>JARHVA010001502.1:2285000-2767500 GCA_037957365.1 Torreya grandis
AGTCAAGAGGGTGGACTCCACCTGCATCGACCTTAATAAAATGAATACTAGTTAGACCATATCATGAAACAATCATAATAAACTATTGTAACCAAATAAACTACATAATAATGATCAAAATATATCATAATAGAATATGAATAGATAACAAAAATTTAGCTATCATTATCACAAGTAATAAATAACTATTTGTAATCAGCATATTACTAATCTAGCCATTTAACACATTAATTTAACCAATCATTAACCACAAAATTCAATAATAAATAGATTAATGAGTTTAGAGGAAATTTAGGATGTAACACAATACGTAATCATAATGAGATGGAAGATGATGTGCATTATATGTCATTTTCACTTATGAATCTTTCTTAGAATGGTCTTATAAAGGATTGTTAAATATTTTTTGCTTATGGTGGTCACCAGGTTGTGAACTTGATTCCTTGGTAGATCATCAAATGTCATCTTTTGGTCATCAATGAGGTCTTGGATATTATGTTTCAAGGTAAAAAATTTATTCATGGAATACTCATGGCCTTGGTGATAATCATAATAATCATTCGCATCATACCCTTTGGGTAGAGGTCTATTCATATCAACTTCTATAGGATGAGGAAGAGATATGAGGTGACACTCTACAATCCATGAGAGTGATGAAGCAGGAAGCTCAAGTAAGTGTGTAAAATATCTCCATGGTGCATTGGATAACACAAGCATATTAGGTTATTGTAACACTACATTAATTTTGGTGGTTATTTCTTTTTTAGGCTCAAGAAGTTTGACCTATAACTTGGTTCAATAGTTAACTCGGTATTAGATGTAGATGTAGTCAATGTGTTTGATACATACTTAAGTTTTTTCAATGAGATAAGTTTCATTTCATGATCATGAACAATGTGGGATAAGTTATCTAAATATTTGAACTTTTTTAAAACAATAGACTCATGTAAAAGAGCAAGCAAACTTTGCTTAATGATGTATTAATCTCTTTATCTAACATAAGACTGGTCACTTTAACCAACATTATCTAGTACCTCAAGACATACTCATTAATATATTCATTGGTTACTTGATTTATCTTTGAAATTTGGCATAAAAAACCTTTTTGGTAATGTTAATAGAGAAGTATGCCAAAAATTGATCCACAAGGGTTTTGAAGGCATTTACTAATTGAGTTGGTAAATCATAAAACCACCTTAAAGCATAGTCTATTGAGCTCTTTGGAAATAATTTCATCAAAATTTTATCATTAGAGGCATAATCAAGGCATGCCACATAAAAATATCGAAGATGTTATTCAGTATCACCCTTATCATCATAAAATGTGAATTTAGGTGTAATAAAACTAGATGGTAAGGGATCCAAAGATATCTCTGATGCAAGAGGATTATGCAACACCTCTTATGAAACAATAGCATAAGGACATTTCATATAATTTTATTCAATATTTATAACCTTAGTTTGTAAAAATTTTATAGTTTAGACAAGATATTACAACTATTGGTATTTTAGGTTGGATATATGAGAAGTCACCAAAGGAGTTGTACCCATAGGTTGGGTAGATATATGCATTGAAATTGATAATTAGGTTGAATTATTAAGGTTGTTGGGTAAATATTTTGTCACCAGCTAACTAATGAGAAAAATAGGTCTCTTCAACCACAGCATAGGGAGATTGATCAGCCAAATGTGCAGGTTTACCACATCAAAGGTGGACAAATCTCTCCTCTCATCAAGGGGAGGTTCCTTATAAATATGAGGAGCTATATACTATATATATTCATAAAATAACACTCAGGGGTAGGATAACACCATCCATCTCTCTTTTTTTAGATATGATGTTTACAAACAAAGGATAAATCCAGGTGGAAACACTGAAGACACTTCTCTTCTTTCAGAAGTGGTCTTATAGTAAACCGTTGGAGTTCTTTCTGGTAGGTAACAAGTAACTGGTAACAGGGGATGTAGTAACTAGTAGAATGAGGTGTAGCCCAAAGTCTCCACCTCAACTGCCCAAGAGTGAAATACGAAGGACAATGAAGGCACAAAGTCATCCCAAGGTCCTTTACATAGAAATAAAAAATAGAGAAACACACTAAAGACAATTATGGGGGCACAAAGTCTCTCCACAGTTGGCTTCAGGACACCTTCCTAATTACTTCCACTAGTTCTACTTATTTCATTAAAATGGACAAGAACACATTCAGGAAATAGACATAAGAACAATCACCTAAATGACACAAGCTATAATAGCACAAAGTCTGAAAGTAACCTACTTTCTCATTCAAACAAAGAAATATGATTAACAATATGATCTCAAAGTCTCAATAATCACCTCTCAATTTTGGTAGACTTTTGCTTCTATAATCAAAAATATCTCTATTCACAAAATAAGAGATTACAATATATAGTAGCCAAGAAAGGCTTGGCACTTTATTTCATGTAATAGCCCTGCTGCATTCAATACCTTAAATGCATTTTCATTTTTGTCAAAGAGGACCATGCTAGAACAGGGCAGCCACCTTAACTGTGGTGTGTTGATTTATCTCAAATGTCTTCTCCTTAGCATGGGTTGTCTGGTCCTTTTCTTGATGTCTGCACAGTTGTCCACTTTGCCTTTACTCCAAGGGAGACAAATAAGCTACACCTTTAATGCATATGAGCTCAGATGTCTACTCGATGGACTATTCCACCTACTAGAAATAACTCCTACATAGATATTTCTGGTCTTTCCCTCTTTTTGCTACAATTTTGAGCTCTCAGGCTATATTTTCCCTTTTTTGCTGGCTCTTTGGGCTCCTTTCTCAGCAGTTCTTCCTTTTATCCTTTTGGCCTTTGAATGCATTCAAGTCTGCTCTCAAGCCTTTGAAGATCAACATCTATTTTATTGCCCCAAATTTGACATCTGTAGGGACATCATTGAACGTTTGGATCCCAACGGCTAGTTCACGATGCTTAATATTGACATTTTTGGGCCCGTTATCCCTTGGTAATTCCTTCATATTTCTTGTTTGATCCTTCCAGAAGGGGAAGAATCCCTTTAGGGTCTTGAGAAAGACCCATTTTTTAGTCGGTGAGAGCCCCCTGCAAGGGTAGCTGCCCTTCAGGATTCTTCCGGTGGCCTTTGGGTGGTCTTCGGGGTCAATTTCTTCAGACAAAATGTTCGAAGGAAACCTTTCCTTGCCTTAGCTATTTTTTTTGAGCCTTATTCTTTCAGGTGAATTCCTTCAGATAAAAATTTTGAAGGAATTCCCTCAGACTTTTTGTCTGAAGGAATTTGCCTTGTCTTTTGCCATGGGAAATCTTCCCGAAGGAATTCCAATTTTTCTACCTTGTTCACTTTTCTGAAGAAAATATTACCCTTTCAACCTTTTACAATGGTCCATTTTACTCATCACCTGCCCTCCACAAGGGCACTCACCTTTGGTTCACTACCCTCTATAAGGGTATTTTGGCCTTTGGGCTTTGGGGCACTCCTTTGAACTGACTGATTAAACTGACTGATTGAACCAACTTTGGTTCAATGTTCAACACTTTAATCTCATGTTCCACTCATTCAATTGACCTCTTGAACCAACCACTTTGAACCAAACTCATTGAACCAAATTCATTAAACCTTTAAACCTTTGACCTTTTTTGGTTCAATGTTCAACGGTTCAATGGTTCAATCTTCCTTCTTTTTGCTAAGTCTTTGGAAGCCGTTGAACTTGCCGAAGCGGTTGAACTTTGAACTTTTGGTGAAGTGCTTAACTCTTTAAGCTTATCAATGTTATTGAACCATTAAACCCATTAAACCTCTAAACCTTTGAACCATTTTGGTTCAATGGTTCAACGGTTCATTCCTTTGTTTGAAGCTTGTTGATGGACCTTTTGGTTGAACCTCAGCGTTGAACCAAGCTTGAAAATGCCTGAGTGTTGGGAACTTGTTTCTTTCCTAAAAAGTCCATAGAAATTAACCTATAGAGTCCATAGAAATATGTTCATAGAACCAAGCCTGTAGAGTCCATAGAAATGAGTCTGTAGAAACAAGTCCGTAAAATTCAGCTTTGTGGAGTCCGTAGAATTGAGCCTGCAGAGTCTGTAGAAATGAGCCTGAAGAATCTGTTAACTAAAAAAGCTTGAAAAATGGAGAATTTGAATGCCCAAAACAATTTTTAAGAAGGTAAGAGAGTAGTTTGTCCTGTAGGACCAAAATAGTTCATATGTTGTCCCAAAAATGAGTCACAAATTTTGGGAACAACAGTTGGCTCCAGTTGGGGAACTTCCTTCAGTTGAAAACTTGGAATAGTTGAGGGGAGTAGAAACTAGAATCTCTAGTGCCTTCAAGTATGCCATTGGGCCATGGAGTCATGCTACCCAAAAAATAAAGGTGCCAAAAATGAAAATGAACAACACAAAATAGAAACAAAGACTATACATATATACAGGTAAACTTATCTGATACTTCAAGAATTGAAGTGCTTCAGATGCTGCCCATTGTGAGGTAGAGAAAAGGGTGTGATATCTTGATACTTTAATAAGAAACTATTTTCACCATTAATCTCATGGATAGTAAATGGGCCTCTCCATAGGGAATCAAACTTCTCATGCATTCCCTTTGGTGCTCTTCTCTTGTCCCACAACAAGACTTGATTTCCAATCTAAAAATTAGGGTTTTTTGCTTTCTAGTCGAAGAGTTTCTTCACCAAACTTTAATGCGTAGCAATTCGGTCCACCACCATAGTGCACTGCTCATCCAGTTCAATCAAGCACATGATCCTCTTATTGATGGAGCTTTCATATGTCTGATCTTTGACTGCCTTAGCCAATTTCAATGCTGCCAATTCTAGGGTGATTGGTATCTCAGCATTGAGACCATAAAAAAGTTGGAAAGGTGACATACCGATTGCCCTCTTGCATGTAATTATGTCTGCCCATAAAGAATCAACCAATGCTTTATGCCATGTTCATTGGTTTTCATCTATGAGCTTCTTGATGATAGTCACCAGGTTCTTGTTGCTTGATTCAGCTTGGCCATTCCCTTGTGGAAAATAATCAAAAGAGTGGGAGAGGGTAATCCCATAATAAGAATAGAAATGATTAATCTTCTAGGAAGAGAAACAAGCTACGTTATCTTTAATAATCTTGGTTGGGACCCCAAACCTAGAAATGGTGTTCTCCTTGAGGAAATCGCACACTACTTCTGAAGTAGCATGCTTGGTTGGAATAGCTTCCACCCACTTGGTGAAGTAATCTGTGGCTATGAGGACATAATCATGTCCAACACTTGAATATGGGTTTACATCACCAATGAAATTGATTCCCCATTATTTAAATGGCTCTTCTATCACCACTAGCTTAAGAGGCAGAACAGCTAACTTGGGCCTTCCAAGGAACTGTTGGCACAGTTCACACTTTCATACCCATTTGTATGCATCTTGGAATAGAGTAGGCCAATAATACCTAGCTCAAAAAAAATTATGGGAAATTATAGGAGTAGAAAAATGTCCTCCATAGGCTAGATTATGGAAGGACTTTAATAGTTGGTTATGTTGCTCCTTATCCACGCAGCGAAGAAACACTCCATCAAGGCTCCTCTTTTATAGGCCATTGTCCCAGAGGACAAAATTGGCAACTTTCATTTTAAAAGTTCTCCTTTATTTATGAGATAGGTGGGTAGGACACTCACCATAAGTAAGGAAATGAGAAATAATTGAATACCACTCATTCGTGGTGGAGACAAAGAGGATTGTTGGCGTGTCTTCCACTTCTATTTTTTTGTGCCCTGCTTCTTCAAGTTTGTTGTCAGCAATCAATTAATAGAGGCCCTTTCCCCTCAAAAGCTTCATCAATTTGATCACTAGATCAAACTCGTAGATTTTAGCAATCCAATTACCCCTTTTGGTTCCAAACGGTTGCTGAGTTAGTATGGATTTGACTGTGGTATCAAGAACTAAGGCAGTAGTGTGTGAATTGAGGATGTAAAAATAGAAGTACTTTGCTACCTTTACCACTACATAAGCATGCTTCTTCATGATTGAATACTTCAGCTCATGAGCTTTTAGAGGACATATCATGAAGGATATCAGAGATTCCATACCTTATTTGTTCTATTGAACCAAAATTACTGAAAGTGTGTGTTCAAAAGCATAACTATACACTATGAAATCCTTGGCATAATCTAGACAAACTAGAATTGGGGCGTGGACAATAGCAGTCTTGATGTCTTCAAATGCTGACTTGCCTTCTGTAATCCACTAAAAATTAGCTTTGCCCTTCATCATATCCATAATGTGGTGAGCCTTCTCAAAGAACTCGGGGATGAACCTTCATAAAAAATTCACATTTCTAAAGAAAGAGTGAACTGCAATCTTACTTGTGGGTAGAGTAAGTTCCTGGATGGACTTGACTCTGTCTAAGTCAATCTTTATGCCTTCTCAGGATATAATGTGTCTAAAAAGTTTCCCTTCCATTACTCCAAAAATAGACTTCTTGGGATTTAAGGAAATGTCTTCTTGGGATTTAAAGAAATGTCATTATGGCGATAGCGTTCCAGCACTTATTGCAAATGGCGCACATGATCAGGGCAATACTTGAAAAAGATGGTCAAGTCATCAAGGTATACCACAATGAACTTACCCATTTCATCTTTGAACACAAGGTCCATTTCTCTCTAAAAAGTGGCACCAACATTTATTAGGCCAAATGGCATTCTTTGATATGTAAAGGTGCCCCAAGGCATGGTGAAGGCAGTCTTGTGCTGGTCTGCTTTGCCAACTTCTACTTGATTGTACCCTGAGAAACCATATAGAATTGATAACATCTCCAAACCAGTCATTGTCTAAAGCACTTGGTCCATGATGGGTAGAGGATAGTTATCCTTTAAGGATGAATGATTTAAGTTCCTGAAGTCCACACAGAGGCAAATTTTGCCATTCTTCTTCCTCACAGGTACTATTTTTACAATCCATGTGGAATGATGAATTGGGAAAATTATCCTAGCATTCAGCATTTTTTTTATTTTAGACAGAACAGTACCTGATATCTTTAGATTGTACTGCCTAAATTTTTGCTTGTAAGGCACCGAATCACTCTTGAGAAAAATTTCATGGCAAATTTCTTTAGGTCTGAGTGACTTCAGATCATCATAGGAGTATGTTAGGACATCCATGTACTAGCTGAGTAGAGTAGTGAACTTAAACTTTTCTTCTTGAGTGCAGCACTTCCTAATATTCACCATCTTGGGATTTTCCTTGGTACCCAAATTTATTTGATCAAACTCGTGAGAGGAGCTTGAATCTATTTATTGCTATTTGATGAATCTGTCATGCTTATCAAACAACTTCTCAATGGAAACCAATCCTTTGGAAATTTTATTCCCTTTAAGTTGCAGGAATCCTTCACCTATGTTTGCACTTGATTCAGGGGCTAGTTCAAGCTTCTGAGGCTCATTACCTTCAAAATAAAGCTGTTCAAAGCTATCTTTTTACTCCAAAAAGGTAATGATTTAGTTGTCACTATTGAACACTTGCCAATTATTGGCATTGTCAAGCACACTTGGTCTAAAGACCAGTTTAATAGTGTACCTATCTCTTTTAAAATCAAGGTGAGAAACTAAGAGAGTTGATAAAATAGTGAGTGCATCAGCCCAGTCATTGAATTCCCTAGGTATGACAGAGATGCTAAAAGCATCAAAGCTTTCAATTTGGTCCCAGACTAGATTGCGGTAGTGGCGCAGTCTCTTATTTTTGGTTTGATACAGGTTCCTTACTTGACAAACCACCAGTTTAGCATTTCCTTTGGCATGAAGGAGTTTGATGCCTTTGTCTTGAGCAACCTTCAATCCAAGCAATAGAGATTCATACTCAGCTGTGTTTTTAGTATTGATAAACTATAATTTGAATGATAAAAGAAAAATATCTCTTTGAGGAGATATCAATACAAACTCAGCTCCTGAACTGGTAGAGGAACAGCTTCCATCAAATTCTAGAATCTAGACACCATCAAAAACTGATTTTTCCATAGATTTTCTTTCATTTGGAAGGGGGGATCCTTCTGCATTTGCACTGCACTCTATCATGTCTTATATTGTTTCGTCTGAACCAATTTTCAGACTATCATTTTTAGAAGTTTCATCAACTGAAACATGAACATCCTCTATGGTCAAGAAATAATTACCCATGCCTGAAGACTCAAATAAAATTTGAGCTTCAAGTGCTAATTTTTTAGTGACCACATATTTTTCTTCCTTCTCAGGGAGCAACCTCTGTATGATGCCTTTGACTAGGATCCTTGCCTCAGATAGGTCCATGCTCAACTCGCCACCAACATCTTTATAGAAATTTTGCCAAAGAAGGATGTCGTATGATGTTAGGACATCAGCCATAAGGACAGTCATCTTGATTCTCTTGTCTGGGAATGTTGCAAATGCAAATTGGGCATCCTTGATTTGTCCTAGTAGTGGCACTTATTTGTTCTCCATGGAGAAGCATCTCCCAAATGTCTTGGTTAGTGTAAGACCAAGGGATTCTACCACTTTGGCAAGCATGACATTATTGGATGCACCAGAATCTATGATACAATTATTTAGTTGGTATCCATTTATCAATAGGGAGACATAAAATGGTTCAACCTTTGAAATTGCTTGTCCTACAGGAATGGCTTAGTTCTTTACACACTGAACCAACTTATCTAACTGCTCAGGGTTAGATTGTAGGAATTCAAATTTAGACATTTGAATTTTGGTTTTCTTCATATGGTAAATTATGTCAAATGTTTGAAATGAACTAGGAAGAGAGGATGGAAGTTCATCTTTTTGGTTTTTGGGAGGGGGAGGACTGGGCTGTGAATTTGAAGTAGAAGGTGTAGGGATGTTTGATGTACTTACCTTTCTTGTAATCATCAGGTCCTGTGGCTGGAAAGGCAAAGTGGTTTCCCACTTAGCAATTGAAATTGTTGGTTGAGGTTGCTCCTCTATTTTTTCTTTATTAGCTTGTTGGGCTGACTGATTCTTAGATCATGTGAACATAGTGTATGATCCCTCAGCTACTTTACCTTCACTTCTAGGTTCATCCTGATAATTTAAGAAACTAATGTTGGAGTCACCAGCTAATTATTCTTCTTCCTCTGTGAAGAGACTAGCATCATCTTTTGGGTTCAACTCAGGCTAGAAGGAGAAATCTGATTCTGCTTCAAGATATCTAACTACTGAGTTGGTTAGACGTGCTTCAATGGCAAGGTTTCCTCATGGGGGAGGAAGATAATTTGGTTTCTCTTGATTCCTGGTAGTATGGCCTTGGTATGACTAATTGAGAAATGTCCTCCTTGGTATATCTCTATATGGAGGAGCAGATGACATCCCTTGTGCCATTTACTTTCTAAGAGCAAGTAATTTGTTTGCCAGCTTCTGCACCATTGGATCAATGGTGGTTGTAGGTGAGTACTCAGAAGATGAAGAGGATTTACCTCTATTAGGATCTTTCCTTATCTTTCCTACCAAGATAAGGTCATCTTCTACCTCAGTAGCCAAATCTTGAGTAGTAACAAGGTCTATGTGGCCAGCCTGTCTCAATAAAAAACTCACTTCAGGCAGTTATGAGTTGATGAAGAAGCATTTAAGGTTCTCAGGTGTTGGCTGAGCAAATGTAGGAATCTGGTTCCTAAGCTTGTCAAACTTGGTAATGAAGTCCCTCATAGGTTCATGAGGTTCTTTCTTCGTCTATGTGAGCTAGGCCAGTAAGGCATGTGCATCTTCTACAGGCTTAAACTTGACTTCAAATTTAGCTTTGAGAGTGTCCCAGTCAGTTACTGACCTAGCCTATAGATGGTAGAACCAGTCTGTAGCAGCACCTTGTAGTGTTTCCACAAACAACCTGACTGCTACATCTTAAAATTCCACACCTATCACACCACAGGCTATGCTAAAGGCTACAATATGTTCATCAGGATGAACTCTCCCATCACCAAAGAATTTGGGCAAATTCTTCCTTGAATTGCATGGAAGCTCATGTAGAGGTGGATTAAGATTGAGTGGACCAAAAGAGTTACCCCAGGGGCCTTGAACCACCATGATTTGATTATGAAAAAGGGGAATAACAAATCTGGGTGGAGTATGTATGGGCAAAGCTCTACTAACAGCAGAAAAAGAAGCTTTACCTTGTGTTGGTGACCTGGTATGAGTAGGAAGAACACTCTTGGATCGTTGAAATTGAAGTTGTGAAGGAAACAAATCAAAATTACCCTGCTACACCAACTCAAAAATAGGGTCAACAACACCTTGGGCTCTCTAGCTTCTAGTATAGCGTGGAGTTGCTAGATTGTAGAATAAAAATGGAAAAGAACTGGCCCTACTTCAGCTTAAAGCTTGAGGCTTCAAACTTCTTGTTCTTTCCCCAACGGAGTCACCAAAAAACTATTGGCATGGAGCTAGAGGAAAGTGGTAAGGCTATAATGATAATGGGTAAGACATAGACCATAGTAGCTAGAGTATTTAATGGATAAGGGTAGGAACTACTCATCGCTCCCTAGAGAAGTCACCAAAAAATTGTTGGGTGAATATTTTGTCACTAGCTAACTGATGAGCAAACTATGTCTCTTCAACAATAGCATAGGGAGATTGATCAGCCAAATGTGTATGTTTACCACATCAGAGGTGGACAAATCTCTCCTCTCATCAAGGGGAGGTTCCCTATAAATATGAGGAGTTATATACTATATATATATATATATATATATATGCAAAAAATAACACTCAGGGGTAGGATAACACCATCCATCTCTTTTTTTTTAGAGATGATGTTCACAAACAAAGGATAAATCCAGGTGGAAACACTGAAGACACTTCTCTTCTTTTAGAAGTGGTCTTACAGTAAACAGCTAGATTTCTTTCTGGTAGGTAACAAGTAACTGGTAACAGGGGACGTAGTAACCAGTAGATTGAGGTGTAGCCCAAAGTCTCCACCTCAACTGCCCAAGAGTGAAATATGAAGGACAATGAAGGCACAAAGTCATCCCAAGGTCTTTTACAAAGAAATAGAAAATAGACAAACACACTAAAGACAATTATGGGGGCACAAAATCTCTCCACAGTTGGCTTCAGGACACCTTCCTGATTACTTCCACTAGTTCTGCTTATTTCATTAAAATGGACAAGAACACATTCAAGAAATAGACATAAGAACAATCCCCTAAATGACACAAGCTATAACAGCACAAAGTCTAAAAGTAACCTACTTTCTCATTCAAACAAAGAAATATGATTAACAATCTAAGCTCAAAGTCTCAGTAATTGCCTCTCAATTTTGGCAGAGTTTTGCTTCTATAATCAAAAAGATCTCTGCTCACAAAATAAGAGATTACAATATATAGTAGCCAAGAAAGGATTGGTGCTTTGTTTCATGGAATGGCCCATGCTACATTCAATGCCTTGAGTGCATTTTCATTTTTGTCAAAGAGGGCCATGTTGGAACAGGGCGGCTGCCTTAACTGTGGCATGTTGATTTATCTCAAATGTCTTCTCCTTAGCATGGGTTGTCTAGTCCTTTTCCTAATATTTGCATAGTTGTCCACTTCACCTTTACTCCAAGGGAGACAAATAGGCCACACCTTTAATTTTTATGAGCTCTGATGTCTACTTGGTGGACTATTCCACCTACTAGAAATAACTCTTACGTAGATATTTCTGGTCTTTCCCTCTTTCTGCTGATATTTTGAGCTCTTGATCTATATTTTCCCTTTTCTACTGGCTCTTTGGGCTCCTCTCTCAATAGTTCTTCCTTTTGGCCTTTTGGCCTTTGAATGCATTTAGGTCTACACTCAAGCCTTTGAAGATTAATGGCTATTTTATTGCCCTAAATTTGACGTTTGCAGGGACGTCATCAGACGTCTGGATCCCAACGGCTAGTTCACGATGCTTAATCTTGATGTCTTCAAGCCCATCATCCCTTGGTAATTCCTTCATATTTCTTGTTTGATCCTTCTTGAAGGGGAGGAATCCCTTCAGGGTCTTGAGAAAGGCCCATTTTTTGGTCGGTGAGAGCCCCCCGCAAGGGTACCTGCCCTTCGGGGTTATTCGGGTGGCCTTCGGGCGGTCTTTGAGAGGTCTTCAGGGTCAATTTCTTTGGACAAAATGTCAAAAGGAATTCCTTCAGACATTTTATCTGAAGGAAACCTTTCCTTGCCTTAGCTATTTTTGTCAGACCTTATTCTTTCGGGTGAATTCCTTCAGACAAAAAGTCTAAAGGAATTCCCTTAGACTTTTTGTCTGAAGGAATTCGCCTTGTCTTTTGCTGCAGGAAATCTTCCTAAAGGAATTCCAACTTTTTTGCCTTGTTCACTTTTTCAAGGAAAATCTTACCCTTTCAGCCTTTTGCAATGGTCCATTTTGCTCATCACCTTCCCTCTACAATGGCACTCACCTTTGGTTCACTACCCTCTGCAAGGGTATTTTGGCCTTTGGGCTTTGGGGCACTCCTTTGAACCGACCGATTGAACCAACTTTGGTTCAATGGTTCAACTGTTCAATCTCATGTTTCGCTCATTTAATTGACCACTTAAACCAACTGCTTTGATCCAAACTCATTGAACCAACCACATTGAACCTTTGAACCTTTTTTGGTTCAAGGTTTAACAGTTCAATAGTTCAATCTTCCTTCTTTTCGCTAAGTCTTTTGAAGCCATTGAACTTGCCAAAGCGGTTGAACTTTGAAATTTTGGTGAAGTGCTTAACTCTTTAAGCTTGTCAACATTGTTGAACCATTGAACCCATTGAACCTCTGAACCTTTGAACCATTTTGGTTTAAGGTTCAATGGTTCAACGGTTCATTCCTTTGTTTGAAACTTGTCAATGGACCATTTGGTTGAACCTCGGCATTGAACCAAGCTTGAAAATGCCTAAGTGTTGGGAACTTGTTTCTTTCCTATAGAGTCTGTAGAAATGAACCTGTAGAGTCTGTAGAAATATGTCCGTAGAACCAAGCCTATAGAGTCCGTAGAAATGAGTTCATAGAAACAAGTCCGTAAAATTCAACTTTGTGGAGTCCATAGAAATGAGCCTATAGAGTCCGTAAAAATGAGCCTGTAGAGTCCATAGAAATGAGCTTGCAGATTTTGTTAACTGAAAAAGCTTGAAAATTAGAGAATTTAAATGCCTAGAACAATTTTTGAGAAGGGAAGAGAGGATTTTGGCCTGCAGGACCAAAATAGTTTATATGTTGTCCCGAAAATGAGTGACAGATTTTGGGAACAACAAATATTTTCCATGTAAGATGTGAAAATAGTATTTTAAGGGAATGAAGGTTAGAACACATACCTCGTGATCCATTAAAATTATGAGGTAGTAATGTGCTCAAGGGTAGGGTTGTTGGTAAATGGGGATGATAATAGCATGATCAATAAATGAATTTACTTTTGCATCTATGCTTTTTATATTTTTATTTTATAATATAGTCCTTAAGATTTCATTAATATATTTAGGGTTTTTCCAAATATTATCACAAAAATTGAAATAGCTTGCACTTGCTCATGGTTTATTTACCCATGCTCATTATTTTCATTAGACTCATGATTTTCATTATCATAATAGTCTTCTATGATAAGCTCATCAATATGTTGTTCATTTTCAACATTGGTATTATCATGATCTATAGGATTATGTCCCTCATTAATTTTAGACATCTTAGGTGGTATAATGGGAAACTCAATGTGTTCAATATGCACACCTCCCAATCTAGGGTTATGCCTAGGTTGCATATTAAATAATGTAAACAAAAATTGAAAAATCATAGAAATCTAAAACCTAGCTAACTAAAAACCCTAAGAATCAAAAAAATTGTATTCACATAAAATGATTTCACCAATTGTTTAACCCTAATACATGTTAAATAGGTAGAGATAGCCTAGGGCACAAGGATCATATACTATCTCTAAATCAGGTGAATTAATTATAAAACGTAGATAAAAATATATTAAATTTATTAAGTTGAGATATGCTAAAGATAAAAGTAAAACTATGATAGATATTTCAATGATAATGAAAATAATATACTTAGTTGGTTTTGATGCTAATACAAATATAGAACAGAATAGGCAGAAACAAACTAGACCTAGATTTTAGATCAGTAGTTTGATTCTAAAAATTACACTTCTATAGCCGTAGACACAAGTGTGTTAACTACTAAGATAGTTGTATCAATGTTATTATCTAATTAAAATGCAGGTGTCAGGATAGAATACCTATTGTAATTATATGTGACCACCTGTATGTTTATAGGTTCTATGTTTCCTTCATTCTGGAACATTCAAAACTAGGTCATGGATTGTTGTTCCTTGTTAAATAGAAAAACCTTAGTTCTTCATCTTCATAGTGGCTATGTGAAAATGGCTTAATGGGCACATGATTTCAATTTTCCCCAAATACCCCTTTATCAATGAGTTTTATCTATATAGACAATATTTTTAAGAGGTCCTCAAACTTATTCAATTCTCTTTTATGTGTTGGTTTGTGTATAAATCACGCAATGTATGATAAATAAGTATAAAAATGACCTGGCTTGTAACTTGGAAAATATGTCTCTTAGGTTGCTCATTCAATACTTCAATCCTATAGATATGTTTTCCCTATGACGGATATGGAAATAAGAGAAAATAAGGAAATTTTTCTCACTTGAGTGCTTAATTGAGTGTTTTTTGGTCTGTGTTAGGTTACCTTGTGAGTATATAATAATTTACTAGGTGAGGAATGAATGAGGGTTGTTCTTATATTTATACCAATTCCTTTAGATAATATATTTCATTAAATCACTTATCCAACCATAGGTATACATTTCATTTGCAAATTAAATGACTTTAGAGCACTATGCACTTGCATTGGGATATGACACTTGTGTCGATGTAGGCATCTGACTGGGACACAAGTGTCTAGGTAGTTGGAAAATAGGTGTATGTCTAGAGCTTGTAGAGATGGAAGATAAGTAAATTTATATCATTTTGGGTAAGATACAAGGTTTCATTCATAAAAATAACATTGTTTGAGCTAAGAGATAAACAATTAGGTAGAATTATATAGTGTATGTGAGCCTTTTGGTAGTGAGAAAGGTCTAAAAGCTAAAGGTACCTCCATGATATGTATTTTTCAAGTGTACAAGAATGAGGTGTTATATAATTTATAAATAATGTATAAAATGGTACCAATCCAAGGCCCACATCCTATGTAAACACCCCAAGTGGAATAACCCAAAAAACATCCATGATAACAAGATTTAATAATCACATTATTCATGGGTGGTGCTTATTTTTTGCATAACCATATTAATCCTACATAATCAAAAATTACTTGCAATGTAAGATGCTTTCAAAATCTTGACTTTGATCCAAAAGACTCATAAAATAAAGGAGGTTAAAAAGATTCCTTGGGAAACATCATAATACTAATTGCTTGTGGTCCTAAAGTGGTTCAAACATGGGTTTGGGTTATGCCATAAAAAACTACATGTGAATTTACATTGGGCACTTTTTAGTCATATCAAATGGAATTAAAAATTGTATAAAATTAGCAAGTTATATTTTTTTATCATGAAGTTAAATTGATCCATATTCCAAATGATAACATTGGTTCTTATACTACACATGTAAAACATGAGAAGGAACATGTTATACACCACTTCCATTTACCCAATCATGATTCAAACAATGTAAAGGATCCAACTTAGCATTACAAGGTGTTGAGATATTTTCCTTTAGTCAAGAATGTATTTTCTTAGTTGCACACCTAAGATAACAAGATTTATAATGAGCTAGCATGCCTACATATCATGTGAGAAAGGGTTTTCACATGCTCACCTGAAGCATGTAAATTAAGACCAATTCCTATTGGTTTCATTGCATGGTAGTATATTCATTAAATTTATTAAGCTATGGTGTTTGAATATGCACTTAATTATAAATTCATACTTAGTTCCATGTCTAACTCTTGACTATCCATTACCTACTTATTAATCACAAAAAAATAAGTTGGGCACAAACAGAGAATAAAATAGTAATAATTCCATTGTATTCATAATCAGATTACATAAGTATTTCAAAAACACAAAATTTTCCTCTCATTTCATACAAATGTCATATCTAGGATTACAATGGCTCAATATTATAATTATCAACCAACACACCAAGTAAAACTAGGGGTATTTATACATATTCTACCTTGACCATTCAATTATATAAATAATTACATAAGATGACTCACCAATGACCATTAATAGTAATGAGTCATGGGAACCCATTACATTAAATTCCTAATAACCTAGGCCTAACTACACCTATATACTCTCCCCATGTTGGATTTTTATTTCCATGCACCTATCTTCTCATGGACCAATGCCAGATTTGCACTTTAATATTTTCTGACATCTATGCAAATCATTCCCTAACCATCTCTACTTTCTACACCCTTACCTAAGTATTTCTCTATTGTTTGAGTCCTACGTTATCAATTCCTCTATCTTTCATGTTTCCTTATTCTTCATGACTTGCCTCTTCTGCACCATAGTCTTTCACATTGTGTCTCTTCCATGCCTATGCTTCCTTCTGCACTATTATCTTCAAAAATTACTTAATAAAATTAAATAGAAAATTAAGGGATCAACGTCACCCCACACTAAGCCAATAGTCCATCTTAGACTATACATTATCCTCAAGCCCCTCTGACATCAAAAATTTAGGTCTTGTGTGATCAACCTAACACCTTACTTCCTCCAAATGATTCAATATAGTCTAGAGCTTGGAAGTGATTTATTCTACTTCTTCTTTGAGCTACTTAGTCTCCTCAATTTATTCCAAAAAATCACCTACTTGAGTGGTTAAATGCTCAAGTTATGTAATAACATCCTTATGAATATCCTCAAGTGAAGTGACCTCTATTAAAACCTATCCCTGGAGTAATGAAAAACTAGTGTTTAGCTCTTTTTAATGGGTGCTCATTTTATTTTCAAGGGCATCCACATCCTGAAATGCTTTGGTGCACTTAAATCTATCCTTTATTATAAGCACATTCTCGACCAATTATTGACACTAAATTTCTTCCACCTAAAGCTTTACTTCTAAAATTTTAGTAGGTCATGCTAATTTGGTAAAAACCCCATCAAGGATGGGAACCTCACCAATTCTAGTCAAAAATCTCTTACAAACCTCAATAGCCTTAGCAAACTACTCTATCGTCCAAGTTTGATAACACTGAAGATTTACCTAGTCTTTACATCTTTTCAATAACCATTCCACCAAAGTCCCCAATTTACCAATAGCTTCACCTTCAAGAGGAACTCCACTAGTAAGATTTAGCTCCTATTGTAAAATTGACTTGTAGAGTTTTAAACTCTTCACTTTTGACACTATTACTACTTCCAATTGGCATTTGAGATCTTCTAACTCCTCTTTAATCTATATTCATTTTGTGCACTCATTTTGATATAGAGAAATGACCTCTTGATGTGTATTCTTAATCTGTTTCACATAAAAATAATGTAAGGAATTATACCTTATCACTTCATGAGTAAACTTAAGAAGGGTCATGCTTACCTGAGCCAATATACATTACAAGGGATCCACCCAAAATGTATCAAGAAACTCCATCTCTCATGATACCAAAATAGTACTATCTAAAGGTATTTCAAAATGGCACTCTTAATTACATACATCCATGTAAAAATAAATATCTCATCGAGTCTGATTAGTCGATTCCTCCTTGGGAAAATACTCCCACATATATAAGTCTTTCTCTGAGACATTTTGTGGAAACTGGGTACAAACAGAAGGGGTTGAATTAGTATCTAGTGGACTCTATTACATAGATTCATAAATGGGTTATTTCCCTCTATTATGATCATGCATAAGTATTTCAATATCTGACTCATCTTATTGGTGGCTTGTTCTAGCATCAAGGTCACTAGTGCCCAAAATTGTGTCTATATTATCCCCCTCTTCACCAATTTTGGACTCCCAACATCCACTTGTGTGTCATCAAGGGTAGTTTCTTCATGATTCACTAGAGAGGGTTCCTTTTTCGGATTTGGTGTGGCCTCATTTTGTTCCTTAACGTAAGGTCCCCTCTCAAGCAGTGCATCAAGATTCACTACTCTCTATTTACATTCCCCAACATTTGGTGTTAAAATATATTATTCTAGAGGAATAGATGTCTGTGTAGTGGAATTTGGGCCTTATGTTTGATTTTTAGGCACTAAATCTCTAGGTGGTGAAGGGTTAATCCTTTTCCACTTTGGTTGTCCTTATTTAGTGCTCATATTGGCATCATGCCTTGCCCTCTTCTACTTTGGATGTCTTACAATCTCTAGTGGGGATGGAATGGTTTATTTTCTAACCTCTATGGTCCCTAATGTCTTCTTCTTTAGCTTCAACATATAATATGACAAATGAATTTTGTCCTTGGCCAAGATTTGATGTGATTTGATATCGGTATTATCTGATTCTTTCTTTTCTCTATAAGCTTTCTTCCCCAGATATACGTATAATTAACAAAGAGTGTGAGATTCAACATCAATCTTATTTATGTAATTTTTCATTGGTCATGCATCATTTATCCTATTTATAGAGTTCATGAAATACCTAGTTTTGAAACTATAAGGTAACTTGAGCCACTCAGACAAGTCATATGTAGGTTTTATCTAAATGAATGTTAATTAATAGTGTTGCTTCACTGCAAAATAGGCTTGATCCCCCATCTACATGGGTAATTCCTTAGGGATGCACCACTTTTTCCCTAAGGTTTCCTTTATTCCATCAAACCAACCCTTCATTATTAACTTATGATATGGGGTAATGGTACCAAGGTAGGTGAAGGGTTTGAACCATTCTACCATAGACTTGTTCTCATGTGGGTAGGCCCACTTCAAATCATTATTGATGTATTCCCACACACCAATCTCATCAAATACCAATAACAAAATAATTATGCCCCAAGTGAACTTTTAATTTGGTAGGTGGTAGGCCTTCTCTACATCTACAATGATCCACTCAATAAATTACTAAGAATAATTATACTTAAGCCCTTAGGTCATCATGTTGGCTACGTACACGTGTCATATCAACTTCTTTCCATCTATCAACCCCTCCAAGCTTGGTCATGGCCAAGCACATAACTAACCAAAGGGTGTGATCCTAGAGAATAGATGTGTACATGGCATGGCTTGGATTCTTATAATCTAGTGTCACTTTCATTGTCTTACTCTATTCTTGGTCCTCCAGGTCCCCATTAAGGTCAATGCCTAAGCATTATAAACATGTGACCTTACTAATTCTCTATGTAGTGATCCTCATTTTGTGCCCTATGAAGTAAAATTAATGTTTGTGGATGTACGAGATAATAAATCTCACAACTTCCATGGGATTTCTAAAATAAGGTAAATTGAAGAGTTAAAATACTTCAACATTGTTGAGAAGATTGAAAAATAGTGAGATCATAAATGATCTCATTCTTGGTGTTTTGGCACTCAACCCTATAGTCCTATTATAATTTTGTCTCATTTTGAGGTTGGCAGTGATTATAATAAAATATTGGATAGGTTAACACCTTAGATTCCCAATTCTTAGTGTGCAATATTGACTCAGGGTATTACATTTATTTGATCAATACAGGGGGTAGGGAGTTGTAATTTTATTCTTTGCCTCACGCATCATCTTTGATTCCTTAATGTATTTTCCCTCTGTATGTTGTGCCAATTTTTCCACTTATGTGTCAGACTCATTAGTTACTTCATCTCTCAAAAAAATTGGTTGTGTTTTTATGCCCTTAAACTCTTCTTCTTCTTAATGGATCAAAGGAAAGGGCTCACTTATGTGGGCCTTCTTCTCTGGATGTATCACCCTCTGAGGAGCTCAAACATTGAGGCATGATCATATGATCCTCCCAAAAGAAAATGTGTTTACTATTTCCAAATCCCTCAACTATCCTGCTTCAGTGTCTTCCAATGATAGATGTTGACACCTATAGCCTGTAAATATTTTGACCACATTCTTCTAATCACAACTTCACCATTTTCTTTGTTCATGATAATCACCTTACTTCACAAATTATGAATTTATTATTGAAATTCAATGAATGTTCCTTTTGATAGCTTGAAAATCCTTCACTTGGCTCTGTAAATTCATGAATTTACAATATTAAAGTGTTAAAATGAAGAGTTTTTTAACCTTCTATAGCTTTGAGGGCTAGCCCATATTTACTTCTCCATGACTTCATCCATCATTTCACTCATTAATACCTATAACAGTATTGTCATGACATCCATTTGACACACTTTCCATTACACTTATTACTTTATCACATTTAACACATATGTCCCATCCCGCCCTTTACTTGTAGTGTATGATAGTTGTAAAAAGAATTTAAAAGTTTTTATTTCCAAGGTGGGAACCTACTTTTTCCATATTAATCCCTTCATAGTAGTTACATGCCACATCTTGTGTATCTTTTTGTCCTTATGTGTTTTTACTTACATGCCCCTTTTTTGCATGAATTTCCTTCCACCATTTCTTCTACACTCTCTATATTTACTTCATTCACACTTACCCCACACTAAAATATGTATGTGGTCCCCCACAACATGATAAAAAAAAGAGAAAACCAAGTATTGATCTAAACTTAATCAAAAGGCATGAAAATAATGCTAGGATTTATTCAATAACAAAACAAAATCCTAAACTAATCTAGTGGTATATGCCTTATTAACAAAAATGAAGTATCACTTAGAATGGTAAGGCCGAATTCGACTACCATTGAAATGACCTGTAAGGAACTGGCCATCTAACATCTTCAACTTGCACATGCATGTGGGATGAATGCTATGAATGATGAATGGACCATCCGAATAGATGCAAAGTTTACCAAAGTGGCACATGAACTTGGAGTCATAGACCAACACATGTATACTAAGAGAAAAAGTATTATTCTTAAGATGTCTATTATGCCAAGCTTTCTATTTTTTTTCTCCACTCATTGACTCTAATGCATAAGAAAAAGTGTATCATCTAACTGTAATAAAACATCTAGGCATGCTTTCAGAGATTATTCATCATCTAACTAACCAACATGTGTAATACATAAATAATGTACAAGGAACTCAACTAAAATACCTACTTTAGCACTAAAGACAAACTTAAAATGAGTACTCTTATTCAATCATTTATACACGGTCTGATATGCCCATAATACTATAGAAATAAGATCATCCCAGTTAATGCAACTATTATTACAAATCTTCATCAATGTATGACCCAATATTTTATTAAAAGCTTTAGTTTTACCATTGCCCTGAGGGTGATATGGTGTAGTCTTGTGGTGTACAATCATGAACTTGGCCAAAAGGATGCATATTGTCTCATTAAGGAAATGAGTTTCATAGTCAATAGTTAAACTTAAAGGACATCCATACCTTGTGATGACCATACATTATGACTATATTCTCCCAAAGAAACCTAGTGATAGTTGTAGCACTATAATCCTGGGTGGGCACTACTTTAACCCAATGAGGGAGGTAGTCAATGTTGAAAATGATATATTGTGCACTAGTATTCCTCAACATAGGAGTAATGAGCCCAACAAAATCAACAACCCATTTCTCAAAAGTTTCGTGAGAAAGTATCAGGTGAATGGTCATATCATACCTCCAATTCAATTTACCCACACACTAATAGATATCACATTAGTGTGCATAAGCTTTGGAATCCTTAAATAATGTGGACCACCATAACCCTGGTAAGAGAACCTTATGCATTATGGCATCACTAGCATAATGTCCTCTATAAAAACCTTCATGAACCTCCTAAATAAATTCAACATACTCATGTTACATCATGCATCATCATAATACTTCATCCCATTCAAGTCTATAAAGGTCACATCCAATTACCTGGAAAAGAATGACATGAACAACTAATTATTTTTACTCTTGAGTGTTGAGGTGGGTTGGTGTTGAACTTATGTTAAGAAAAGTTACGATATCTTCCAATTCCTTGGGTATGCATGTGACCTAAAAAAGTTGTACATTAGGTAAGTCATTTGGTCCATATTTAGTCTTACCTGATGTATAATTAGTTTGACCAGATTCAATACATGACAAGTGATTTGGTCCATAATTAGTCTTACCTAATTTCACCATCACAGAAAATTGAAATTCTTAAAATAGAATAATCCAACAACAAATTCATCCATGCAACACTGACTTATTAATGAGGTAATTTAGTACTTCATGATTTGTAAAGAAAGTGAATAGGGTAGCTAATAAATACTAACAAAATTCCTAGAGAGTGTATACCATAGATAAGACTTCGTATTTTGTAGTTGAGTAATTTTGTTTAGCCAGAGTGAGATTCTAATTTCTAAAGTAGATGGGATGATCAAGACTACCTTTACCAGGTTATGCAAGGATAGTGCCCATTTCCATACCTAAAGCATCAACATGTACATGAAAGGGGTTTATCCAGTCTAAAAACTAGAGAATGGGTATAGTGATTAGTTTATCCTTGAGTGCTATGAATGCTTGCTAGTGAGTATTTGTCCATAAGAATTGACCATTCTATTTAAGAAATTCAACTAATAGCACTGTGATCTTGGCATATCCCTAAATGAATTTTTGATAATACCCTATGTGTCTTAGGAAGGCATGGATTTGTTGAGGTTGACATACCCCCATTCCTAAAAAATGGTGATGTTTGTGTTAAATTATGAAAAAAATTTACCTTGAAATATAAAATTTACTTGATTAGAGTGTCACTAGCATGTTTGCATAGTGTCTTTATTTGAATATCATTCACAACTGGTTTGATTAGCACATTTGTACATGATTCTAGTTTGCCTTGTCTAAATTTTCTAACATTAAATTTCTATGTTTTCTAGTTGCAGGTCTAATGAGGTCCATTTGTGAATAATATTTTAATAGCCTTTGGTTTGTTGATAATCAATTAGAATTCATGTCTAGTCATCTTGAAACCCTCATTCAAATCACCCTAGATCAGATCCCTTTGAATCAAATTCAAATTTGGTAGGAATAATTTGCACAGGAATGATTTATTATGCCATGAACTTCATGTTTATTAACATGACCAAACCTTAGTCTAAAAATTTTATGCATGGTCTCTTTATTTTCTCAAGCCCCTTTGGTCCCTTCTATTTCCACATGGTCTAGCTAAACCCATGGTCCCTTTGTTATAAACTTAGATTAAAAATCCTTATCCTAAAGCTCATATTGTATTTATTAAAATAATAAAAACTTTAGTCCTGAGACCTTAAGCTATGTCTTTTATTATATATGGGATCCTATTTATTATATCCTAAACTTAGGATAAAGACCTAATTTTAAGGTTTTAATTTGAGTTTATAAATATGAATAAAAACCTTAGTCTTAAGACTTTAGTATAAAATTCCCAAGCTTGACTTAAATATTTTTCTTATCCACAGGATCAATGATCCACATTTGCTCAAACAAAATTGATCTAATAGTGTGTAATAAGTCAAAGCTTCAACAAACTCCTGAACAAGTGAGAAGGTGATAAGTGTCATAATTTTGATGAAAGAACATTGAGTAGCCAATGGTGATCTACCTCTCGAATTGAGATCTAATGGAGCACATTGAACCAGATGAAGATGATCTAACGGCATGAGATTAATGTTGACTTTTAAATGAATCTCAAGGTGAATGAAAAAATGACAAGTGGCATAACCATAGGCCATAAATTAAATCTTTAGCACCTATCAGAAGATCAATGAAGTGCATTAATTCATACCTAGAGGATATAATATTGCATGATCAAAGTTGACATTTCAAGCCCCAAGCCCCAGGTTAAAGATCAAGCATCATATGCTAGATCAATGACACATGTTTGATTAGACAAAAAAGATCTAACAGTGCATGATCAAAATAGACTATTCAATAAAGTAATAATAGTGGGCATCTAATGATGTTCAATCCCTTAGATCGACATCTATCATCCATGATGATTCGTATAAGGATAATCGGACAATGCAAAATGAAAGAAGGATTTTCAAAGGGCAATGGTCATTTTTTTAAATATTGATGAATAGAATGCCATGAAGATACTATGGTGGAGCCACATAATCTAGACCAGTTAGTTCAAGAGATTTTACAGATTCATGGCTAATCAAAGGTATAAACAGGTGATCTCAATAAAATTTGAGGCATGAAGTTTAAATGAGTTTGACAGGTTGCTGCCATTAAAGCTCTGAATAAACTTTCATAAAAACCCTAGCAAGCATGAGAACCCTAATTAGACCCTATGAGCATTATAATTGAGCCAAGGAAAGATTAAATTATTATCTATGCAATAGAATTCAACCTAGAAGTTGCATTATAGTCCACTAGTGAGCAATTTAATAAAATTTCTAGCAATGATAGCTCAGAAAAGTATTTCAAGGGAAGATGTGAGCAAGTGTTCCTAAGAGATGGGAGATCTTTCAAATGATCTCAAACAATTGGAGGTTAGAGTAGTGCACGGATTGGGAAGCTTAGTTAAGGATCCAACCATAACTAGTCCAATTAGTCTAATTATAAGCTGAATTCAAGCAAAGAGCATCCCATTTTATGCAAGGGGTAAGGAAGCAAAGCATAGGTAAGATTGTTGATGATGATAATAGGATCATGGATATGATTCTAATTATAAAATAAAATATTAGTGAAGCCAAAAACATCAAAAAGACATTAATTAGGGTCGATAAAGACCACAAGAGCTTAGAAAATCAAATGAAGAAGCTCTTTATTAAACCAATTATCAACCTTGAGCTAATTGAGGAGCAGCATTATAGAATGAAGATCCTATTAGAGAGACAAAACTGCAACAAAGGGTTCTCAAAGTCAAATTATTTGACTTAGGAATATTCTTTTTATAGCTTGACATTGTATTTTTTTAATAGAATATTCTTTTGTAAAGGTATGTACATCTTGTAAAGCACATTATTGTGGGTCAGTCCATTAGGGAGTATCTAGAACATTGTAAAAGGAACAACTATCCCTGACACTTGTCTAGTTGCTTAGAGCTAAAATTACTTTGTAAACTTGGAGCAAATAGTACAAGCAAGGAATTTTGCAAAGTTTATCCAATATTTATTTGTGTTTGCTATCATAGCTTCTCTCTCACTTTCTTGGTCTAATTTCTAGATTTGAATTGTTCTTATAAATTCTTGATGTGCACCTTTAAATGCAGAGTTATTAACTTGTGTCAATACCAGGTTAATTGAAAGTTCTTAGGTTCACTTCATTTTCTTTACTCTTCTTGCATTTGGGCAATGTTGTTTGCTTTTAAGAGTAAATATTTAAATTGAATTTGGTTCTTATTTTCATTATTTCACACTATCCTTAGATGGTTTCTTGATGTGTAACAAGATTTAAGCTTATGCTACTTCATATCATACATTAGTTAATTGCATGTCTAGATGAAATTTGAACTTTGTCATGATGTTTGGAATGAGTATCAGAAACATGTTTCTTCTCTACCCTACCCTTCCTATTGCTCCTTTTTTAATCAATTCACTTTAGTTTAATTGTCATTGTGAATATCCATCTTAGATTAGTTATTAGATTAGATTTTGATCATAATTTATTGTTCTTAGCAAAGAATATTTCATATTTTACATAGATTAGCTATTTATCTATGGTGGCTCCCAACCACCAAATTAATAGAGATTTGTGAAATAGATCACTTGTTATGCCTCTATTCCATCAGCAGATAATAGGATTATCACAACCTATAACTCATGCATTAAATTCTTGAGAATTCAAAAATGAGAAGCATTTCTTAAACACTCTAAGAACTTGTGATACATATTCAAGCATAAATAGGAGGGGCTTAGTTGGTGCTAGAAGGAGGGCCTAGTTATATCTTTATAGATTTGAAGTATTTTTGCTCATTCTTGTGAATTGTGCTAAAATATTGGTGTAATATTTGTACAATTATGTCATTCTTTGCTCAATTGTGTAAAGATCATTGATCTTTATGGTCTTAAACCAATATTTTTGCTTCCATTAGACAGATATTAATTTTCTTTGAAGGTATATGCTTAATTGTGGTAAAGGTAGCTTGAGATCTATGAATCTAATAATTTTGAGGTTAATAATAGCTATTGTGATTAGAGATTGATAAGTACTTTATAAATCTAAGTTTATTTGAACTTAAACATGTAAAGATTATTCATATTTTCATATTTGGACATATCTTTGAGCTAGTTTATTTAAAGATTGATGTTCTTTGTGGTTATTTATACATATTTGCACAAATTTGCTTAAATGTGCAAGTCTGGTCACTATTCTCTGAAAAGATAAGATTTACACATCATATTTCAAATAGGGTTCAAATATTTTACAAGCTAGAACTGCCATAAGTAAGATCCTCATCAAGTTATAGCATGGTCAGGTAGATATTCTATCAATGTGCTCAGTTAGGTACATGACTTACCAAGAAATCCTAAAAGGTATTTGCCTTCTTTTGGTCCTGATAATGTCATCACAGCTGAAGAACATGTTTAAATATTTAAGGTTACTTTAGGACTTTTGAATGTAGTTCATGAAGATGTAGCATGTAGATTATTTCCATTTACTTTCAAAGATGTTGCATATGAATGGTTTCTTAACTTTCCAGAGAACTACATAGTTAGTTGAAATGATTTTAACAAAATCTTTATTGATCAATTTAGTAAAATCATTAGTCCTTAAATTTTGTATCAGTAGTTTACCATAGTTAAAAGAGATCCCAATGAGCCCATAAGATCCTTTAATCCCAAATTCCAAAAGATGTTTAGTAGAACCATAGATCCTTACAGACCTGATGAGGATTTAGACTTAGATATTTATAAGGATGTTTTGAATCCCATGATTTGTGTTTCTTAAAAGGTATGTTGGAGTCATAAACACCTTGGCCTTGACCTATGCTAAATCTATAATAATCAATGATCAAATGCAACCTCAAGTTCAGCTTGCATATACTATCCCAAATGTTAACCCCAATTTCCCAACACTAAATATCATTCCTAATTCCAATCATAGTGTGTTTTCCTTAAATCAGACATCAATCTTAAACTAATTACCTTTAGGCCATGCCCATCCTAGACAAAATTTAGGGTTCTTGAATAATGTTATCAATGGATTCCATTAATAGAGACAGAGAGATTTAGCACCTGCTAGCAATAATAATCAAGTTCCTAACTTAGAATCACCAAAGAATGAGAATGAATCCATACTTAAGATAGTTCAAAATTAAAGCACTAATTTTCTTCAATTGTAAAATCAAGTGGGTGATATTGGGGAAAACTCTAATAAAATCTATACTTATCAAAGGTTCAATAGGCTTACAAAAAGGTTTAATAATAATAGAAATAATAGGCCATCTAAGAAAATACATGAAATGAATATTTTTTCTATTGGTCTATTTTATCATGGTAATGTATTTAAAGCATATCAAAATGAAAAGGATACATCCAAAACTATGTTAAATCAAGACAGTGTTGTAGGGACATCTAGCTTTACAAGGATGTCTAAATCCTTCATGGTACAGGCTTTTAATTTTCCATTCGAAGAATAAAAATAACCTAAATATGATCAAGAAGAAGGAATAGCCATTCAATAAGAGCATCCCCATGAACAAGATAAGATACAAGTTGACCTCTCTTTAGAAGATAATTGTGAGAACAATTCATATGAGATCATTACTGAAATTGAGGATATTCTTGAAGATGACTAGTGGCCACATTTATACCAAGATATTTTTAAATAAATTGAGTTATTCCAAGCTAATTATGTCATCTTATAGATCCCAAAGCAATATGAGTTGGGACTCGATTGGGTAGAAGATATGTTATTCTTCACAGAGGATGAAGATAAATCAAGTGTAGCAGATTAGGGATTTCCATATAACCCCATCAAAAGGTTGGAATTATATTATCAAACTGATTCAAATGGTAAGGTTGTAAATGAATTTCATTCCTTTTTAGTTGATCATGATGAAGTAGCCTTTCAGGATGACTTGGAAATATTTTATGCAAAGATTGATAGTCCATCCCCACCTCAAGTTGAACTTAATGAAGACATCAGTCTAAGAATTCTAGTTGAGATACCATCATTAAATGAGGATTATATAAGTCACTATTAATATATAAATGAATGATAATTATCACTCTTGATGCAAGACATAAGGATTTGGTAAGAAGATGATTTGGTTTTAGATCTATATCTTTAACCTAGGCACTAGTGAATGGAGATAAGGAATCAATATATACCACATGGAAGACACAAACATACAAGTGCTCCTATCTATAATAAGAGGCCATTGAATGGAATAAATCATGCTTCAAGACTATATGGTAGGATAAATAAATTTCCATTTGATCTTGGAGATAGGTTCTCTATGGAGTAGTGTAGGGCTTAGTCTAGTTGCATTCTTATTTCTTTCCTTCATGTCCCTTGTTTGTAAGTAGTGTTTGTAAATATTTCTTTGCTTGTTGTTTGTTTGTTTAGTGTGTTTGATTTCTTTGATTTTATCCTTGATTTAAATAAGTCCTTTTTGATATCCCTCATCTTAAATTTCACCTAATTGCTCAAAAACTTCACAGTTTAAAAATGCAGATATGACTTCTCAACATTGGTTGATCATGCATTGTTGAAATGTAAGCTTGATGTTATAGTTTAGAAAAATTAGAAAAGACTAATAAATAGGTTAATTATTCCTTGAAGTTATAAACCTTGTTTTTATCTAATTTTGGTCCTAAGAAGGATTGCACATGTAGAGTGAAATATTGAATTATTAGGATGCAATCATGATTGCACTTAAAAAATAGTAATTACCTATGACAAAGTTTACATCCAATGATGATTTTATAAAGATAAAACATGTGACCAAACCCTAAAACCTAGATAATTTGGTTCCCAACATTTTATATAAAGTTAAAATATCTAAAAAATACAAAAAATAAGAGCTCAGTGCAAAATTCAAAAAGCTTTATGAGCAGAGGTGATTCTAGTAATCTCCTCTAAGGCTATGGATGCTTGGTTGGTAGTGGATCAAGGCCTTGAGTGGAAATAAAGGCATCTCTATCAAAGATATAGATGCTTGATTGGTAGAAGATCAATACCCAAGCCTTCCCTGAGTTAAATCATGGCTCTTAATGGACATCTAAATATGTTATAAGTCAGTGTTAATGGTTAAAGTCATGAAATCTGAAAGTTGTTCCCCAAGTCTGGAAGTTGTTCCACACATACATCATGACTATATCTTGATGTGCGATCCCAATTATACATGTGCAAGGCTTGTTTTAACCATGAATTTATCTAAATAATGATGACTAATCAAGTGGAATAACTTAATTATTAGTCTAAACTAGAGTCTCTAAATTCTAACATATTATTATGTTTCCCCAAAAAGTTGCCATTTATTGAGGTCAACATACCCCCATTCCTAAAAAATGGGAACCCTTATGTTAAATTGTGAAAATTTTGTACCTTAAACCTAAAAATTTACTTGATCAGAGTGTCACTAGCACATTTGCACAACATCTTTATTTGAAGATCATTCACACCTAGTTTGGTTAGCACATTTGTACATGATTTTGGTTTTCCCTTGTCTAAATTTTCTAACATTGAATCTCTGTGTTTTCCAGTTGTAGGTCTAATGAGGTCCATTTTGAATGAGCAATGTCTAAGTTTTATGATTTAATAATAATTTGATCTTTTACTATCCTTTGGTTTGTTTAAAATCAAGTTGAATTTATGTCTAGTCATTTTGAAACCCTTATTAAAATTACCCTAGCTAAGGTCCCTTTGAATCAAATTCAAATTTGGTAGGAACATTTGCATGCGAACGATTTATTATGCCATGGACTTAGTTCTATTTTTATCCCAAGGTTTAGTCATGTTTATTAACACAACCAAACCTTAGTCTAAAAATTTTATGCTTGGTCTCTTTATTTTTCTGAGCCCCCTTGGTCCCTTCTATTTCCACATAGTCTAGCTAAACGCATGGTCCCTTTGTTATAAACTTAGCTTAAAAAGCCTTATCCTAAAGCTTCTATTATATTTATTAACATAATAAAAATTTTAGTCCTAAGACTCTAAGTATGTCTTTTATTATTTGTGGGGTCCCATTTATTATATCCTAAACTTAAGATAAAGACCTAATTCAAAGGTTTTAATTTGAGTTTATAAATATAAATAAAAACCTTAGTCTTAAGACTTTATCCTAAAATTCCCAACCCTGACTTAAATATATTTCTTGTCCACTGGATCAACAGTCCACTTTTTCTTAAATAGAATTGATCTAACAGTGCATAATAGGTCAAATATTCAAAAAAGTCTCAAACAAGTGAGAAAGTGATAGGTGTCACAATTTCAGCCAAAGAACTTGAGCAACCAATGGTGATCCACCCCTTGGATCGAGATCCAACAAAGTGCATTGATCTAGATGAAGATGATCTAATAGCTCAAGAATAACATTGACTTTTTAATAAAGCTCAGGGTGAATGAAAAAATGACAAGTAGTGCAACCATGGGCCATAAAGTAAAGCTCGAGCACTTATCAAAAGATAAATAGAGCATATTTATTCATACCTATAGGATATAACAATGTGTGATCAAAGGTGTATTTTTAAGCCTTGACCACCAAGTTAAATATAGAGTATCATACGCTAGATCAACAACATGTATTTGATTAGATGAAAATGATCCAATGGTGTGTAATCAAAGTAGACTCTTCAACAAAGCAAGAACAATTGGCATCCAAACATGTTTGATCCCTCATAATGAGATCAAATTATCCATGGTGATTTGTACAAGGGTAATCAAATAGTGAAAAATGAAAGAAGGATATTCAAAGGTCAATGATCATTTTTTTAAATAATGATGATCAAAATGTGATGGAGATGCCACGGTAGAGCCACATAAACTAGACCAATTAGTTCAATATATTTTGTAGATTCACGAATAGGCAAAGGTATAAATAGGTGATCTAAATAAAATTTGAGGCATAAAGTTCATATGAGTTCAATAAGCTACCACCATTAAAGCCCTGAAGAAACCTTCAAAAAAACTCTAACAAGCACGAGAACCCTAATTAGATTTTATGAGCATTATATTTGAGCCAAAGAAGATTGAATTATCATCTGTTTAAGATAATTCAACCCAAAAGCTGAATTATAGTCCACTAGTGAGAAATTTAATAGGATTTCTATCAATGATAGCTTAGAAAAGTGTTTCAAGGGAAGACATGAGAAAGTGGTCCTATGAGATGGGAGATCTTTCAAATGATCTCAAACAATTGGAGAATAGAGTAGTGCACGCATTGGGAAGCTTATTCAAGTATCCCACCACAACCAGTCCAATTGGTCTAATTACAGATGATGAGTTCAAGCAAAGAGTATTCTAGTTTATGGAAGGGGTAAGGAACCAAAGCATAGGTAAGGCTGTTGCTGATAATAATAGGATCATGGATATGATTCTAATTGCAAAGGAAAATATTAGTGAAGCCAAAAACATCAAAAGGCATTAAAAAGGGTAGATAAAGACCACAAGAGCTTAGCAAGTCAACTGAAGGAGCTCTTCATGAAACCAATTATCAACCTTGAGCTAATTGAGGAGCAGCATTATAGAATGAAGATCCTACTGGAGAGACAAAACTATAATAGAGCATTCTCAAAGTTAGATTAGTTGACTTAGGAATATTCTTTTTGTAGCTTAACATTCTATATTTTTTTAATAGAATATTATTTTTTAAAGGCATGTACATCTTGTAAAGCACATTACCTATGGGTCAGTCCATTAAGAAGTATCTAGAACATTGTAAAAGGAACAGTTGTCCCTGACACTTGTCTAGTTGCATGTTAAGAAGGAATGACCAGCATATCTCATGAATTGTATATATAAATGGGTATTGTCATTTGTAAAAGGGGAGGGAGTTCTTAGAGCTAAAATTAATTTGTAAAATTGGAGTAAGTAGTACAAGCAAGGAATTCTATAAAGTTTTTCCAAATTTGTTTGTGTGTTTGCTATCATGGCTTCTCTCTCACTTGCTTGGTCTAATTTCTAGATTTGAATTGTTCTTATGAATTTTTGATGTGCACCTTTTAATGTAGAGTTGTTAACTTGTGCCAATACTAGGTTAATTGAAAGTTCTTAGGTTCATTTTATTTTCTTTACTCTTCTTGCATTTGGGCTAATGTTGTTTGCTTGTAGGAGTAAATTTTTAAGGTGACTATAGTTCTTATTTGCATTATTTCAAATTATCCTTAGATGTTTGCCTAATATGTGATAGGATTTGAGATTATGTTACTTCATGTCATACATTGGTTAACTACATGTCTAGATGAAATTTAAACTTTGTCATGATGTTTGGAATGAAGATCAGCAACATGTTTCTTCTCTGCCCTACCCTTCCTGTTGTTCATTTTTTAATCAATTCACTCTAGTTTAATTGTCATTGTGAATATCCATTTTAGATTAGTTTTTAAATTATATTTTGATCATAATTCACTATTCTTAGCATAGAATACTTTGTATTTTACATAGATTAGCTAAATGGCCATGGTGGCTCCAAACCACCAAATTAATATAAATTTTTGAAACAAATCACTTTTTTTACCTCTATTCCATCAATAGATAATAGCATTATTGCAACCTGTAACTCATGCATTGAATTCTCAAGAATTCAAAAATGAGAAGTGTTTTTTAAACACTCTAGGCACCTGCAATACATATTCAGGCATTAACATAACCTAGGTGAATAATGACCACAATCTTAGTTGAATGTACCAATAGTCCATCATGACAAATAATGTGAACCAAAAAAATTCCAAAAGGAGTAGTAAAGGCAAACTTCTTTAGATTCAAAGAAATTTGAAGTTGATAGATATGCTCAAGAATGAGGCAAAGATTAGCATTATGATCATGCACTAAACCATAGACAATCTAATAATTTAAGTATAATTGAAGGAAATTATGAATAAAATCCTTAAAAGCTTCTATTGCAATACGTGAGAACATGGTTGGAGCATTTTTTAGATAAAAAAGTATCACATTGTAGGTGAATAAACCCCATTCAGTTATAAAGGTGGTCTTTATTTTATCTTCTTTCACAATCTAGACCTAATGATAACCAAAAAAACCATTGATGAAGGTATAAATATCACACCCAACAACTCTCCTCTCTAAAAGGCATTAGAAAAGGGTCAGTTATGCAAGTAGCATTAGGTACCTTGTAGTCTACACAAATGTGAATGCAACTATCCTTCTTGATATTGATCACCATGGGGCTTACTCTTTCAAATTCATTAATAGGAGTGATAACTCCAATGCACAACATACTATCAATCTCCTCTTTAACCCAAACATGTATATTAAGATTCATTTGATAAGGTCTTTTTTTGATTGGTCGAGCACCATCAATGAACTTGATGTGCATCTTACCCAATGAAGGATGCATTCATTTCATCTTTATGTAATTACAAGGGAAAATGTCTTGATATTCTTATAAAATTTCAAAAATCTTGGTGACCTCAATGTTAGACCAATAATTCCTCACACCAGCCATCTTAGGTGCATCCTTCATTCCAATATTATGTTGAACCATCTGGAGTGGCTCATTATGTTGCTACTGGTCAGTCTATATGGTGTATTTGACATTGTGCACCCCATATTTAGTATGTAAAGTGAAGTGGTCAAGGGACAGATGTCGTGGGTTAGAACTTGTACCTTCCTTAAGTTGGTACATAACCTTTTGCTTTCCCTTTCATATATGTTCCCTCAGTGCATGGTCTAGTTGAGATCTAATCTATAATGAGGATGGGGCAAGAGTATTAGATTATTAAAAAATGGACAATCTATTCTCATGTATACCATGTATATGTCATATCTAGTCTTCAACCAGTGTTGGATTGCCTATAATAGCTTGACAAATCACTTACAAGGATAAGTGTAAATCCATGTGAGGTGATGAGTAAAATAGTGACAAAATTATATTACTTATAATGTTACTCCATGAGTCCATGTCTAGATGTCATTATTAATGAATGTACCATGATCTAGACCAATTGGGTAAAGTACCATAAAATACATAAACCCAAAAATATTCAAGTAAAGATGTCTCATCTGCATTCCAAAGGTTTTAATAGGCCTCGAGATGAGCTTCTAGGGAATTAACACCATTATAACTTAAAGTAGCATGAATGCAATTATCATGATCAAAATGATAGTGTATGATATTATGCACTCGATCCTAGGTGATCAAATTATGATGGTGAGTTTCCCACCATCAATTAATTGTCATTGGAATAACATGAATAAGTGATCAAATCCATTCATCTTCTAACACAAAAAAATTCAACTGCGACACATACTCCCTGACTTCCATTTGACTATAAAACCTAGGTGTTTGATCTAACTATAGGGGTGGTTTATCCATCAAACATCCACTAATGAGTTAAATAAATTTATGGAACTCAAGCAACTTATGTTGGAAATACTCTCAGCTACCAATTATGCCACAAATTTGTCTAGTAAGATCATATTCTCCATGAGCCCAATGTTTGTAGGCATTGATTATAGTGTCAGAAATGGATTGTTTTCCCATTGTAATATCCCATGCAGACTAGGATCAATATGCTTAGTTCCCAAAGTTATGATATTATATATATGATTGAGATACTCTCCAATGCTAATTAATTTATCAAAAAGAGGTATGTAAGCATTGTCTAGGGGAATCATGATGTGTTGATCATCATTGTTAATGTTCATGTAGCACTTTTTGAAGCTCAACCCAACATTATTTTCATAGCACCATGGATGACCTAAAAGAGTTGGAAAATCATCAATTTTTGAATCACTTCAAATTTATCCTTGAAATTAACACCCAAAATGTCAATGGTGGCATCATTAAGAACTCCTATGGGTAGTGTATGAGTCTTATTAGTCATGAACAATATGGATAGTGCATCTAAGGAACTCTGAATCTTTCCAAGGCCGAATGATGCTCTACTGACTAGGAGATATTGTGTCCATAATTCCTTGAATGGTCTCATGCATACACCAAAAGCCAAGCATGCACATGAATGGGCACTTCTATAAATAAAGTTTCGGAGAGTGAGTCATAAAGGTGATTTTATACCTATGCATGTGTAGAAACTCTTAGTTCAAGATACTAAAGTGAAAAAATTTATTCTATGGTAGCAACCCAATGCTCGACATTTTCTAAAGATAACTATTAGAGCATTTTCCCACCATCATGCAAATAAGAATAATAGGTCTTGACAATCGAATCAAAATGTTGGGCTCTTTTCCTTTAGTCTAACATGTCTTTTCTTAGTTGCATACCTAAAATAATAATATTTCAAATGAGCTATCATGTTGGCATGTCACGCAAGAAAGGGTTATCACATGCTCACCAAAAGCACAAGCTTAAGATCGATTCCCATTGCTTTCATCATGTGGTGGTGTATTCATTATGTTTTTTAATATAGGGTGATCAAACAAGCACTTAGTTCTAAAGTCATACTTAGTTCCATGTCTAACTCTTGACTATTCATTACCTAGGTACTTATCACAAAAAAATAAGTTGGGCACAAACCAAGAACAAAATAATAATATTTCTAATTATATTCATAATCAGATTACATAAGTATTTCATCAACACAAAATCTTCCTCTCATTACATATATATGTCATATCCAAGATCACGATGGCTCAAGATTACAATTATCAACTAACAAACCAATTAAAACTAGGGGGTATTTATACATGGTTCTACCTAAACCATTTAGTTACAAAATTAATTACATAAAGATGACTCGATAATGACCATTAATAGTAATGATTCATGGGAATCTATTACAATAAATTTGTAATGATTAGGGCCTAAATACCCCTATTTTCCTATGTTGGATCTTTGTTGTCATGCACTTATCTTCTCATGGACTAGTGTTATATTAGTGCTTGACTATTATTCTCTAACGACCATGTAAACAATTCCCTAACCATCTCCACTTTTAGCATCATTTCCCAAGTCTTTTTCTATTGTCTGAGTCCTATGTTCTCAATTCCTCTATGTTTCATGTTTCCTTGTTACTCATGACTTGCCTCTTATGTGCCACAATCTTCTACATCGTGTCTCTTTTGTGCCTACACTTCCTTTCACACCATTGTCTTTAAAAATTACTTAGGAAAAATAGATACAAAATTGAGGGCCCAACATAAGGTAACATATTTCAAAAATACCCAAAAAATAAAAATAAAACTTCAAAAATCCAAAAATATTTTAAACATTCACAGGTTCTAGTACCTCCTTAATATATATGTTGTTGGTTCCATGTTGGTAGATAGCATATCATTTTTTTCTATATAAAAAAGTGTTTCATGCATCCTTTGAGTGTGATATAGGCATACATAGATACATGATCTATGCACTTTTAGATGTTGGTCCTTCCCTCTAATCATGCCATGTGGACATTGGGGGCATCTTCTTATTTGATCATGATACATCCAAGTTATATTATGCTATGATCACTTTACATTATCATGTTTGTGCTAATCTACTTATAGATGCCTTTATATGTGCTTATATCTTTTGAAGTGTACTTGATATGTCACATCCCAATTCCTTGCCAAGCAAACTTACTAAATTATCCATGGATATCTATAGCTAAAAAATTTAAATTTGTATATTTTTAACTAAGCTATAAGATATATGTTGATATGGGTTGGTAGGATATTTCTTAGGTTATATGATGACCCTGCTATGAGTTAGTCGTAAGTAAATTTTTACTTTATGATCATATTAATTTGTCATTTTAATTATATTATATGATAAATATATATCATGACTGTTACGGTCTAACTACATGTTTTATTATGAGGTTGATATAGGAGAACTCAACCCTCAAAGTGTGATGGAGGGAGAGAATCATTAAAGAGGGTGACATAGATCGAGATTATAGAAAAACTGATTGATACCTTGTACACACCACATATAACATTCACATGCTAGATGCATAACAAGTGGTTATAGCATAATATGTTTTGATGTAATTTATATTAAATAATCATTTTAACCATGATTTTCTAGCATAGTTATTGGTTCTATGTAATTTGCCTTACATGATTTATTTATGTCTACTAATGCTATGAGATTTATGATATTTGTGTGTGTGTCTGTTTAATGTTTTAGAAATATGATTTGCTTAATTAGAGTAAAAATGGGTTATTGTTTAATGGATGTATATTTAAAACCCTCATGTTATCTGAGATGCTAATTTATTTAATAAAATTATGAAATTTTGATATTTAATGTAAAAATGTTACAAATTTAAAAATTTCCATTGAGAGGCAAAAGCAAACAAACAATAAATATATATATATATATATATATATATATATATATAATGGAATAAAACAAACAAAAAAGGAAAATAAAGAAAACAAAAAGGAGGAATTATATTTAATAATGGAAAAAAAAGACAAAAACAAAAATCTTGTTTTAAAAAGAGATGGATTTAAAAGAAGAGGAGGAGCACATATCAAAATTAGGGAGAAGGAGCAAAGCTCAATAGAGAAAAAGAGGCGTAGCATGGGAGAGGAAGCACACAAGGAGTGATGAGGAAAACTTCAATCATGTTTGCCAATAGGCTTTATTTTAGATTTTATGATTATGGAAAAGTTACAAAATGTTAATGACATTTAGCTTGAGTGAAATTTATTGGATTGTAAAGGTAGTTGAATTTAATTGAATCTACAATTATACATTTCTAAATTAATCAATTTTTCACTAAAACAAAATTGTTTTAAATCTATAAGATGGACTTTATGAATTTAATATATATATATATATATATATATATATATATATATATATATATATATATATATATATATATATATATTATAGCCAATGTTGATTATTATGAGAATAATAGCTAATACTTGTTTTATGGGGTGTTATAATGTTTAGTTAATCTAGGACTAATAATCAAAAAATAATTTGATTAGCTAAGTATAATAAGCATGTAAATGGAGACTATAAACCCAATTATATATATATATATATCCTAAACATAGAATATGACATAGCCATGGTATTTTAATGAGGACAAAATAGTATACAATTTTGTGTATGGTGATTCACCATTTTACCTCAGTAATTACAATTTAAATCATGTAATGAATTTATGACAAAATGCAATGACTTACAAGCATGCAGCGACTTGTATTGCCATACAGTGCTTCAATACAGCATGCAATGAATTATTTCACAACATATGTAGCGATCCTATAAAAATAATACAACAACTCAAAAGATATATATATTAGACAAGAGTCAATTTACAACCCAATTTTGTATCTAAGCATAATGACTTGCATAAATACTACAATGCCATAAAGATACATGGAATTTATTGTCGTTCCATCAATAGTTTGGAAAATTGGGTGATCTAGAAGTCCAGTGAATTCATTATTTTATATAATATAGCAATTTTGGACTATAGTTATTTATATAATGACTAGCTATTATATTATGTATGCAGTGATTCTTTAATGTATGCAGTGATTCTTTAATGTATGTAGTGATTTATTATTATATATGGGAGTAATTAATATAATCATTGTGTATAAATAATAGCTTTATTCTATATAAATAATAGTTGTGGAATAATTATGAATATTCTAACAAAGGCATCAATACCTGGACATAAATAATAATATTATTTTGATCCTTTAAATGATAATTAAATGCATAAGAATTTACGTAGCGGTGGATATAGCACTAGAATATGAACTTTATAGTAGCGATTCATAGTGAGCTATAGAGGGTGGAGCCTTTGTAAATTTAACACATTGAGTTGTTGGTGAATCATTGAGTTATTATACATATGTTAGTTTTATGTATATATACAAGGGAGTGTAAACCATATAATTAGATTTTTAACATTTGGACACCTTCCTTTTCCTTGGAGAATCTTATTCTTATGTGTCATTGGAATGTGTGAATAGATTAAAAAAAATAAAGAAAATGTAGAGATTAAGATAAATGGATTTAGGTTATATTTTACTAGTAATAGGAGATACTAGTATGGATTTATTGTTATTTAATTATCACCCCTTAGATATAGATTAAATTAGTTTATTCAAAAGGGATTATTAGTAATTATCTTTGAATACCTCTGTATCAATCTAATAGGTGGGACTATGATGGATAAAGTATGGTCAGAAGGAAAAATGAGTTATCAACGATAGCATAGATATCCATAATGAGACCAATTAAGCCATAACGTAACAAATTAATTACAGGTTTTTTGTGGGGTACTTTGCTAAAAATTAATGTAGAGGATCTTTCTCTTATGATTTGTTATGGATTGTTGATAAGAGTCATTTATTCAACATATTTGAATTGATCATGGGAACCCTAGAGTTAAGAAAGTGAGTCAATAAAATTTTAGGCTCCTAACCTAGAATATTCATAACCTTGCATAGGTATTCATTATCTTGGGATAAGCTGTGTTATTTGAGATCCTTAATTAGAGTTACAAATGATTGTATTAGTCTTTATGCAGAGATTTGTTATCATATCAACACATGTACAGCACCTATTATGGGTAGACTAACTTATATAGATGTAAATATACATATAGTATGTATTGGTATATAGTGATTTAGTTATCATAACTACGTCATGGACTGTGAAAGAGTAGACATCGACTATATATTTACCTAACTTCCTTAAACATAAAAGAGAATCATAGTTTAGAATCCCTTCTCTTTAAGAGCTTGACAATATTTTTACGTGAGTAGGAAAGGTCTTAAGGATTTATAAAACCATAGGGAGTTTTTGTTCAAAGTGATATAAATGAATAGTGGTTCAGTATTAACATAGCATAGGAATAACTACTTGTGGTGCATAATATACAAGTGCTCATAAAAATGGATTGTACTGATAGTTTAAAGGACAGCTTGAGTAAGTCATTAAGTTCTGAGAAATTAGTAACTACAACCATATTAAAATAGTCTTTTAAAAAATAGAATGAAATGTTTAAATGAATGATATAATGAGTTTTTGAATTCTCTATTTCTCTAAAAATGGTTGATTGAATGTTAGCTATATATTGAGTACTTGTGTGTAGTGAATGATTATGAGAGTGTTTCGCATATAATGGTGCATCATGATGTGTACTTATATTTATGTTACTTGAATATTAGTATGCAGTTTAGACTAAAAGTATACCTAGGTGGTATAATCATGTACATACTTGATTGTTATTATGTATGTGGATCATTTAATTTTTGAAATCATAATTTTGAGTTATGTATTTTTGTGTAGTTGTGAACCTATGATAGTCTAGAATGTCATAATACTACAGTATAAATGTATGTTATACCTAGATGATACATATTGTAATTGTTATACCCAAACTCATATCTACATTGATGTATTATATGTATGTGTGTTCATTATTAATATGATTATTGTGTTTTTTATAGTTGGTAGGATAATGTGTATGCATGCATATATCCTAGAAATTTTAATGAATGATGTGGTATTACATATTTGTGTTCCATGTGAACTATGATTTATTTCATTATATCCAGTTGATTGAATATAAGTTTGTGTTTCAGGGTAGTTATAACTACTATTTTATGATTTATTGTGGAAAGCTAGTAGATTATGGTAATATGGGTTATCATAGGGAGTAATATGTTTGGAAAAAAAATTTGGTAGTGAAAATCTACATTTAAATATGTATTTACCTATATGGTATAAATTGTAGTCATTATTTCTAGTATGGGATAGAAAATTATGTAAGATTCATTCATATGTTTGAAGGAATAAATGTATGCTTTGGTTACTCCTATGTTTAGCATGTGGTATTGTTGTGTGTGTTAATAGGATGTAAATTAAATTAATCTTGTGGTTGAATTATATTTAACCAATCTGCATTATTGATTCGGAGCAAGGAGTGAGATAAACTTCACTAGCTTACTAGTATCACAATGATAGATGAAAGCAGTCCAATCAAGTGGTGCGTATGAATTTTATTAATCTAGATCATTATTATTTATTATTCATAAATCTTTTGTCAAAGTATGTTTAGTGAGAAATTATCATTTAATGAGTGTGATTTACATGTTTGTGTGATATCTTGCAATAGAATAGATTTTTATGATACACTGCATGTTTAGTTTAGAAATCATACAGCACACAGGGACTTGCTTGTCTCTCTAGATTCTCATGCCATCACTATCTACTCATCCATGAAGGGAGGGCCATTCCCTAATGGGATTAGTGTGTGGGATTATTGGTCCATGGTTGGTGTAGAAAAGCACTCAAATGATTCTCTCCCTCCCCATAGTATTACTACTTATCAAGATGACACTTAAGATTGCCACAGATACTTGAGTTTGAGAACTATGCTCTAGGGGAGCCATGTATCTTATATATACATTGTATGGTTTTGTACTTATTATTGAATATTTTCATGATTATTTTTAATTACTTGTTGTATATTGATAGTAGTGGTCATAGACTTATTAAGTTATAGTTGAGTTAATGTAATTACTTTCTATATTTGCATTATGATGTGTACTCTCATTATATTAGAGATCAGTAATGTGTGATGTATTATGCTTGTTGTTATTATCAAATCTTGAATTTTCTTATGGTCTCTATAGATTCTCATGGTGTAATCTATATTTGGCATTTTTGTTTAATTAAAAAAAATCATGCAATTTTAGTTGGACCCCAATGAGGTTGTGACATATGGTATCAGAGTTGTGGCTCTAACTCTAGGACCTAATGAATCCATTAGCATTTTCATGTCTTTATATTCATCAGTGTGAACCTAGTGACATGAAGTATTACACTGGTATTTTGGATTTATGGTGCCTCAGTACAAAACCATATACCCCATGATTAGATTTTTGAGACTTGGTAGATCCTCTTGTATGGATTGCTGACTTTTGTATGTGACATTCATGAAATGTGTTTGGTATAGTGAGTGTGCATCCTTAGGAGCACTAGTACCCTCTTAGAATTGTTATAGGGTTGTCTTATCAAATGTCCCAATGATGATGGTTGTATATGAGGCTTGGGTAGATGAGTATTTAATGAAGTTCATGAGTTATGAAGAAAATATTTCTACCATAGTTTGATCACTTAGATCGAACACCTCAAGTGTGGTTACAACCTTCATGGTAATCAAGTCACCTTTGCCATTTGTGTTTTGTATTGTGAGTGTTTATAAGTATGGAATGATTCTCACTTTATATATATATATATATATATATATATATATATATATATATATATATATATATATATATTAAGTGAGAATCATTCCATACTTATATATATATATTTACTTTAATTTTTTGTGCCTTATTTTTACTAATCCTAGGAATGGGAAATCTTATGAGACTATTTTTAGTTGGTACCACCTAAGGTGGTGGAAATATTCTTAGTAGAGTGTTTCTAGTTTGCTTGATAATTCCTTTGTGTTAGGAGGTTGGTTATTAAAATTCCACCCATATGGTTATGTGTTTTAATAAGGAGTGTCAACTCTCTTAGTTAGCTTAGAGGTGAGTTGTTATTATCTCATTCTCCTTTGATAACATTAAGCTATCAAGAGGATTCATATTTTCATGATGTTTGACTATACTCCCTTGAAGTTTGTGGGAGAATTATTTCTACTTCTTGTTGAGATAGAAGACTTAGGATTGGGTGATTATTATATCTTTGTGATTAGTATTTTATTTCTCTCCCGATTATGGAAATAGTTGTGATACTATACTTACAAATTCGGTAAGTATGTAGAATTTTGGCAACATTGAGTTGTGGTGTTTTATTTTTACCTTGTGAGGGTATGTAGGAATTTATGACATGATATTTCTTTAATTTTTACTTATGACTCATTAGAGTCACTACTTTATCTAGCTTGTGATTCTAAACCATGTGGAGTGGCAAACCTTGAATTATATATTAAATTCTAGATTAATAATATAAGCTAATTATAATTAATATGTTATTATTTACCCTTGAATAGATTTATATTTTTCTCTTTTGGATTATCTAAATATGTTTGAAGAGTTAATTTATACCTTTCATTGGAATTGAGTAGGGTATAGGATGTGCAGAACATCTTGACAATTTAGGGGTCAAGATAAGCTTTAAATTTATTTTATTCTACCCAAGCAAGCAAGGTGATATTTTCTTACTTAATCCTTTTTAAGGTTGAAAGGATGGTGTGATCCTTGGCCTTTGTATGTTATGTTAATTTCAACATTATTTCCTCTTAACTATGAAAATAATACTATAAGTTAAGCTGTGAATGGGATGTTAGTTATGTTTGGCTAGTGGTAACTTAATACAATTATGGATTGATTATATGATATTTATATTGTATGTATGTTGATACATCTAGATTTATTTATCACATATTATTGATTTTTATGATCTATTAGTATGAATTTATGGTTCATTGAACCTTGTACATATTGTGGAGATCATTAGGTCATGAAAATCTGCGGGAAGAGTGTTAAATTAGGAATGTAAGATCTAAGAGATAGGATGGTGTCCTACTTAAACTCATATTGACTTGGGTGTTACTAAGTCTAGATCTAACAGATGGACTTATCAAATCCAAGATTTTACAGATGGACTTGTTAAATTTAGTTGTATGGCCATATGTATGTATACAATGGAACGATTATTCTAAAATTATGTATATGTTGGAAATGTAGTATTTCCAATTCCTATTCATCATCATATTTGTCAAGAGCTCCATGGAGTAGTGATAGTATTGACATGTTGTACTTATCAAGAGGTACATGAGATAGCAGTAGTATTAATTTATACACATAGTTTATTACTAGGTTCCTAGGTTCCCTAATTATTTTTTTCCAAAATGAGAAAAACACTCTCTAAGATTAGAGAGATGTGTAGAGGGAATGGAAGATTTTGTGTAACTCTCCTTGGTCATTTGTTTTTACTTGTATGATGATCTCATGTGCTTTTATAAATTTAGTGAAACTTTCACTGAGATATGGGGGCCCTTAAAAGAAATAGAAGTGGTCAGTCTTATAATATGTAGGCTTGTTTGATAGTTCTAGACCTCGGGGTGGTCATGACAGAATTAATCAGAGTAAGTAATACTCACAAACCTTATTTTCATAAAATTAAATGTCATTGATCAAGGTCTTATGGGACTAATGCATCAGGAATAGAGAAACTTGAAGGAACTATAGTGAGTTCTATAGGTAATATCCCCTTTATTTGCTTAATTTGATATCAAATACCATGTTGTTACTTTGTTAAACAATGTTTTTAATTTAAATTTTATGTTTACATAAGATTCATCAGGGTATATAGATCTTCTGAAAAAGTGATGATGAGGCACGAGTAGTGCAAAAGACTATAAAGAGTGGTTATACATACGAAGGGTGGAGGTCATAGTTCCTCAAAAGCAGTGAGTTATGATTTGGAAGTAGAGATTTGAGAGTCCAAATATGAGCTAGGGTATTCATCTCGTGAGGGTTTTAAGGAAGGTGTAAATGCTAGATAGGATGAGGAATGGGAGAAGGTAGAATAAAATTGGTGGCTTCTAGTTTAGGAAGGAATGGGTGCATCTAGAGATGTTATGATGCCCTTCAGGGATTTTTAAAAGGAGCAAGTGGAAGAGTTTTTAGGCATCCCAAAAATAGATGTGCATCTTTTAGCCCATAACAATGTTCAAGGCTTAAGGATTGGTGGAAAAAAAGTGTTTCTATGGGAATAAGAGGAATTTTTGAAAGGCATATCAATTTTGGAAAAGCATGACCTAATTAGAAAATTTGTTGATAAATGGATTGCTATTAGAGAGATTGAATCTTGGGTTGAGGATTCTTGGGGTAAGGAAGTTGAGGTAAAAATTTTACCCAAGGGATTTTTTATAGCCATCTTCCCCAATCTAAAAGCCAAAGAGAAGGTGTTTAAGCATCCTATCTAGTCCCTGAGAGGAGTTGGTCTATGGCTTCCAAAATGGTAACCTAATTTTGATCTAGCTTTGGCTAAGCATGGTTGTTATCTAGTTTGGATTCGTTTGTATGGTCTCCCCTTTGAGTATTGGGAAAAGGCTTGTTTAATGACCCTTAGTAATTTGCTTGGTACTTGCTTGGAAATTGATCCAAATTTAGAAAAAAAGAGTTTTGACCACATATGCAAGAATTAGGGTTTTGCTCAATTTTGATTTGGAGATTCCTAAACTTATCTCCATCAAGTCTCAAGGTCGTATCTAGGCTCAAATGGTTGATATTAATAATATCCATTTCAGGTGTTATAAGTTTAGGCAGATTGGTCACACTCAAAAGATATGTATTTTGGTCAATAATGATCATGTTTCATCATAATGTAAGGACAAATGGGTTTGGAAACTGGTGAAACTCTCATCACAATCTTTTAGGGAGCATAATAGAGGTAAATTTTTGTCCTTGAAAAAAAAGAGATGGAAGGCTCATGTGGAGAATTCCAAATCAATAGGTCAGTTGCTCAATAATGTTAGTCCAAAAATTAAAAATCTTTACCAAGCAACTTCCAAAGGAGAAGTGGAGATAGTAACACTGGATCTGTCAGTATCAAAAGCTTCATCAATTAGATTCAATGAAACAAAAGAGCTACTATAAAAATTATATAAAGGGAAAGCTATGTTTCCCACTTAATTATTGAAAGGATATGAATTAATTAGTGATCAGTCTAAGGTTTTAAAAAAATGATTAGAATACTCCTCAGTTGTCTAAAAATGAGCCTAAATAAAATAGCTTTTTGCCCAAGCTAATTTTCATAATTCAAGCTTCATCTAGTGTGGAATCTGAGGGGGAAGAGGAGGAAGTAGATTCAAAGGAAGAGATAAATTATAGGGTGGTTCTTTATAATTCTCAATCTCAAAGTTCTCTAAAAAATGTGAACAGTGAGGATCCTAAAAAGCATGACAGGAAATTAGCCAAGGAGAAAGTAGTTGGAGAAGTCTCAATTGACAAACAAGGAACCTTGGAAAACTTTTCAAATGTTGGAAGGCAGGGGGTGGAAATCTCCTCTTTCATCTCATGAAGATATTTTCTTAGAATGTTAGGGGTTTGAATGCCCCTAATAAAAGATGGTTAGTTAAGTGTCTTTCATTACCTAATCAGCCAGATGTTATGTTGATTCAAGAATCTAAATTAAGTCTTTCTAAAGCCTCTGCATTGATGAAGATGAGTTGAAATATATGAATAGTTCTTTTATGGAAGTATTAGGAGATTTTGGTGGTCTAGTGATTTTTTGGTCTCCTACCAAAGTGTTAGTGGAGGTGCTTGATAATGGTTCAAATTGACAACTGTGTAGAATTTCAAGTTTTTCAACGAACATGAGATTTCTTCTATGTAATGTGTATAGGCCCTGATCAGGCTCAAAATATTTAGCTATAGAATGATCTCTCCAAAGTCCTTGAGTCTCTACAGGGTTTGAAGATAGTGTTAGGTGGGGATTTCAATGTAGTGTATTCTTTGGCAGAGAAACTTGGTGGCAGGGCACTAGTTGCCAGTGTTATTTTAGGTTTTGAAAGTTTTGTTGTATAGAATGAGTTGGTGGATGTTAAAACCAAGTAGGGAGTTTTCACATGAAATAATAAAAGCCTTGGGGATCAAAATATTATGGAAATATTAGATTAGATTTTGGTCTCATCTAATTGGTTTTCTCAAAATTGGATCTCAAAGAGTTTCATTCTTCCCCATTATGGATCAGATCACTTCCTAATAGATTTGAATATTTCTATGGAAAGTCCACCAACTTTTTGTCCTTTTAAGTTTTAGATTATGTGGCTCTGATATCCCTCTCTCATTAATAATGTTCGTTTTTGGTGGAATAACAACCAATAATCTCAGGTTCTCTAATGTTCAATATTGCTCATAAGTTAAAGTACATAAAAGGTTGTCTTCACCAATGTAAATCAAATGTATTTAAAAACATATTTTAGGAGAAAGTTCGAGTGGAAGTGGAATTGGAAATCTTGAACAAGTCAGTAATGCGACTAGGTATGGACCAAACTACCTATTGGATTGAAAAAAGATTGTCAACAAAATATAAATAATTGATGTTATGTGAAGAAATCCATTGGAAACAAAAATCAAGAATTGATTGGTTGAGGGAAGGTGATCATACTTCAGATTTCTTTTATAAATTAGTGAAGATGAAAATTAGTTGTACTCGCATATCAAAAATTATTTGAAAGGAGGGAGATATTCTGAACTCTCAATCAGAAATTTGAAGAGAGTTTCTTTTTTTTTTAATTTATTGAATGAAGCTTCCTTCTCAGATCTTCGATCCCAGGTTTCAAACCTAAGATGTATTCTAAGTCTTGTCATTGATGATCAAATGAAAAACTTCTTGCTCCTTTCTCATTAGAGGAAGTTTCATCTGTGGCTTTTTATATGGTCAAAGACAAAGCTCCAGGACCTGATGGCTTTCTTGCAAAAAAAATTCAAGCCTTCTAGGAGATTGTTAGTGAAGATGTGTTGAGAATGGTGGAAAATTCTAGGTGGAGGAAAATAATTCCTGATTTGAATGTCAAATTCATTTATCTCTTTCCAAAAGGGGAACTTCAAGCCTCATTTGGTGACTTTCACCCCATTTCACTTTGTAATATGACATATAAAATAATTACAAAAGCAATGGTTGCTAGGTAAAGACCTATGCTAGATTTATTGATTTTAGAAGATTGTTCCTAGTAGAACAATCAAGAAGGAATAATTATCACTCATGAAATGGTCCACTCATTGCATCAATCTCAATGTAAAGGCATGTTGCTAAATCTTGAAATTAGTAAAGCCTATAATCATGTAGATTGTCATTTTTTATCAAAGTCTTAGAAAGGTTTGGTTTTAGCAGTGAGTGGGGTGTATAGTTGCATCTCTGAAGCAAATTTTTTTGTCCTAGTTAATGGTAATGTAGAAGGTTTTTTTTAATCCTCTAGGAGTATTCATTAAGGGGATCCATTCTCTCCATTCCTTTTAATTTTTTTGGCTAAATTCCTTAAGAGGTAAATCAAAAAGGATAAGGTAGATTCCCAAGTACAAGGTATTAAGGTGGTAAAAGGTTTGGAGTGTTTTACTCATTAGCAATTCACCGATGACACTTTTTTATTTGGTTTAGCCACGATCAGAGAGGTGCAGTATTTCATGGAAATTATTTCAAGCTATGAGGAAACTTTTGGTTAATTAATGAATTTGAGTAAATCAAAATTTTACTTTATCAATTGTTTAGATCAAGTCTAATAGGTCATTTCTTTTATTTTGGGTTTTAATATCGGGAAGCTTCCCTCAAAATATCATGGTGTCCCCTTTTCTTTGGTGCTTGCAAGAAAGTTCATTAGGAAAGTCTAGTCTCTTCTTTCAAAGCTCGATTGGCTTCCTAGTAAGGTAAATGGCTCACTTTGGTAGGTAGATTAACTATGGTCAAATCAGTCCTAAGTTCACTACCAATATATTGTATGTCAGTGCTTCAAATGCCAAGTCACGTAATCAATTCTTTGAATATAATTATGAAGGATTTTATGTGTTAATGCACTTGGGAGAAAAAGAAGATTCCATTGATCAAATGGGATAAGGTGTGTCAAGTCAAATATATGGGAGGTGCCAGCATCAAAAGTCTTAATGTTCAAAATCAAGCTCTTGGGGCAAAAATGGTTTGGGGTATGCTCGCCAAACATCATTTTTTGTGGAGTATATTGATAAGAAGTAAATATTTGGAAAGAAATGATCCTTAGAGTGTGGTTTCCATTACAAATCCCCCTAAAGGCTCTCACATTTGGAATTTTTTACTCAAATGTAGACCATTAATTTTGGAACATGTTTCTTGGACCATCAACAATGGTCATCGAGCTAAGTTCTAGGAGGATTCTTGGAACAGTCACAAACCACTGGCTGAGATACCACATTTGGAAAAAGCTCAAACTATTCTCATGAAATCTTGGGGAGAATGTGTGATAAATTATTTATATCAATCTCAAGTCATTTTTCTCTATTTAGTCATAGAAAAGTTTTGAATCTCTTGGAGTTCCAGTAGATCAGATGAAACATCTTAGTGAGAGCTTAGTGTAGCACAAGGTTTTTATCAACAAAAAAGAGGATTTGTTGCATTGGATTGGGGCCAAATCTAGTTCTTATATAGTCAAGCTAGGTTATCAAATGCTATATGCCTCTAGTTCAATCATGATTTGAGCAAAGTTTCTTTGTTGGAGTAAAGAGGGCCTTTAAAAAGCCGGTGATTTTGTATGGCTACCTGTAAAGGATCACATTCTTACTCAAGATGATATTTTCCAAATAGGTATTTTAGGTCCTTTCAGATGTGTCATGTACATATTAGCTAAAGAATTGATGGGGCATATATTATTTGAGTGTTCCTTTGCACTAGTGTTGAGCTTAGTTATGTAGCAAGTTAGAATGGTCCTCGGCATGGCCTTCATCTTTATATAATTGATTTGCTTCTTGGCCATTTGGGGATGTTAAAAATGCTCTCTATGGTCTTTGGAGAGTCAGCTTAGTGATCTTATTGTGATTTATTTGGAAAGAGAAAAATCAAAGAATCTTTAAAGGGAAAGAAAAATAACTTCTTATTTTACTGAGTGAGATTGAAATAGATATTTTTGAGGTCATTTTGACTTAATGTAAATGAAAAAAAGGTAATCTTTCTTCATGGGATATGAGGATGTGTGTCAAATGGAAATTGATCTCAGCCCTTCTTATTAATGGGTCAATAGTAGTCATAGAAAAAGAAAATTGGAAGAAGGTAGAATGGTATCCCCCCTTAGTTGGTTCAAATTGAATTTTGATGGGGCTTCTAAGGGTAACCCTAGAGCCTATAGCATTTTTTGCATCATCAGATATTATCAAAATTCCCTTATTAGCATTGTTTCTAAAAAATTTAAGGATGGTATAAATAATGAAGCAAAAGCTCAAGCCTTGGTGCTTGGCCTAGATTTGGCTTCTCAGTGTGGTATTATAAATCTACAAGTGGAATGGGATTCAAAAATAATTATTTTAGCTTTAAAAAAATCATCTGCCTTCTCATGGAACCTAGAAAACATACTATCTAAAACCTTAGAATGTCTTAAGGAGTTTGAAGAATGAGAAGGTTTTCATTATTTTAGGGCAGCTAATGTAGTAGCAGATTTTCTTGCAAATTATGGAATCGATCAAAATGCCTCAATCATCATTGAAAATGATAGTGAGGTATGGGAGGAGTTTGAGGGAGTTTCTAATATAATCGTAGGCTCTTAATCAATCATAATTTTTCCCCTTATTTTTTGGCTCTCCCACGTGTGAAGAGAAGGTGACAGCATCCAGTGGAAAGTGTTTTGAGCAAAGTAAATTTCAATGTCATTGCTTTGTTTACTTTAAACATCTTGGTTGTGGTTCGAGGTCAGAATTTGGTTGCTAGTGTTTTAGAATTCTTCATGGTGTTAAGGCATAAAAAAAGAATGTCAGAGCACCTAGAAAATTTCAACATAGGCCTTTTTAAGGAGATCACTTTTATAGGCAATAATGGATATGGGTTTATTCTAATAACTATTTTTAGGGACCTCAAAATTCAGTTTGCTTCTCTAGTAGGGTATGTCAAAAATCTAGATAAGAAGCTTTGTTAGCCTCTACTAGTAGGTGGGTAATTCATCTCATCTCCTCCCTAGGTGAAGATTTAATATCCTATTACAGGTCTAGAACTTTGGAAGGAAGCTCACCATTGTAGAGAAAGAGTGGAGGTAGTGTTATTTCTATGTCAAATGGTGGACATTCCTCAGTGAGCTACTCTACTTTGGCTCATTCACACTCTTTGTCATGCAGTGACAATGTCTATGTCTAGTTGTTTGGTGAGCAATCGAGTAGCAATGTCGATAGGTGGGAAGAAAGGAAGGTTTCATGGTGCTATAGAGGGTGAGGATGGTGTAGTGGCTTCTGAAGTTAAGATGGAAGTTGAGGTGGGTGTTTAATTCTCATTTTTATTTATTTTGTAGGTAGATGGAACTCTTTTTGGTATCTCTATGATTTTTTGTATGGTTCTTAAGTCTTGTTGGTTAATCTAGAGCATATTACTATATTTTTTATGCCACTTAGTGGCATTGTCTCCTTAAGGACCTCAATTTCTTTATGAAAATTTTTATGGTCAGGTTCTTGTTGTATAAAATTTTCATTTATAATATAGGGTAAGGGTCCCATTAACCCTGATATTTATCTAAAAAAAGAGTCATCAGGGATGATGACTAGTTTTAGGGGGGAAGGATATCACATCCCAATTCCTCACTAGTCAAACTTACTAGATTATTCATGGATATATATAGTTAACAAATTTAGATTTGGATAATTTAAATTAAGTTGTGAGATATATGTTGATATGGGGTAGCAGGATATTGCATAGGTTACATGATCACTCTAATATGAGTTAGCTATAATTAAATGTTTACTTTATGATCATATTGATTTGTCATTTTAGCTATAGTTTATGATGAATATATGTCATTAATATTATAGTATAACTACATATTTTATTGTATGGTTGATGCAGAGTAACTCATCCCTTAGAGTGTAATGGAGGGAGAACATCATTGGATATGGTGATGTAGATCGAGATGTCAGAGGATGATAGAGAAATCGATTGGTACCCTGCACACACCACAGATAGCTAGCATATATTAGAGACATAACGAGTGGTTAGCATAATATATTTTGATGTCGTATACATTAAAGAATCATTTAATCCAAGATTTGATAGCATAGTTATTAGTTATATATAATTTACCTTACATGACTTATTTGTGTGTCTACTAATGTTATGAGATTTTTGAGATCTATGTGTGTGTCTATTTAATGTTTTAGAAACATGATTTTTTTGATTAAACTAAAAATGGGTTATTGATTAATCGATGTTTATTTAAAACCCTCATGGCATCTAGGATGCTAATTGATTTAATAAAATTAGGGAATTTTGATATTTAATGTTAAAATGTTACAAATTTAGAAATTGCCATTAAGAGGCAAAAGAGGACAAACAAACAATAATATATATATATATATGATGGAATAAAACAAACAAAAAAGAAGATGAAATAAAAATAAAGAAAAATATAAAAAGAAAACAAAAAGGAGGAATTATATTTAATAATGGAAAAAAAATAAAAACAAAAATCTTGCTTTAAAAAGAGAAGGATTTAAAAGAGGAGGAGGAGCGCATATCTAAAGTAGGGAGAAGCAGAAAAGATCAATAGAGAAAAAGAGGCATATCACATGACAAGAAGCACACAAGGAATGATGAGGAAAACTTTAGCCTTGTTTGCCAAGTAGGTAGTATTTTAGATTTTATGAGTATGGAAAAATTGCAGAATGTTAATGACATTTAGCTTTAGTGACACATCATGATGTAATCATTATTATTCAAGTTAAGTAATTTGAATTCTATTCATATATATATATATATATATATCCTAAACATAGAATATGACACAGCCATAGTATTTTAATGAGAGAAAAATAGTATACAATTTTATGTATGGCGATTCACCATTTTACCTCAATAATTACAATTTAAATCATGTAATGAATTTATGAGAAAATGCAATGACTACCAAGCATGCAATGACGTGTATTACCATAAATCACTTTAATATAACATGCAATGATTTATTTCATAATATATGTAACAATCTTATAAAAATAATATAACTTAGAAGATCTATATATTAGACAAGCGTCAATTTACGGCCTAGTTTTGTATCTAAGCATAATGACTTACAAAAATACTATAGCACCATAAATATACATGGAATTTGTTATCTTTCCACTGGCAGTTTGGAAACCTGGGTGATCAAGAAGTCTAATGACTTCATTAGTTTATATAAGTCCAATGATTTTGGGTTGTAGTTATTTTATATAATGACCAATGATTCTATTAAGTATGTAGCTATTCTATTTTGTATGCAGTGATTCTTTAATGTATGCAGCTATTCTTTAATGTATGCAATGATTTAGTATTATAGGTGGGAGTAATTAATATAATCATTGTGTATAAATAATAGCTTTATTCTGTATAAATAATAATTTTATAAATAATTGATGTGGAATCGCTGGGGTGTCAATACATGGACATAAATAATAATTTTATTTTGATCCTTTAAATGGTAATTAAATGCATAATAATTTACATAGTGGTGGATACAATGCTAGAATATGAACTTCATAGCAATGATTCATAGTGAACTATAGAGGGTGGAGCCTTTATAAATTTAACACATTGAGTTGTTAGTGAATCAGTGAATTATTATACATATGTTGGGTTTATTTATATATACGAGGGAGTGTGAACTATATAATTATAGTTTCAGCATATAGACAACTTCCTTTTCCTTGGAGAATCTTATTTTTATGTGTTGTTGGAATGTGTGAATAGATTAGAAAAAATTAAAAAATGTATAGATTAAGATAAATGGGTTTAGGTTATATTTTAATAGTAAAAGGAGATATTGGTATGGATTTATTGTTATTATATTAGCACCCCCATAGATATAGATTATATTAGTTTATTCAAAAGGTATTATTGGTAATTATCCTTGAATACTTCTATATCAATATAATAGGTGGGAATATGATGGATAAAGTATGGTTAGAAGGAAAAATGAGTTATCAACGATAGCATAGATATCCATAATGATACTAATTAATCCATAACGTAATAAATTAATTACAAGTCTTTTGTGGGGTACTTTGCTAAACATTAATGTAGAGGATCTTTCTCTTATGATTTGACATGGATTGTTGATAAGAGTCATTTATTCAACATATATGAATTGATCACTGGAACCCTAGAGTTAAGAAAGTGAGTCAATGAAATTTTAGGCTCCTAACCTAGCATATCCATAGCCTTGCATAGGTCTTCATTATCTTGGGATAAGCTGTGTCATTTGAGATCCTCAATTAGAGTTATAAATGATTGTAGTAGTCTTTATACAAAGATTTATTATCATATAAGCACATGTGTTGTGCCTATTGTGGGTAGACTAAATTATATAGATGTAAATGTACATATATAGTATGTACTGGTATATAGTGATTTAGTTATCATAACTAAGTTGTGGACTTCAAAAGAGTAAACATTGACTATATGTTTACCCAACTTCCTTAAACACAAAGGAGAATCATAGTTTAGAATCCCTTCTCTTTAAGAGATTGATAATATTTTTATGTGAGCAAGAAAGTTCTTAAGGAGTTTATAAAACCATAGGGAGTTCTTGTTTAAAGAGATATAAATGAATAGTGGTTCAGTATTTACATAGCACTGGAAGAAATACTTATGGTGCATAATAAACAAGTGCTCGTATAAATTGATTGTACTTATAGTTTAAATGATGGTTTGAGTAAGTCATTAAGCTATAAAAAATTAGTAACTACAACCATATTAAAATAGTTTTATAGAAAATAAAATGAAATGTTTAAATGAATGATAAAATGGGTTTATGAATTCTTTATTTCTTTACAAATGGTTGATTGGTTGTTAGTTATATATTGAGTACTTGTGTTTCATACATGATTATCAGAGTGTTTGGCATATAATGGTGCATCGTGATACATACTTATAGTTATGTTACTTGAATGCTAGTATGCAGTTTAGTCTTAGAGTATACTCAGGTGGTATAATCTCGTACTTACATGATTGTTATTATGTATGTGGATTGTTTGATTCTTGAAATCGTAAGATTGAATTATGCATTTTTATGTAGTTGTGAACCTATGATAGTATGGGATATCATAGATTACTACAGTATAAATGTATGTTGTACCTAGATGGTATATATTGTAATTTTTATACCCAAACTCATAGCTACATTGATGTATTATATGTATGTGTGTTGATTATTACTATGATTAGTGTGTTTTTTGATAGTTGGTAGGACTATGTGTATGCATGCATACAAATTGGAGAGTTTAACGATTGATGTGGTATTATGTATTTGTGTTCTATGTGAACTATGATTTATTTTGTTATATCTAGTTGTTTGAATATAATTTTGTGTTTCAGGGTAGTTATAACTACTAGTTTATGATTTATTGTGGAAAGCTAGTAGACTATGGTAATATGAGTTATCATAAGGAGTAGTATGTTTGGAAACTAATTATGGTAGTATATATTTGTAGTTAAATATGTATTTACCCAGATGGTATAAACTGTAGTCATTATTTCTAAGACGGGATAGAAAATAATGTAAGATTCATTCATATTTTTGATAAAATAAATGCATGCTTTGGTTACTCTTATGTTTAGCATGTGGTATGATTGTGTGTGTTAATAAGATGTAAATTAAATGAATATTGTGGTTAAATTATACTTGAAAAATCTAAAATTCTTATTAGGAGTAAGGAGTGAGATGGACTTCACTAGCTTACTAGTATCATAATGATAGATAAAGGAAATCCAATCAAGTGGTGTGTATGAATTTGATTGATCTAGATCATTATTATTTATTATTTATTATTTATTATTCATAAAAATTTGGCCAAAGTATGTTTAGTGAGACATTATCATTTCATAAATGTGATTTAAATGTTTGTATAATATATTGTAATAGAATAGATTTATATGATACACTGCATGTTTAGTTTAAAAACCATACAGCACACGGGTACTTGCTTATCTCTCTAGATTCTTGTACCATCATTATCTACTCATCTATGAAGGGAGGGTAATTTCCTAATGGGATTAGTAGAGGGGATCATTGGTCTGTGGTTGGTGTGAAAAAGCACTTAGATGATGTTCTCCCTCTCCACAGTAGTACTACTTATCGAGATGACATTTGATATTACCATAGATAATTGAGTTCAAGAATTATGATATGAGGGAGCCATGTATCATATATGTACATTGTTTGGTTTTGTACTTATTATTGAATATTTTCATGAAGATTTTTAATTACTTGTTATATATTGACATTAATGGCCATAGACTCATTTAGTTGTAGTTGATTTAATGTAATTACTTTATATATTGATAGTAGTCACCGTAGACTTATTCAGTTGTAATAGAGTTAATGTAATTACTTTCTATATTCGCATTATGATGTGTAATCTCATGATATTAGAGATTAGTAATATGTGATGTATTATGATTGTTGTTATTTTCACATCTTGAGTCTTCTTATGGTCTCTATAGATTCTCGTAGTGTAATTTATATTTGGTATTTGTGTTTAATAAAAAAAAATATCACACAATTTTAGTTGGACCCCAGTGGGGTTGTTACATGATATGTTATATACTCAACATTTTTTGCTAACACACATGATCCATGGGCTAGTATGTTAAGTTTATAAGGATTACTTATTGTCCATGCTTTCTCTTTTATACTTCCTTGAGTGTTTTCCTTGTTGTCTATTGTCATGTATTGTATTACTTGTTCGAGCATTTGAATATGCTCTATTGATTTTGGCACCTATGTCTATGTTTTCCTATTATGACATTTACATATGTCATTATTTATTGTATGGGCATTTGAATATGTCATTGCTTACTTTGTGGACATTTGACTGAGTCATGTCCATTTGATTATGAGGTATTTTAACATGCCCCTTGTTTGAGGTCTCCTTGGACTATTGCCTTTTGATTTGCTTTTGAGTACCTTTATGTGTGTGCTTGATTACTTGTTGACCTTGTATTGTTACTATCTAGACATTGTCATGATATATATCATGAATTTTAGGACTTGATATGATCACACACAATGTACTTCATTGATATACTTACTTATACATGTTACTCATATATGATACATGGTTCATACAAATATTATATAGTTATCTTATCTTTTTAAGGTGAGGTAACTATTATCATCAACATTTTCACCTTTAGAAGATTGTGTAATCATTTCAAATTTGGGATAAGATGGAGACAATCTTAGGTTGTGGTTGGCCTAATAGGTAGATTGAATCTCTAGGTTATAGGGCTACCTACCCTTGATGTATCACTTAGGCTCATTCACTAATCTATCAACTTGTTAGAAAAAGGGAGAGAAACCTACTCTAACAGAGGTGATGAACCAAAACTAATTGACCACTACCAACCATTTGTATGTGCACATCAACCATGAGACCAACTTGAGCATATACTACTCCTAATCTACATCCCCTACATTAGCACTTCATGAGAAGGTTGTGAAAGATGTTTTATAATAGGATGACTAATCAAGAGGCCATAGAATGACACTAATGAGTAGATAACTCACTCAACCTTCACATTTCACTTGGACACCTCACATGACCTGCAAAGAAGCTTTCAAACTGCATATGAGTATTAGAAAAGGACAACATGCCAAGGGAGACTAAACAAAACACTTGATAAGATCAACTAGTCATGCACACACACTAAATATAGTCAAAGGAGGAGGTAAAACCAGTAGTATTTCATTGATCAAAGGCATATAAATGGGAAGGGCTTTACCATACCTAGGTGGAGGATTAATACAAATCCAAACAAGGTTATATTTATAAAGAATGAGAGTAGAAGAGAGAGAGAGGCATAGAAGGGAGCAGCTAACAAGTGTCAAGTGAGGGTTACAATCAAGAAAGAAGTTGGAGAATAGTTTTATAATACCTTCAAAGACATTTTTTGCTTCCTTGATGATGTTTCATCTCCCAAATGTTGTAGGAGTTTGTCTAGTTACTTGACACCTCTTGCTTCTACTTCAAGTTACCCTCTTCTTGCCTTGAGAAGTGACAAGTGGCACTCTTCATCATAAATTCATGTTAAATTGACCTATTCCATTGTTCCTAAAACCTTTCATCAATTTTATAATTTCCAACATTGATTTTAAATGATAATCATCTTTCTTAGATGTCTTGAAGCCCATTTGGCCTTACTATGCCTATCTTGCCCAAATGGCTCAAATCTTAATTTTATATTCATGAATTCAATTATTCTTCATTAAATTTCTCTCCATATCTTAAAATACCTAAAATAGTTCATTTGGCTCCATAAAACACTCTAAAATGCTTCATCTTGCACCTAAATCCCATGTTTGTCCTCAATTCTTTGTAACCCTAGAAGCACACAAATTTCCTTATGTAGGACAATGTATGGATGATCCTAACAAACTAATAATGGATTTGGGTACCCGATATACCATTATATATTTTCACAAAATATTATGACCAAAGCTTGAGTATAAGTACATTTATTCACCTATTTTCTCTCTCTAATTAAACCTCAATTAGGCCTCTAGGCCTAAAAATTGAATTTTCGCTCCATATTTATCCCACACTTACAAAACTCCAAATAAGTGTTTTATTCACTTTTATGAACCCATGACAATGTTCCATTCCAAATTTGGGCTTTTTAAACCTTATGTAGATAGGTAAACCATGAAATGTCCAAAAAACCTAGTCTTTCACAAGTACTTTACACTGCCTTCAACAATCAAACCTATAGGAGAAATTTTATGGTAAAATGTACATAATTTTGTACCTATGGATATATAATACATTTAAACCCATCTCCCCCAATGGTTTTCATATATCCATGAGGTCAAACACCTTATTTTCAGATCAAATCCTTACAAAAACATAGTATTTAATGCATCATAAAGGTGTAAGTACAAGAAAATGTCGTGGTGAGACTATTCTTGGAGTGAGGTATGATTTTTATATGGTTTTAAGATAAATCCAACTCATTTCAAGCATTGGGAATCCAATCCTTTCCATCAAGTCATTTCTAGTCTTATAGGTAGCTTCAAACATGTTTATCATCTTAATGATGATTCATAAAGCTTAGGGCATAAACTAATGAAATAATTACATAAATTTAAATTATACAAGTTCCCCTATCATCCCCAATTATCTTTCACTCCCATTCAACTTTTCAATACGATTATGAGCTTGAGAAGGTTCCTCTCGAAAGTCTTCATTTGGTAAGATTGAGAGAGAGAGAGAGAGTGACTTGAAAATGTCATCTTGGATTTTAGTTTCAATTCCAAACACCTTGGGGAGGTTTGTAACACCCATATTGACCTATTCCAATTGTTTTAGTTTCCATTATTATCCACATTCCTACTACAACATCATTGGTTGATGCTTAGGTTTTATAATCCAGCTAATGCAAATGACCCTAGCAACTGTATTTGCTCTTTTTCTCCACTTTGAGGTCTGAGACAAGCTTTTAATACTTGTATGGATGTGTATACAATTTATTTATACACCCCTAAAATTTTATATGGTATTATTACTTCCCAATGCTATGCAAGTCTCTTTCAAGGTGAATCTTTCATTCTTTTGCTTATGAGTGTAGACCTACATCTCTACAGAACTATAGGTCTGCATTTGGACATTATTTAGACCATAAAGAGTAAATATATTGGTGTGTTATAATTTTAAACCTCTTTAATGTTCCTTCTACACCTCTGGATCAATCCAACTTGTCTTGGGTAAATCAAAATGCCCTTTCTTTTGCAAGGCTCTGATTCTCTTGACTTTGTCCTAGCTCAGACTGAGGATTTCCTTTTTTAAGGAGTTTAAAACCTATAAAATCATCTTAAAACTCTTCACTCACCTTCTTTATACCCTTAAATCATCATAATTATTCCAAATAATTTAAATATCTTGCAACTCTCATACACGTTCATGCATAGATCTTTGAGTGTTTCATTTTATGCCCGCACAAAGTCTTGACTCTGTTTAAATGCAAGAGGACATCTATGGGTGCTCTCACGAGACAAAGTGACCCTTTTCTCATTATTTAAAAAATTAAAAAAATCATGAATGTTTATTTTAATTCATCATAATCTTATTAGAGATATGTAGGCTTCATCTTTCCTTGAATAAACCATTCTCTTTACCACTTTATACACAACTGCTTGTGTGTGGGTTTAGGCTTAACAGGCCTAAATAGACTTCTTGTCTTCTATACTACCATTAGTTAGTCTATGATATCTTTAAAACTATAGGAGATTTATTTTAAATATCTTTTATACTTCTCATACTTTCCATGACTTCTCTTAAGAAATCCCAACTTCACTTCTTTCATCATTTGGTCCTTTACTCACACTGCTTAGAAACAAGCCTGACTGTAGGTAAAGGTTTAAATTGGGGTTTGATTAGAGAGTCAAAAGTAGGTCTCTAAAGGAATATTTTTCCTCCCTATACCTTTATAATCTCCATGGCATTTTCATATGACTCACACACCTCTTCTCAACCTTGAACCCCATGTTCCAAGCAAGACTCATTTTATTTCATGTGGAAATGAGACCTACAAGTCTGCAAACCTGTAGGTCTTCATTTCCATTGATAAAATCTATTTTAAACATATATTATAATCATATTAACCCTTTTAGTGATTCTATACTACCATTCAACGTTTTTCATGGGGTTATAAACTTCATATAATACTTTGAATGCATATTTGACACTTCTTGGTGCATTATTGAGGATGAAAAGCTTGTAATACAATCTCAAACACTTTATGACAAACAACTTGTCTTGATGAGATGATGGTATGATTTTTAAACTTTTTGGAGTGTCCTATAGGTGTTATATGTCATTTCAGTTCACATGAATGGGCTACCCATCCATTCTTATTCTCATCAAGCACTAAACCTTCATTTGTTGACTACTATGAGCCTGTATATGTTTATTGTGCTCTCTTTGGTACAAGGCTTCAATGTTAGGGATATTGAGGGAGAATATATTATTTAAAGGATTAAATATAATACTCATTTACTAATTCAAACCTTATATATATGAAAACCCCATGAAACTTCAAGACAACTCCATATAACTTCATTTAGCTTTACAATTCAACATACATGCAGAGAAAGCTTCCTCAGAGGGACACACATTACAAATGAATAATAAAAATCATTATGAGAGAGATCCTAAATCTCTATATAACCTCCTTGAATCATCGATTTCATTCATCCTCTTGCTCCTACTCTAAGACTATTAGAAATTGAGCCTGTAGGGTTTATAGGTAGTTTTAAAGCACCTTGGGGTCTTAGAGATTATTAAATAAAGGATGGTCCACAAATGTGATGAATATTACCATGAATTTTAATTCCATTATAACCCCCTCCTCTCATAAAAATCTTAGGTCCCAACTCTCACTATACTTTATAGAATGAGCACATGAAATTTACCTTTGTGAGCTTGCCCAGGGAATGATAGAGGTTATGATGCAATTTTGGGATTATTAATACATGTATAAGTTGTAAACTCATGGATATGACCTATACAAGGTAAAGAGACACTCTAAAAAAAAAATCACCTAAAATTAGATCCTCCAAGTCTATACAAGTGCCTATAATTGCTTGTAAAAGTGTGATTCTCTCTCATTTAGGCATTAGACCTATAAAAATGACATCATATGACAATCCTGACATATGTGAAAGTTATATAACCCATTTAATTACTTTTTAAAGTGTATTTATACAAATATTTCACCTTGTTTAGCTTTGACATGCATTGGAGTTAGTTATCTACACTTTCCCTTACATAAAACTTTACCTTAAAGTTCACAAAAAACCTTACTCTCCAAACAAGTATGAAATGTTTATGCAAGGTCATGAATGGGAAATATGACTTTGAGATACAACTAATGACCCTTGTCACCTTTTTACCAAGCTTATTCACATCATGGAATGACTAGACTAGCACAAGGCCAAAATAAAACATTACCTTAAACTTGTCAAAATTACCTTAAAATATGCTAATAAGACCCTAAAAATACCATTTGAATACTTTACAAGGTACACAATGGATATGAACAAGGTTATTAGGATATTACAAGTCAAATTTCAAACTATAAGGTTGACCTTTTCACTTGGGGGTCAAAAATAGTGAACAAATTAGCAATTCATAAGGGTAACATGCCTATAATGCTTACTAGACCAGGAGCCTTGTCCTTTCATTGGGAAATGGGGTCATTTGCACTCTAATACAGACCTAATTTAGCCTTGACCAAGATGATACAACTGACTTGACCTCTAAACACACACAAATCAAAAGGAATAAGACATACACATGTGATAGCTAAGCACTTAGGGAAAACAAGACACAACAAATCAACTAGTATATATAATTGACCTGAACATATCTTCTCCATATTGGATAAAAGGGGTATTTTATAATATATTTTTCTCTACTAGGTATAAAATGGCATAATTCAAGTTTCCTCTTAGACCTTGATCATGTTAGCTTCACCATCCTCTTAATTACCAATCTTCTTGATATGCTTTTAGGTGAAGTAACAACAACAAACCAGTCTCCTATGAGCACATATTCATCTTGTATTTTATTACCCACTCCATGTTTCTCCTTGATCTTGAATAAAACCTCACAAGTGATTCCATTCTAAATTTTTAGAATAACTACAACCTCATCCAATGATTTTCCATCTAGGCATTGTTCTTGGTCCTTTCTGACATCTTGAGTGACATCATGTTGCTTATCAGCTAATGCAAGTTCATCAAGTTCTTCAATGAGTTTTACATATTCATTCCAAGATGCATCATGGTCTTTAATGGATGTATCTTGATCAACCTCCTCATGATCATGCTCTCCAATAAAAAATGTACCTTTGTAAAGGGCTTAAATCTCTTGAAGGGACTCAATGTATTGATGTTAATCCTCAGTTGAATCTTCTCTTTAATCAATCTGAGTGAGGCCAACTTGAATAACATCTTCATCTTTCTCTTTAAGGGCTATAGCACTATCAAGAATCTTGAGCTCCTTTGTGCAGTCATGATGTAATTGGGAGTTAACCTCTTCAAGTCTAACCTCTTGCCTTCTAGCAACCACTTCAACTTCATCCAAGATCTCTTTAAGAGCCATAAGACTGTCAATAACTTCAAACTCCTCCATGTGATCATGTTGTACCTAGAACTATGTTCTTTCAAGCTCTACTTATTGCTCATTGGAAGCCATTTGTAATTCATTCAAGACCTTACCTTATTTAATTGAGGTGTTTTCTAATTCAAGATCAGTTGTAACCTGATTAACTTGTACTCCTTCAAGATTTCATTTCACTTCATCTCTAAAAATTGATCTATATTTTTCTTCCCCAAGTGGAGTACCAATGATAATATCCTCATCAAGTTCAATTGAAGTATCCTCATCATCTGTAACTACAACGTGATCCTCTTCATTTTCTTCCCATAAAATAGGTTCTTTCTTCAGAAGGGAGATGGTGGGAGGGTAATGAATATGCTTATGAGTTGGCTTGGGAATCAAGGGAGCACTCTTGTAACTTGAGATCTTGGGAATGGAATATTCTTCTAAGAATTCTTGAAGAGATAACAAATTCAGTTGTGTTACAATTGTCTCATTCTTCTTAACAAGCACTTCATCCTTCTTATAGTCTTCTTGAGGTTCATTTACAACTACAACTTGATTTCTAACCTTCTCCACTAGGACCTCTTTATTTTCTTAGATGCCTTCTTAGATAGACACCCAATATGGAAAAGCTTTAGGTTATTAAGGATGGGGAAATGGGGATTTAATAGGCACAAGCTCCTCTTTTGCTTTAATTTATAAATCTAGGCTTGATTCAAGCTCTGTGATTTTTAATTCCAAGGCTTCAATTTGTTTATTTATATTCTCTTGGAATAGCTCTTCTTGAGGAGGGTCAATGACTTCATAAGGAGAAAGAGCATAAGAAGGTTGATAAGGAATACAAGAGGGATTTTAAACATCTGATCCAACTCATTTTGTTGTCTTTCTCAAGTCTCCATCTTCTCTAATACAAATGTACACAACTCACCCTTCTCTAATAGATCACTAGAGGATATAGATGTAGCTTGAAAAAGCCCAATCACTTCCTCATATTGATAAGTTGATCAAACCCTTTTTGGACATGTTAGTTTCTTGTTCTCCATCTCATCCATTCCATCTTGATAATCTTGAAGAGATAGTAAAGGATGGGGAGGTGTAGGTTGATCAAAGGATTGATATGGCTTGTAAGGAGTATAAGAGTGACACTCTTGATGGTAAGGAGGGTAAAAATCTTGATAAGGCTATTGACCTATATAGTTGGGGTCATATGAGGGTAAAGTGGAATAATCATAAGACTGATATGAATCATCATATTATTAATAAGGATTAGTACACTATTGTTATGGATCATTATAAGATTGATAAGGCTCATTATAGGGCTGATAAGGAGTAACATAGGCTTGGATGCCTCATCAATTTTAATGAAATTGAAATCTACTTCAAACTCAGCCATAACAACCTCATCAAAATAGTGAATTGAAGATACAACTTACTTTGAACAAGTGCCTAGAATGATAGACCTAGTTGATTTAGCTCGAAGCTACCATTAATATTTTTTGAATGCCTCTAAATGTTGATATGTAGGGGACAACACCAACAATCCTTCAACCATTTTGGAACATGTCCCACCAGGTGTGATAGAACTATTTTCACCTAAATTTGCATATTTTGAAGATTGTTCAAGCCTCCCAAATTTGGGGTAACGTGAAGATAATCTTAGGCTACGGGTGGCCTAATAGGTGGATCGAATCTCTAAGTTATGGGGTTTTATTCCCTTGATGTATCACTTACACTCATTCATTAATCTATAAAATTGTTAGGAAAAGGGAGAGAAACCTATTCTAATTGAGATGATGCACCAAAACTAATTGATCACTACTAACTAACTGCATGTGAACATCAACCATGAGACTAACTTAAACATACACTGCTCTTAATCTGCATCCCCTACATCAGCACTTCATGAGAAGGTTGTGAAAGATGTTTTAGGCTAGGATAACTAATCAATAGGCCATAGAATGACACTAACTAGTAAACAACTAACTCATTATTCACATTTAACTTGGACACTTCACATGACCTACAAAGAAGCTTTCAAACTTCATATGAGTGTTAGAAAAGGACAACATGCCAAGGGAGACTAAGCAAAACACTTGATAGGATCAACTAGTCCTACACACACTAAATAAAGTCAAATGAGGAGGTAAAACCAATAGTATTTCATTGATCAAAGGCATATAAATGGGTAGGGCTTCACCATACTTGGGTGGAAGATCAATACAAAGCCAAACAAGGTTGTATTTATAAAGAATGAGAGTAGGAGAGAGACAAGCATAGAAGGGATCAATTGACAAGTATCAAATGAGAGTTAAAATCAAGAAAGGAGATAGATAATAGTTTAAAAATACCTTAAAATACATTTGTTACTTCCTTGATGATGCTTCATCTCCCAAATGGCGTAGGAGTTTGTCTAGTTGCTTAACACCTCTTGCTTCTTCTTCAAAATGCCCTCTTCTTGGCTTGGGAAGTGACAAGTCGCACTCTTCATCAAAAATTCATGTTGAATTGATCTATACACTTATTCTTGACACACTTTCATCATTTTCATAATTTTCTACATTGATGTTACAATGATAATCATCTCTCTTACATATCTTGAAGCCCATTTGACCTTACTACGCCTATCTTGCCAAAATGTCTTAAAAGATTGAATTTATCTTCATGACTATAATTATTCTTCATGAAAGGTCTCTCCATACCTTAAAAGACCTGAAACAATGCATTTAGAACTATCAAACACTCTCTCATGCTTCATCTTTCACTTAAATCCCATACCTATCCTCAATTCCTTGTAGCCCTAAAAACACATAAATCTCCTTGTGTATGACAATGTATGAATTAGAATTTAAAAATAATCATGGATTTGAGTATCTATTATTCTCTTACATATTTTTATCAAATTTCATGACCAAATCCTGAGAGGAAGTACATTTATTCACCTATTTTCTCTCTCTAATTAAGCCTCAATTAGGCCTCTAAGCCTAGAAACTAAGTTTTGGATCCATACTTATCTCAAACATGTGAAATGCCAAACAAGGTTTTGATTCACATTTATAACCCCATGACCATTATCCATGCTAAATTTGGGATTCTGAAACCTTGTGGAGATAGGTAAACCATGAAATGACCAAAAAACTTAATCTTTCATAAGCATTCTTTACACTACCTTCAACAATCAGACATGTAGGAGCACTTATAGAGTCGAACGTATGTATTTTTGGACCTTCTAATATATAATGCACCTCAATACATATTCCCCAATGGTTTTAATTTTTCCATGAGGTCAAACACCCTATTTTGAGCTTAAATACTTACAAAAACATAACATTTAATGAGTCCATAAAGGTGCAAGTACAATAAAATGTCATGGTTAGACTCTTCCTAGAGTGATGGATTATGATAAAGTGGTTATAATATCAATCTATCTCATTTCAATCACTTGGGAATCTAATCCTTTCCATCAGGTCATTTCTAGTCTTCTAGGAAGCCTAAAACATGTTTATCATCTTAATGATGATTCATAAAGTTTATGGTCTAAACCAATGAACTAATGCCACAAATATTAATTATAAAAATCCCCCTATCATCTCCAATGATCTTTGGATTCCATATAACTTTTTTGTACTATTTTGAGCTTGAGAAGGTGCCTTTTGGGTTGGAAAGTCTTCATTTGGTGAGCTTAAGAGAGAGAGTGACTTGGAAATGTCATCTTAGAGTTTAATTTTGATTCCAAACATCTCAGGGAGGTATGTAACACCCATATTTACCTATTTCAATGATTACCTTTTCCAATATTCTCTACAATCCTAATAATACATCATTGGTTGATGTTTAGGGTTTATAAGCCAACTAATGCAAATGACCCTAGCATCTGTATTTTCTCTTTTTTCCACTTTTAGGTCTAAGACAAGTTTATAATACTTGTAAGGCCTTGTATACAATGTTTTCAGGCACCCCCAAAAATTTTATATGGTATTATGATTTCCCAAGGTTACGCAAGTCTCTTTCAAAGTGAGGCTTTCATTCTTTTGCTTATGAGTGTGGACCTACAGGTCTGCAGACTTGTAGATCCACATTTGGACTTTATTTAAACCATGAATAGTAAATATATTGGTTTATTATAATCTATAACCTATTAAATGTTCCTTCTACACCTTTTTATTAGTCCAACTTTTCTTGGGCAACTCAAAATACCTTTCCTTTTGCAAGGCTTTGATTTTCTTAATTATGCCTTAGCTCACATTAAGGATTTTCCTTTTTTCAAGAGTCTAAAACCTATAAAATCATATTGAAACTCTTAACTTACCTTATTGAGACCCTTAAATAATCATAATGCTTCCAAATCATGTAAATCTCCTAAAACTCTCGTACGCATTCATGCATAGGTCTGTGAGTGTTTCATTTAAGCATGCATAGAGTTTTGATTGTGTTTGGATGCAAGAGAATATATATGGGTGTTTACATTAGAAACAGTTCCCCTTTTATCATTATTGAATAATTTAAAAAACTCATGAATGTTTCTTTAAATTCATCATCATATTCTTATATATCTTTAGATTTCATCTCTCCTTCAATAAACCATTCTCTTCACCACTTTATATATAGGCATGTGTGTGGCTTTAGGCTTAACAGGCCTAAACAAACTTCTTGTATTTTATACTATAATTAGTCACTTTATGAGTTATTTGACACTTTAGGAGAGTGTTTTTAAATATCTATGATGATTCTCATACTTTCCATGACTTCTCTTAAGAACTCCCAACTTCACTTCTTTCATCATATGGTCCTTTACTCACACTGCCTAGAAACAAGCCTGATTATAGGTAGAGGTTTGACTTAGGGTTTGATTAGAGAGTCAAAATTAGGTCTATAATGGCATATTTGTCTTCCATATACCTTTATTATCTCCATGGTGTTTTCATATGACTCACACATCTATTTTCAACCTTGAACCCCATGTTCTAAGCAAGACTCATTTTATTTCATGTGGAAATGCGACCTACAAGTCTGCTGACATGTAGGTCTTCATTTCCTTTGCTCAAATATATTTTAAACATATATCCTAATCATATCAACCCTTTTATGGATTCAATACACCATTCAACCTCTTTCATGGGGTTATGAAATTCATATAACACTTCAAATGCATATTTGACACTTCTTCATGCATTCTTGAGGATGACAAGTTTGTAATACAGTCTCAAACACTTTATGATAGTCAAATTGTTAAATTTTTGGAGTTTACTATAAGTTTTATATGTCATTTTAGTTCACATTAATGGGTCTCCCATCCATTTTTATTCTCATAAAACACTACACCTTCATTTGGTGACTATTATGAGCCTGTATATGTATACTATGCTCTCTTTGGTGCAAGGCTTCAATGTCAAGGCTATTAAGGGATAATATATGATTTTAATGATTTAATACAATACTCATTCATTAATTCAAACCTTATGCATATGAAATCCTCATGAAACTTCAAAATAACTCCCTGCAACTTCATTTAGGTTTACACTTCAACATACATGGAGATCATGCTTCTTCAGAAGGCCACACGTGCCAAACGAATTTATAAAAAAATTATGAGATATATTTTAAAGATATGTAAAATCTCCTTGAATCATCCAATTTTTTCATCCTCTTGTTCCTACTCTAAGACTATTGAAAATTAAACCTGTAGGATTTATAGGTAGTTTTAGAGCACCCCAGGGTCTTAATGATTGTTCATAAAGGAGGGGTTACCAATATGATGAATATATCCATGAATTTTAAGTTCATTATGACCCCCTCCTATGGTAAAAATATTAGGTCCCAACTCTCACTATGCTATACAAAATCAGCACATGAAATTTGCCCTTGTGAGCTTGTCAAGGGAGCAATGGAGGTTATGATGCAAGTTTGGGATTATTAAGACCTGTACAAGATTTAAAATCATGGATATGACTTTTAGAAGGATAAGAGACACTCTAAAAAAAAATCACCTAAAAATGGATCCTCTAAGTCTGTAAAAGTTTATATAATTGTTTGTAAAAGAGTGATTCTCTCCCACTTGGATGTTGGACCTAAAAAAATGACATCATCAGACATTTATGACATATGTGAAAGTTAGATAAATCCTTAAATAACTTTATAAAGTTTATTTTTATGGATAGTACACCTTGGTTGGGATTGACATACATTGGAATTAGTTATATGCACTTTCCCTTGCATAAAACTTTACCTTAAACTTCACAAAAAAACGTAACCTCTCCAAAGAAGTATGAAATATTTATGCAAGGTAATGAATGGGTAATATGACTTTGAGAGAAAAATAAGGATCCTTGACAACTTTTTACCAAGATTCTTTAGATCATGGAATGACTAAAATAGCACAAGGCCAACATAAAACATTACCTTAAACTTGTCAAAATAACCTTAAAATGTGCTAATAAGACCTTATAAAGACCATTTGAAGACTTTACAAGGTACAAAATGACTATGAACAAGGTTTTCAGGACATGACAAGTCAATTTTCAAACTATATGGGTTGACCTTTTGACATAGGGGTCAAAAATGGTTAACAGTAATATCAATTGCTACTTCCCCTCATCTCAAAAGGGGGGCATGTCATAGAGGCATGACTTCCACATTCTTCATAGTTTCATATTTAAGTGGGGGAATGTTTTGGAAACATGTTTTCCACACTCACACTAGTTCTCAATTACAAATATATAGTGGGGGCATGTTATGAAAACATGTTCTTCACACTTGCACTAGTTTTTAGTTTTAGATTATAGTGGGGGCATGCTATGGAAACATGCTCTCCACACTTATATAGTTTTTAAATTGACCAAAATTCATATTTATGTGATTCATATACACAATTATGGTAGAATTATATACATTGGTACCATATTTATACCTAGGTTTCAATGTGAGACATATATGAGGTGTATATGATATGCAAAGAGCACCTGAATTGCAAAATCAAATCAACTTTTAGATTTATAACACTTATACAAACATTAACTCACTAGGTTCGATTATTACAGACTATTATTGAGCCAATTTACTACAATGGTTGGTTCACTTTTGGTATGGTTGAGATGATTAAATAACTCAATCTTTCCAAGTTAATAGGTTGGATTTGGTTGCATCAATAACATCACCAGATGTATTATGTGAGTTGACTTAGTCCACTCACACTCATTAGCTTATAAGTATGATTGGGTTGCATGGTTGAGCTAATCTCAACTATTGGGTGGCAACTCAACTTTTTATCCAAGGTTGGGGGCATGTGTCATCCAATTTATATATATATATATATAAGCACTTTGTAGATTTATATTTATCTTAATATCAATTTTAATGGTTCATAATGATACCTCTTTCCAAATCAAATTGAACAAAGGCAAGGTGATTGCATCGATATACGTGTGTACTCCAAAACCTTACTCTCTTTAGTTTCAATCATTTTAATGATTTTGATGCTAGATTATATGCATTGATTATATATTGTAACATGTTCTTAGTTGCAGGTCAGTCACCAGTAAAACACTCAAGTTGGGTTCACCCAAAGGCAAGGTGTGTTATACACACCTATGTAGGTATTTATTTTCCTTAAAACTAGTAATTTCATTACTAGATTAAAGGGGGGAAATGTAGACACTATTTATAAATTATATAACATCTTCGTCTTATACACTTGGAAAATACAAACCTTAGTTGTTCCTCTTAGTTCTATACTTTTCCCACTACCATAAGGCTCATATTTGTTATCTCTCTCTACTTACTATTTATCTCTTAGTTTTATTAATGCTATTTAGATTATTCAGACCTTCTATCATGCTCAGAATTTTATAAACCTACTTATCTTCTATTTCTACAAGTTTTGGACCTGTGCTTGTTTTCTAGCCACCTGAACACTTGCTTCTTAGTTAGATGCCTACATTGATGCAAGTGTCCTATCCCAACGCAAGTGTCAAGTGTGCTAAAGTCATCCAATTTAAAAATTAAATGTATCTATATGGTTAACTTATGTAATTTAATGTGAGATATTCTCCAAAGGGATTGGTATACATGCATGATTAATCCTCTTTCATTCCTCACCTAGCACATACCAAAAAACTCACAAGGCAACTTACCAAAAGCATTCAAGTGAGTAAAGCTTCCCTATTTTCCCCTATTTCTATATCAATCATAAGGACATCTCATCTATAGATCTGAAGTATTGAAGGAGAAACCCATGATCCATATTTGCTAAGTTATAATCTAGGTCACTATTGTACTTGTTTGTCACATATTGCATCCTTATGCATACACAATCCCACATATAGGGGATAACTACATGAGTATGAGGCCCTCTTTGGAGTAGTGGCTATGTAGGAATCACCCAATAATAGATAGGTATTTAGGGTTAGCTTGACATCATCATCCCACTAACCCATCTTTTCCATATTCACTATAAAGATGAAGAACTAGGGTTTTGCTATTTAACAAGAAGAGATAGTCTATGAGCTAAATCTGAGCACACCAAAGTGAAGGAAACATAAAACCTAGAAAATTCTAGATGGTCACATCTAGATCTAACAGGTATTTTGTACTAGATATTTGCATCCAGGTTAGACAAAAGCATCGACGTAATCATATGAGGTCAATGAAAGTATCTAAGGTCATAGAGGTAAAATTTCTAGAATATGATGACTGATTTAGAATCTAGATCCGGTCTATTTCTAGCTTATTCCATATCAAATCTAAATACACACAATAATCTAGATAAGTTCCATTATTTTTCATTTATTATAATATCAATCATTGGTTGTACTTACTATTTTTAGCATATCTCAGTATTTAAATTTATAATATTATTAATCTGAGTTTCTAATTAATTGCCTTTTATAGAAATAGTTTACCACCCTTGCGCCCTAGGCTATCTCTATCCATTTTAATCCTAAATCCCTTAATCTATATTTTAGGGTTAAATAATTTGAAAATAGTCATGGGGTAGTATTTAACCCTTATAAACTTATGGGTGTGAGTTTACTCTCATGCATGGGATTATAAAGGTGATATATGCATTTAATTTTAGAACTCCTATTTGGAGCCCATGAATCCTTGACTAAATTTGGCCTTAAGTGAATTTCATACTTGGGACAATTGTCATTTACATGAGACTTAATTGGGTTTTGAAAAAAAATGGATTTGAATGTATGTTGGTAAATTCAATATATAGTCTTGTAGGTTATGAGGGAACCACTTTGGCAGATGGTTGAATCATAAAACTGTGTTTAATGAAAATAATGATAGTTAAATAAGAACCTCAATGTGTTTTGGATTTGATTTGATTCTTGACCTTAGTGATGCAAAAATTAATATGTTGAATGAATATAATTAGTTAGTCTACTAGATAAGAGGTATGCCTATGTAAGGTTATTAAATATGAGACATGAACTTAGATGGCTGAAATTTTATATAGAATATAATATTTTGCATAGTAAATGAATTCAACAGTATGATTTTTTAAAAAATTAGTTAAGCTCATGAATTATTTTATTATTATTGTGGATTACTTATGAGATTTCATTGTGAAAATGTTGATTTTGGTTTAATATCAAATAGTCCTCCTTGTTAAAGGAAGATGAGTGATAGGTAGGGAGCCTATGTACAATCACTCATGATCAATTAAAAATAAGTGTGTTGACAAATATATTTTATAGTAGACAGTAATGTAAATGTGGATTATGGTGCACATGCTTGAAATTAATGTATAGCTATATACATTTTCTGTCCACTATACTTTCTAGTTTACGTGTTTGCTAAAAGTCATAAAAGATAGAAGTATACCTAGGGCCTATATCATTGGTTTCATGTAATAATAATTATAATTTTATACATATTCTCAAATGGTTCTATATCCTCACATCGTTATTGTTTACCATTCATGAAGGGAAGGATGACTTTTAGTGGGGAGGTGTGTAGGAAACAGTCAATCTGTGATTGGAGTTAAAGCACCTAGATGATGTTTTCCCTCTCTACAATTTAATTTGAATAATTTTTTAAAATAATCATGGCTACTACACTGATTTCATGAGCTATTTATTGAATATTTATTATACTATTGTACTTCTGATATTATTGTATTAAACTAACTTACACAATAGAGGTTTTTGGGATAAATGTACACTCATTTATTTACTATGTTGTATTTTAGTTGTGGTTATATATGATGATTATAGAAATTTTGGCATACTCCTATATTAATTAAATGTCATGTTTTACTTCAATTATTAAATTAGGTCACATGGTCTATTTTTACAGTGTTTGCACCATTAAGACCCTTTTGTGGGCTAATACAATTATTAGTTTTATTCTTAGATTAGTAAATTCACTATGTAAAATGTAATTGATGTATTTAGTTGATTTTAGCAGTGTTAGCAAAAAAAAATATTTGAAATAATGTAAAAGTTATAATAATATAATGTTTGGTACATTTAGTGGAAAAATAGCAAATCATTGATTTTAATTACTTTTCAAAAGTAGGGTTTTAAAAAAATATTCATTAAAATAAATGCTAGATGCTCTTTAGGGTTTCATTTAGATTTATCTTAATGTTTATATGCATTAAGATGTTATTTATAACTTATTAAATTCAAATTAGGACCCTATTAACATGTAAATTGATGTCAAATGGATGAAAACATCCAAAAACCTCTATAGGGGACCCTAATGATATCTATGGCTATATACATTTATAGGGGACCCTAGCAAAAAAAAGAGAGAGAGAATAAGGGGGAGAGAATAAAGAGGGTGCATGACCAAAATTAATAAAAAAATATATCAATAATACATAGTTTAAACTAATAACCAATAAATATATATACTCTAATGTAATACAATTTTACAACTAATAAATGTTGGGCCATTTTAAATGTCTATACAAACTTTTAATTATATATTTTATAATTGCATGCTACTTAAAATTTAGATATTATTTTTGAATTGGATTCAGTTTTGATTGCATGGAGAAAATACATACATAGAACCAAAAATCAAATGGAAAGTAAAGATTTTGATTGCATAGTTGAAGACTAGCTCACATCATCTTAAGTGTGAAACTAGTAGGTGGACGGTGCCCAAGGAAGAATGGGAAACAAGAACATGTTTATTTTGTGAGAAGTAGTTGAGATATAATGACCCTTCATTATGTAGTGTGTATCCTATAATGAAATTTATATCAAGTACAAATATAGCTTGAGGGTTCACAACTTAACTGACTTGTTTGAAGAGGAAATGTTAAATAGAATAAGTACTTTTCTAATCAAGATTCATAGTAGAAGAGTTAGCATAGATAAAGGATTGAATTTTTTTCAAAATTAGTAGGAAAACCCTTATATCAATAAGTTGTGTTAGCATAGAAAAAAATTGTTCCAAAGCTTGGTCCTATACTCTCCTTGTTCTCATGGATGTTATCTAGGCCGAAAGATTCTACTATTGACCATTGTATCACTTCTAGGCACTTGATCAAAAAAATATGGGATACTCAAGGAGAAAAAGTTTTTTTTTTACTTTGTTGACTTAAAAAAAACATTTTAATGGTCCCTAGAAGTAAACTTTGGAGTATAATGGAGGAGCTTGGAGTTTCATATGAATATAGAGTGGTAGTGCACGAACTTTATGAGTAAGTCAGGGACAAAAATAGAATAAGTAAAGGAATGTCATAATGATTTGGAAGTGACTTTATAGTCAAATAAATATGTCCTCATCCTCTACCTTATTTGGACTATACATTGATAAACTAGAAGAATGGATAGATAAATTTGGGAGAGGGGGCATCTACCTAGCTAGTTATGTTATAAAGTTACTTTTATATGCAAATGATCATAATCCAATTACAAAAATAGCCCCTAGTTTGAGAGAATATTTGAAAGCTATAGAACTCTTTTGCCAAGATGTGAGAATACAAGTGAACACTAGTAAAACAAAAGTCATGATCTTTTATCTATGGATAAAAAGAAATAAATTGAGTTCTTTTTCGAAGGCAACCTGCTAGAAGTAGTAGAAGAATATAAAATTTTCATGCTTGACTTCCATAACAAGCTTAGTTGGGAGACCTACAGGGCAAAAATAATTCAAGGAGGTTTAAATGCTTTATGCTCACTATAAAATAGGTGTAGGAATGCATAATTATGAGATTGAAAAAACAAGGGAACCTTTTTCAACCTACTTATCACATCACTGGTCCTATATGGATGTGAAGTTTGGGGCAATAATGTGTCTGATCTAAATTGGAGATAGATAGAGAGAATCCAAAAATATTAATCATAAATAGTCCTAAAGTCAAATCCTTAGTTACATATGAGATTCTATTAGTCATAATAGGTATTTTTCCATTGGAAGCATCGACAATGACTCAAACCTCAAGTTATTTAAAAAATATGCAAAGTATGGATAATCATCAATGGCCAAAAATGGTAATTGAATAAGAGTTAAACAGAAGGAAAAACACATGGATGAAATAACATAATAAATAGATGAATAAATGGTACATCGACATGTAAGACTATCTAAAAACTAATAATGAAATTGTATCATTAGGAATCCAAATAGCCAAATTTCATTAGTTTCTTATTAGTGAAATCAAAAGAGATTTTAAATTAAACAATACAATAGAAACTAAACTACTCTTGCCTAAGTACTTGGGTGATCTTAACGTAATGAACAAAATTACAAATAGAAGATAAATAAAACACAAGAATATGTTATCTCCCTTGTCAAACTAGTGTTCATTCATTGGTATAAAAGATGTTCATGCTCGGCTTGTGGGTAATAGAGACTTTCATCAATGCAATTTCCATTTAGGCAACACTTCTCTAAGACCACTTGAGGTTTGGCTTGGATTGGCATGGATTGGTGAAACTTCTCCTTAATCAATCTAACATTATAACATTGGCTTGAGAGCTTGTTTAGCTAGGGGAAATAGCACTTATATTTATAGGTTCTAAAATTAACACTAACTCAAGTGTGATTAGGTTTAGTTTTAACCTTGGTTGTGTCTAGATTAACCTTAGTAAAGTTTATATTAACCCAGGTTTGAGTCAAATCAATTATGAAGACTTGATAACTCATAGAATATATTTATGAGGCTTGACAACTTATAGAAGATATTTATGAGGTGTGACTCACCTTTTCTTTGAATTTTAGGCATTTATAAAAGATATTATTAATTCCTTTAACTTTGACCTCATCTTTATTGAAAAAAACTTTTTTTAGAAAATGCAATTCCCTAATTAAACTTGGAATTTTTACTTGAGTAGCTAATTGAAGTTATTTTTTAATTAGTTATGCTTAAGGTTTTTGGCATTAAGGAATTATTTTAATGTTTTGCATTAATAGATCAAAAGGCTAATTTGTCAATTTTCTAGGTTTCAATTTGACTAAGATTGAATCCAAGATAGGTTATCATTGTGTACAAGGTAATACCCCAAATGAGGAAGCCTTGATGAGATTATAATAATTTACATCCCATGTGCAGATGAGTTTTGGAAATCCAGTGACTTGGCTTAATTCACATGATTTTGTAGAAATCAATCTGAAGTCCACTATAGACACATAATGCATCTGTAAATGAGTGTCTACAAATTGCCCTTGTTTGAGAAGGAGTTACAAGACACAATCACAATAACATATTTTCAAAGAATGAAAAAGTTGTTTAGATAAATGGTTCATGCCTCAAAGGGTGACCAATTAGCCTTGGATACCCCCTTGAGGGATCGGGCAATAAATAGATGCATCAAACATTCCCTCAAAATGAAGAAAATGACATGATCTAGTTGCAACGTAGGATGAAACATAGATTTGACCAAAGGCAATTATAATTAATGGCACATGTATGTGCCCCTATAAGGTAGTAGAGCAAAAAATAATGATTTTCCCAAAGGCAATTATAATCATTAGCATAGGTATTTACCACGGTAGTACAAATAGGTCAAAAAATAATGATTTTCCTATAGGCATAGCTATAATCATTAGTAAAGGGATTTACTATGGTAGGGCATGCTTGGATTATAGGATTGAAAACTAGTTTGCCCCAAGAAGGCAAACTAGATCACTGACCGAGCAGAAAAGAATTTATTGCATCTAGGCAAATTGGCAAAGTGAGTTTATACAAGAAACCCTTAAAATAAATTGATGATGAGATAAAAAAGAATAACAACATGATTCTAATCTAAGTTTGAATACAAAGATACACATTCAAACTAACACATGGTATGAGTATAAAAATAATGCCATTAAACAAGTCTTGAAAGAGGCCTACTAAGATGGTTTGATGATAAAATGGATAATAAATGAGGAATGTAGGACCAAATATTACATAAAATAAATAATGTAGGCTAAAAATAAACCTCCTGAAGTGAATAGATGTAACTTTAGGCACTAGGGAGGTGTAAAATTCAAAAATTTTAGGCTATATATTCACCTCATGGGGTGAAAATGACTCATTTTCACCCAATCCCTTTGTAAACTTGAGCTCTAGTTTTTCACAAGAGTCATTGATGAAAAATGGTGCATGGATGAGGATGGAGGAATGTTAGCAATCAAGTGATGGAGCATGAGTGACCTCCACATGATGAGCCTCTAGTAAGTGACCTCACCCTTGACCTTAAGTGCATTTATTTCTCATTTAATTCTTTCCTTAGTTTAAAAAATGGCAAAGTCTTCATTTTAATAGAAGGGAAAACAATGGCTTCAACCAAAGTAAATGGCAATTTTGCCTAAAAGTGAAGGAATTCAGAGATTTTGTTGATGTTTATTGGCCATGTAAACATTTATGCTCTTTCATTTTACTATATTACCATGTATATGAGATGTTGAATTATTTTATATGCTTATGTTGTATGAATTATATATGCTTATTCAGACATGCATTTCTATATTAGCGCATAATATAATCATATTAATCTGATTATTCGTGGGTTTGGATTGTGCTTGAAATTTGGATAGTTGTGAACTAATAGAAGTACTACCCACTACATTGTTTGATAGATTTATTAGTTTGATTTTTATTGTAGCTTGTGATATTATGTATCATAGTTATAGACAAATATAATAACAATAGATATCTTAATCATGAAAAGCATAGCTTATATGCAAAGACAAACAACCTAGGAATAGGATATGATTAGTCAAATCCCAAGTGTAATTATGAGACAAATAAACTAAGTATAGGACTATATACAAATACTCACAACCTAAGTACAAGATATGACTAATCAAGACTCAAGTGTAAATAAAATGTAATAGCCCTACGACAACTGAAAAAGGTACAATCAAAGAAAAAAGGCAACAAATAGTTAAAAATAAACAAAGAAATTAACCAGTTAAACATATAAACCAACTAAACAAAAAAAATTAAAAATAAACAAACTAAAGGAAATAAAGTTAGTTAATCAAATAACTAAAAGAAAATAAAAGAAAAATAACAACTAAACTAAGGCACAAAATAATTCAATAAGCAAACTATTATAAGACACACAAAGGTAAATAAACAAACTAAACTAAAACAAACATCAATATATAATATAGCTAGTGACAATGTTAGAAACAAACAAAATATAAGAAAGCAGTGAATTAGTAAATGAAATTGTTTGTACATGTGTAATAGAGGTGTTATGCTTGGGTACAAAGTTTCCCCTAGGCTATAAATAGTGTAGACACCTAAAAATGGCCAAAACTGGCTTTCAATCGAATTTCAGACCAATTCCTACCAACCATTACAAATTAAGCCTAGGAATAAGTGAACATCCCAAATTTGCTTATGAATCATTAACCAAAGCTTATAATCACATTAATACATATCTAATTGAGATATCCTACCATATTCAATAATAACTTCTCACGGATTCATCCCTAATCACCTTGTGACATCATAACTATCAATTTGGCCTATGGACATATTAAGTGGGGCACTTGCACACTTAAATAAAATATTGAAAGATCTAAAAGGCTAATCAAAATAAATTAACAAATTAAATAAGATTAAATACTTGGTTGAATTATTCATTAACAATTAATGAATATCTAAAAAAAGTAATTCCAAAATTCAAAATATCCTAGCCTTTCATCATTGCCTTTATGAGTTGTCAATCTCTTTGAACATATCCTAAAATATATAATTTGAGAGTTATGCCTAGGAATTGCAAATCATAATTACTTGACAACTATTAACTTAATTGGAGTTATATTTAACTCACATAGGTTTAGTTTGGACCCATTTTAAGCCTAAAATCAACCTTAACTCACCTTGGGTAAGAATTAATTCCTAAGGCTATAAATGCAAGGCCATGCCTATTGGTTTTCAAGATATTTTTGGTGCAAAGTTATTATGCTCAAATATCTTCAACAATATCTTTGATGTAGTGCTATAATGCTTAAATGCTTAATAAGTAAGGTTACCATGCCCAGATCTTGAGCCAAGGTGTCAAGGAGAGAAGGAGTCAAGCAACCTCCATTCTCAAAGACTTCTTGATGCACAAGCTGAGCAAGCCATTCAACAAAGCATTTAGAGATCCTAAGGAAGGTTAAAGACTTATTGTCTTTTATGTTTTTGTTGCGCTTTCATTTATTTTTTGTTACTAATATCTCACTAGTATTTAGGCTAAGAGTATAAGTGTTAGTGTGTTTATTTGATTTTTATTTCTTGAACTAACATAATAATAACCTACCTTCTTGGATTCCTTGATTACAAATGGCATGCCTGGTGAGACATCAAGCATTCCATATAAGCAAGTAGATTAATATGCAGCTCTTAGTTTTTCTAATGAATGCTTAAGAATCTTCAAAATTCAAGTTTTAACTTCATTTTTCACATCATTCTATTTTTTTAGTAACACATAGGTTACACAAAGACCGACATCTATTCTTCAGGACTAACGTCAATTCTTCCAGAACTAACATCGATCCCTCTATGAAGAACAGAGCATGGAAAAAATGTGACTAATGAGTTTTTCTTGAGTTTTTTATCTTCATTTGGTGTTTTAGGACCTGCATTATTATTTGTTTAACCATTTTCTTGCAAGAACCAAAGAGATATTTGATTTTAGGCATGTTTTGCTAACCATCCTTTTTATCAAACATATTTTTGGTTTTTTTATGTTTTTACAAAAATTGACATTGATCTCTATCGACCGATGTCAATCCCTATGTGGATTGACTGACGTCAATTTTTGTAGACTGACATTGATCCCTATGAGGATCGATGTCAATCTCTTTGAGAAAGAAAAATAGGAATACTAAGAGTTCATTTTCAAATAATTGACCATTTTTGGGTCAACCCCCCTATAGTCAAAATCTTGCATAGGGGCTTTTTATAATGTCATAGGATATGTTATGGCTTTGTTTGATGTCATTTCATATGCCATTTTAAGTGGGTCATGGCCTAGCCTGGTCCTTGTGTTTTCTAGTGTCTTAAGAATAATTTTGATCATATATGCAAGTAGCATATTTTCATGGTGTTGAGTAGTTACAAGAGCAAGTCCAGAAAAGCCTGGGGTTACACTTGGGAGTTTTGTTCAACTTTTGGCCAAGTGATTGGAGCATTTAGATTTCCCTCAAAGTAAATGTTCCACACAAAACCCATGACAAATGTACAAGTGTTATTTCCTTTTAAAGCTTTGTTTTGATCTTTTGGCCAAGTGTTAATTCTTTCAGGACTTTTGTTTTGAGATTTTGGGCTAAGTGTCGAGAATTGTTTCAGACATTTTATCTAAAACAATTCCTTAAAGGCTCATTTCTTTTAAGGGCACTTTTCAAAAGTTATGAATGGTATATTCTCAAGAAACTAGTTTAAACACTTCTCTTGAAGGGAAATTTCTCAGGATAACAATCCCATGCAATATTTACAAAGGATTTATTTTGGAGCAAAGTGTCCAAAACATTTTTCCTGAAGAACACTTTTCAAGATTTTTGAGGGGCACTTTTCCAAAGTCAAAGGACTAATTCCTTTCAAAAAATATCTAAGGCAAAAGGAAACATAAATATCTTTCAAGAAAATGTTCGAACAATTTTTCCAAAATAATTCTTCTACAGGAAAGGGCCTCTTTTGAAGTTCTGAAGGATATCTTTTGGAAGAGTTAAACCAAAACAAAAATCTTGAGGGACACTTTTTTAGCAAAGTGTCCTACGCACTTTTCCTTAAAGGTCTTTTCTTCAAGAAAGTGTCCCAAACACTTTTTCCAAAGGGTAATTTTTATTTGCTAAAGGGTCCAATGTAATTTTTCCAAAGGGTACCTTTTTGGGGAAAATGGGTCAGTTCGCTTTCCCCGAATGGTCTTTTCTCAAACCAAGTGCCCTACACATTTTTTCTGAAGGGCAGTTTTTTGAAAAAAAGGGCCTAATGTAGAAGTTTCAAAGGTGATTTCCAAGAGGCAAAATGACATTTCTAAGTGCATAATTCCTTCAAGAAAATTACCTAGGACAATTTTCTTGATGGTAAATTTCTTTCAAAACTTTTATCCTGAGGCAAAATACTAAGGCAGAATTCCTTCAGGCCTTTTGTTTGAGATAGAGATCCTGAAGACTTGAATTCTTTTAGACATTTGTTCTAAAATAATAACTCGAGGCAAATATTTGGCAATCTTTTTCCTTTGAAGGAAGTGGCTAAAACACAAAGCCTATAAGAATTGTCCGACAAAAAGGTTCAAAGGAAATAGCCATTTGATTTCAAAAGATCCTAGGCAACCCCATAGACATTAAATTCAAGTCCCTCCAACTATCCATTTGGATTTGAAAATATAGATATGTTCATGTTAATGTCAATTTTAAGATCGAACAAATTAAGTCCTTTTGAGATTAAATTTGATGGTTGTGTGACCGTCAATGATGATCACACAAACATCAAATAACATCCCACAGACCGTCAATTTTAAGATCATGAATTATCCATTGGGTTTCAAAAAGTGGGTCCCAATAAGATCAATGATCCTCACTCTATCCTACATCTCAATCTAACAAACTGAGCTGAGTCAAAAGGGTCAACAAATCTCAAGCACGAATGGGTGCATGATAAGTGGCACAAATGCATTCAACTAGTAAAAGATCAATGGCTCATAGATATCCATACATAGGTAAGTTGACAAAGTGAGATGAGTCATGGGATTAATGATTCAAACCAATTCTCGATGACCAAACAAAACAAAGGGGAGCCAAGTGACTTAGGCAGAGGTCAAAGAGTTGATTTTTGACTAAGGCAAGCAAGTATGATGGAGCCAAGCTCAAGCACATTTTAGTTCAAGATAGGAATGGATTTTCTATGATCATATGACACTATTTAAGAGCTACAAGATATAAATGTAAAATTTGATGGCCGTTTCCAAAGCTAGCTACATGAGAGTGACCTTTCTCCCCTCTTAGGCATGCATCATGACAAACTAGTTTAGAGCAATTTAGCATCAGGACAAAGCCCTAATAGATTGACCTGGTTATTCTAACTAGTTGGATGCCTAAACCTAGTGGGAATGCTTGACTCCTCCATTACAACTATCAGGGAGGATCAAAGAGAGAATATTGTAATTGTGTAATGACTGGAAGTGATAGGAATCAATCAAATGGCCTAAAAGATCATAATTTGTGAAAGTAGTTGTGACTGCAGTTGAATCAATTGAACTAATTGATTCCCCTTTTGAGCATCAAGGCCCTTCTCTTTTTTGGTCATTATCATATAAATATATCCCTTGAGATATTTTAAGAATAACCACACCATGTAGGTGAATCCCTACTGGATTGATGTTATATTCTACTTTTGAACATTAATACAAGTTTATTTTTTGAGTTTTAAGAAATTGTCTAAGTCTACAAGTGGTGTATGGTGATGAGAACTGATAACTCTCTATCCTTCATTCCCTTATCGTTTCATGTCTAAGCAAGATTTCTTAATCTAACAGGTCATATAGAGTGTAGTCTAGTGTGTAAATATTTTCAAGTGTACAATTGTCCTTTGAGTGTGTAATTTACCCTCTGGTTCATTTACCTTGTGTCATTGCTCACATTTTTCCTTTATATCAAAATACTCATGTTATAATCTATTAAAACTTAGCAACTAATCTATATTTTATGTTTTAATTTGGTATAAATATGATGGTTATGTGGGAGACATTCTCGGTGCATCACCTCCTTTAGAGTAGGTTTATTTCATGTAGCTTCTAACTCTTTTTCCATAAATAAGCATTATCATAGGTGAAAGCACTTCAAGATACATTCAGGGAACTAGCCCTTAAAGTCTAGAGGCTCACTTCCACTATAGCTACACCCACATACCTGGAAGTGTTCCCATGTTGCCCAAATCTAGAAGAGGATTGAACACCCTCTTCTAGGGTGTGAGATTTGGTGACAACATAAATGTTGTTTTCTCACTCACTTTTGGGCTTATAATTAGGTAAACCCTCTAACAAATTGCAAGTATTAAGGTGGAAAAATCCAAGTTTGATCATAGTTAAACCTTTCACAATTTATATTTGGTGTTTAAAATGAACTCAGTTCTTTTTCATGCATTAGTTGTTTTTGAAGTCTTTTTACAAGTTTTTTCAACAAATAAGTGCCATGGGGGATCAAAATTTCACAACACATCTCATTTTGGTGTAATAAAAGAAACTTTCAAATTTAGTAACATACTCTTAAGAGTTATTTGTTTTATGCTTGTTTGTTGAAAGTTGTTTATTTTTAGAAAAATGAGTGATGCGTGTATGCTCTCCCCCCATCCCCTTTAAGGAACTTGAGTGAACAAAAGTGCTCATTATTTACCTTGGTTTCTTTAGTCCAAATCATGAAAATAACATCACTAAGGCCCTCCACAAATCTATATGGTTTGGGTGACCCCAAAATGACCATAAAGTATTTTAACTTTTCTTTATATTTTATGCATTTTAGCTTGTGAGCAGGATTTCATTGCCTCCCCACAGCTTATTTATGGAAGAATTAACCCAATAATTCATCTCCTAACATCATTTCAACCCTACCCCATGGTGGGGTATATAAATTAAGTTGGTGAATCAATGGGATGGTAGTTTTAGTGATTAAACTACCTCTATTAGTGACTATTTCCCTCAGAATGTATGATCAACTTAGACATCGCACTATACTAAGCAAGTGATAGATGTAGTGGTTTTGAAAAGGAAAAGACCTTTTCATAACAACTCATTTTATGTAGATTCAATTAATTTGATCATCTCTTATGTTTTCCACACTTGGGACCATCTATAAATGTGCTAAAATTGATAGTTTATAACAACCCCACTTGTCACAAACATATTGTTGATGCAGGGTGAGCAGCCCAAAGTTCCATGTCACAGTGCAAACTCTTGAGATAAGAGGGGGCTTGAAAACCCTACTTTTTCATGTGATTTTACTTTTTGGATTAACAAATAAAATACTCTCAAGAGCGAGTATATTGACAGTATTATGCAACCTTGTTAGGTTTAGGATTTAGGATGTTACACTTAGGTGTTTGTCATTTTATCTTTTCTTGCATGGTTTTGAGTCTAAACTATTTGTTTGTCTTACCACATTGAAATGAGTCTTGTTTATACACAACTCCTTTGTTTGAGGAAGTGTAGCACTACCCATTTGACATCGTACATGTGCCTTGAACTTTTTGTCAAATCTTGTTTCTGTGTCATTTGATTGAAAAGGATGTCATCATGCTACCCCATTCATTTCAAATATTTTGCCTTTAAGTCTTAAAACAAAACCTTTTGTCACATATTTAGAGTGTGATAACATTGTTACACTAATCAAATAATTTCAAAGACTTATTTACCTTGTTCCAAATTTGAATTTCAAAACCAAATCCACATGTGCCTTTTGAAATCTTTACCTAGTGTCATTATGTTGTTTGTTCAAAGAGCCTAGTTTTCTAAGTTGAATTTTTAATTAGCCTTGACAATTTCAAATCCAATCATTGAATGATTAATGCCCATGCCTTATGTAATTTTGGCCTAGACATCACTCTTTCTCTTTTGGGTTGTGTAAATTAGGTTAATTCTTTATTTAATTTGAAAACTATTGTTTGTGCCTAGATTTGAGAGAAATAGCCTATCTTCCATATGCCTATCATTTCATGCCTTATAATACTTGACCAAGTTTATGTATAAATATGAATGGATATTTATGCCAAAGTGTTTTAGATTTGTTATATTACATCACTTACCTCATTTTTTTTAAAGTTTAGTTTTTGTGCCTTTTCCAAAAGAACTAGCACATGCATGTTTTGAGCCTAGCTTTTGTGCCTTCTCTGAAAGACCTAACAACTTTTGTTTTCTTTAGATTAGACTTTTTTGGAACACTTTGTACATACATTTTGGCATTTTGGTTTTTATTCATCCACTAGACCACTTGTTTGAGATATTTGATGTCAGACATTTGACGTTAGATTGTTTTGTACCAAGTTTTAGCATAGACCATTTTGGAGATACAATGCCACATTTAGACCAAGTTAGACCAAGTTTATACCATTTGTCCCTTGGACATTATTTTAATTTTTTTTAGAACTCTAATCCTTTTCATGAAACATTCATCATTGATTTGAACATGTCTCATTATACTCGTAGCAGAGCCATGTACAATCCAATATATGATAATGTGGTCACACAAGATGAATTCATTCAAGACCCTTATGGTGATGATGCAGTTTGTGAGACATATCCTTATGCCCCTTAAAACACTCAATTTGTGAAATAAAGCTAATATCTTTTAGCTCATTATTTATTCATCATGCCTCCATATTCAGAGCAAGACCAATAACAAACAATGTAGTACCTAGCTAGCCTACTTTCAATTTTAAACCAAGTTCAAAAAAAACCATACTACATTGCAATGCCATCGACATATGATCCCTGTTTGATTGATCATCACTTGCTTGAAAACAAGTACAAAGTTTTAATTAGACTTACAGAGGTAGGGTCCAAGTTTCTAATAGACTTCCCCCATGAAAACTTGCCTAGTATAGTTAGAGTGCCTTACAATATGCCTTGTAATCAAACCATCAAACAAGCCTCTTCTAACAACCCTTAAGCTCTAGTATTGATGTCATACCAAGATCCACATATGTTTGTCATAGGAAAGGGCCTCATGGAGGACCATTTTATACAAATGCATATAGCATATTATACCTATTTAAACTTAGCATACAATTTCATTAACATGACCATGTCAAATGTTCCACTTATAGAGTTATCTCCTTTAACAGGAGTATTGATCGAATTGATGGGACAAGATAATCCAAGTATAGACCACTTCATACAAATCACTTCAATTAGAGATATGTTCAATGCCCCTACTATCAAATAAGTGTCTACTACTTCTATGAGGACAAATGTGCCAAACATAGTGGATAACACACAAGTGTCGTCCAATCCAGGCCAAAGTGGCTTAACTACACAAATAACTAGCCCACAACAAGTGCTTTTGATAAACACCATGAGTGGTTCACAATAATAGGGGGTAGGAACTTCTACCTCCCAACCATAATAAGCTACCTTTAATCCTTAATTAGTTACTTCTTCATGCATGCAACTACAAGGATTAAGTAGTCAAGCTTAAACTAGTGCCTTGCCTCAACAAAATGTGATGAATGTTACTGCACCATAATAGGTGATGACTAACATTCCACAACAACAGGCACAATCTAATTTACCAATGCCATAAAGATTGGACATTCTACCACCTCAATAGGAGGCTACTAATGTTCCACCTTGTTAGGTAGCTCTTCAGTCGTCGAACAACATGTCTTTACAATCACAAACATTATCTAATCAACAACATATGTCTATTGGTCAGCAACAAATGCAAAATAACTAACAAGCATCTAATTCATAATAATTGTTCACATAACCAAGAGGTACTACCATTCAATAAGTACTAATTAAGTAATAATTGCCTTTCATTCCAAATGTACCACAAATCTAACGATAGGGCCTTATTTCATAATAAGTTCCCCTTATTCAACCAAGTTTGACTAGTTGGCAACAAATCCCTACTCAACCATAGCTGACATAATACTTCACTTGGATCCATATCCTTCCATTTCAGCTATAATTCCCCCAAAACTAGTCCTATATACCGAATCTAAACTAGAATATCACACCTCAACATGTGCAAATTCAATAATCACATCCTAATCTATGTATGCATATTCCTAGCCAATTCCCTAGCCAAACCAACATTTTTCAAGAAACCATGCCTCTATTATACCCCAATCAAGGTAATCCACTTTTAACCACCTAACCTCCATCTCAAGCTAAATTTCCATCCAATTTCTTGGCATAAGAACTATAATAAATAAAGGATGCAATTGTCATTATCCAAGTCAGGAAATAGACCAAGAAGTTTAAGTTGGATGATGTGTGTTCTTACCCATTCAACATGGAATATATATAAATATCATTTCTTCAAAGGTACGAACCACTAAAGTTTGAAAAATATAAGGGTAAAGGAAACCCTAAGGCCCACTTAATCAAATTATTTGTTGCTTTCAAGATAGTGGCTTATAGTGACATATACCTTTTATTGTTATTTCCTTGAAGTCTTACAGGTCAAGCTTTAGAGTGGTTCCTAAAATTGCTAAAGAACTTAGTATCTGATTTTGATGACCTTTTAGGCAAGTTTATGTAGTATTTCTCCTACAATATTCAACATGAGATTTTGTTGGTATATCTGACTCAATCCAAACAAAAGGCCGATGAAAGTTTTACAAGTTATCTACAATGATGGAGAGAACTTGCTAGCTACTTTACCCATAGCTTACCAGATAAGTAATTGGCCACTGTGTTTTCCAAAAAATTATACATGAGATATTTTACCATTTGGAGCTATAGTGTGTGCACACTTTTCAAGAAATCATTGACAAAGGTTTGCTTATCGAAAAGGCCCTTATTAACAAAGTGATTATCAAGCTTACCTTATCAAATCAAAATTAGAGCCAAAACCAAATAAATGGCCAAATTCAAAACCAAAATCAAGTCCAAACACAAGCATCAACATTAGCCCAGACTAGTAATTATGAAAAATCCAAAAAAATTAACTACAACAAGAATGTTGTTGGAAATGGTGTAACTAGTCACGACATGTCCAAATAGTGTAAACATCATCTACTTAGCCAACATCGTAAATGAAAATTACTCCTCACTAACAACCTAATCAATAAGGGTAACTTCATAGCAACCTAAACCAACTCAACAAACATAATAACCATTGTCTTTGAAAACCCCTCCTCCAAGGAGAAATATGCCTACTCGTTGTGTCTTTAGTGACCTTAGAGAGCCCACTGAAGCTGTATTTCAAAATTTATCCACTTCTAATCTAATTTGTTGGCTAATTCTAAAGCACTATCTTGAGGGTATTCCTTATCCAGATTGGTATAGACAAATTGAATTTTGTGAATACCATTGGGTTAATAGGTATAATTTATGTCATTGCATGTAGATCAAGCACTTTATTGAAAATATGTTGGAAAATGGGGAGATAACATTGGATAATAGAGCATCTACATCTAATTAGAACCTGGGTATTTATCAAAACCCCTTTCCACAACATAACAATAGCAATCAATAACAACAATAACCAAGGCTAGAATAACAACAATAATAGTATCAATAGCCTAAACACCAACAGCAATACCAGTAGTAATAATAAAAAAATCCACCAAATGGATAGAACCAAGGCCAGAATGATGCCAATACCCAACAGACTTACCACGTAGTTGTACATGACTACAACAAAGTTGTAGGCCATATTGTAGGAGGTTACATTTCCACCATATCCATCAATCTAAGACCAAGTTCTAACTACACAACACTGTTTCTAACAAATTCCAACCAACCAACTTATGTCGATGAACTTTCCTTGACCTAGGACCGTATACAAGCATACCAACAAGCAGGGATTACTACTTTTGGACCTTATACCGATAACTCACCATTACCCCATGACCACATAAATGTTCATCAACAACTAATACTTATCCTATATGGGCCCCCTCCACCATTATCTTTTAGTAATAATGCTCATCTATCTAATCTTGATTATGAAATCATAACTCAGCAGTCAAATATTAACATTCTAGTCCCACAACCATCTACCACTACACCCATCCAACCCACTATTCTGGCTAGGAACACACCATATACCATTGTGAAGGAAAAGATGTTTGATGTTATGGAAAAACTTCAAAAGATGCCTACACAAATTTTTATTTTGGATTCGGTGTGTACATCAACTATGTACAAGAACATCTTAACAGAGTTCCTAGGTCAATCCCAAGTGACAAACAACACATCCCCAGACAAATTTAAAGCTTTGGTTGGGCATCTAACCCCAGGCCAATAATTAACCTTCAACGAGAATGATATGTCATCCCTCAACCTTCTCCATAATAATTTATTATACATTGAAGTTGTCATAATGTGGCATAAAGTGAAGTGTGTCCTCATAGACAATGGATCAGGCCTGAATATTGCATCACTAAAGCTCATCAAGCATCTCAAATACATAATAATCAATCTTCAGTCAAAAAAGGTCACAATCAAAGCCTACAATAATAAAGAGTGAGAATCATAATGCACCATAAATTTATCAGTTATAATTGCACCCTTGACCCATAATACACTATGCCATATGTTAGACCTAGACCTATCATATAATATGCTTCTAAGAAGACCTTGGATACATGAAATTCATTCCATCCCATCAATGTTGCACTAATGTTTCAAGTTCTCTCATTCTGGCATGGAGGTCACCATTCATAGAGATTTACGGCCCTATGGACATTATAAACATTTATAGGTCAAGTACAAAAGTTATAACTACCACTTTGACTTGGATCTAGTTCCTAAAAAGGATAAGGGGAAATAAATTATTATTGATTTACTAGAGGCAAATTACATTGACTCATATACCCTTGATTCATCTTCCCATATACCACCTCCTGAAATGTCCAATCAGTTTACCATCACAGCTAATGGCCTAGAAGAATATTTGACCACAATACATTCCACATTGCCAAGCTTCCATAGAACCCCCAGTCTTATGAAAGACCTAAAGCCAAACCACTTTGCATGAAATGGCAAAGAAAAGTAAAAACAAAACTACGTAGTTTAGCTCCTATCATTTTCACACCATCCACTAGCCAAGAATAGGACCCACATGCATATGATGAATCTTGGCTATATAATGATAACCTGGCTGATTGTTATAAAAATGTCAAATACCCCATTCCTAACAGGATCATGGCAAATCATGCCTATGAAGGAAGAGGCCTCAGGTGAAATTAGCAATGAACACTTGAGCTAATATCCATGACTCAGTACAAAGGAACTTATGGTCTCAAATTTAAACTATCTGGGGTGACCACACGTATCTTACTCATGTCCCAATGCCAATGACTAGTGATGATGATGTCGACAGCAAACTAGAGTTCAATTATAGCCCTTACAAAGACTTGGCCAATACCAATATGTTTGACACTCATGCCATTTTTACCCTTAGACCAATTATTCACCATAATCTACTTCCTTTATATCACCCTCAACTTATAGCCTAGGACCAACAAGAATCCATGTTGCTTGTAGACAAGTTTGAGAATGATGAGGCCTTTTGTGATTTTCTAGGCCTAAGAGATAATGTTATGTTGGGAGACCACAAACAAGGGTTCTCAATCAAACTGGATCCTATAGCCTATTTTGGAGAACTGGTGAACAACCTTAGCCACAAAAAATTAAATAAAATGTTGATGGTTAAAATTGTGCTTGTTTCTAACACCAACAATGGGAAGTTTCAAGATGTGGGACTTGCGACTTGAAACAACCTCCAGATTTTTAATAAGCTAGTCTCTTCTTTATATCGAGTGTATATTGGGAAAAGGGATAGGAATTTTAATAGAAACACAAATGCAAAGAAAGAAAATCTAACTATGGCGATGCGCCTGAATGTAATTCGAGCCTTAATCTGAGCACAGTGAAACTATATGTAAGATTCAATTACATTTAAGAGCAAACAAGGCATGATCAATGTAAAAGATGAAAACAATAGAAACAGAGGCTCATAGCTTAGACTGCTTTTACAGTGACACAAAAAATATCAACAAAGGCACAGGATTCAATCTTCTTATTAATTCTCCAGTCACATAAGGGCACAGAAACATGCACAGTTACATAAACTTTCCAACTCAAGAAAATAGAACAAATGCAAATGATATTCCTAATCACATCTCTAGAAAGTCTAAAACTCTTGACAACACAACTTAGACTACATTTGCAATGACATAAAAAATATCAACAAAGGCACATGATTCAATCTTCTTATTAATTCTCCAGTCACATAAGAGGCAAAAAAACATGCACAGTTACATAAACTTTCCAACTCAAGAAAATAGAACAAAGGCAAATGATATTCCTAATCACAGCTCTAGAAAGTCTAAACTCTTGACAATAATTCTCTCAAAAAATTCTCTCTGAATTTTGATCCTTTTCTTCATCTCTGTAACTCTATTTATAGCTTTGGATTCACTCTAGATTATCTACATGTTCCCAATCTAACGGCCCAACTGAAATCTAACCAAACTAGAAGTGTCTAACAAAAGATATTTCTTAGATTCTGAAGCACTCTGTCTTCCAGCAATTCATTGGCTGAAACAGATCACAGGACACTCCCTTCTATTAAATGAAAGAGGACACTTGGCCAATTCCTTGAAAACCTTCTTATTACTTAGGAGACACAGAGAATGACACTTGGCGTGTTCTGCAACACTTACCGAAGACACGCAGAACTTTCTACTTTACCTATACTCTTACTATATCTTTGCTCAAGAACGTTCTGCCTTTGACACCTATCACAATCCGCTTCTTTGAAACTTTAAGAACTTAAGAGAAATAAGACCCACAGCATTTCTTGCCCGATCAACTTTTAAAAAGGGGCATAGGGACAGGTGGCAATCTCTGCTTGCCTCAAAAAAGGACACCTGGCAATCTATTCTTCTTTTAGCCACCTTTTGAGAAACTTCTAGAAGGTGACACATGTTAGTCTCTGCATCGCTCTGTTTATAGTATAGAAACAATCGAGCCTCATTTCATATTTACATGGACAGTGACACTTGGCGGCTTCCACTTACTTCAAAAACAAAACCTGAGACCCACCACACTCTTTACTATATCGGTGAAGCAAAATGAATATAATTTGGATCTCGACACGTGGTGGCTTCTACTCTCTTCAGCTGGGATACGTGGCGTCTTTCATCGCTTTTAGAAAATCAAATTGAAACCTTCTGTGATTGCCACTTGGCAATTTATGCCTAATACTTAACTTGTTGAAACGTTCTGCTGAAAAGAAATTTGAAATGCAAATGTCGATATGAAACGCTGATGTTGACACTTGTCGCGTTCTGCTGAGTTGCTATGAGATACGTGGCACATCCCGACCAACTTATAAAAATTATTAAAGGTGCCTCGGCTGATGACACTTGGTAGCTTCCGCTCGATTTTGACACTTAGACAAAAATGAATCAAAAGGAAATCATGCCCACGTTCTGTTTCAAAACTTCACCATCACGAACCAAAGTATGCGGGAATAAAATTTTGCAATGTGCAACTGAAAATTAGAATGAAACATAGATTATTTTTTACTCTATAGTTATTAGCGACCCTAAGGAATTTTGAGCCTGCTCAAAAAGAAATCACAACTCCCGCTAGATCAAAATTTTAAAATTACAGCTTCAGCAATGCTATTTGATAGGGATACCATTCATCGTCAGATAACCCCTGCTTATTCTGCAATTCATTGAAGGCTAAATAAAGGTTAATAATATCCTTGTGTGAAAAATTCTGCAAAATGTGAACTGTAGCCCTCAATTTGAATTCGAGATGGGAAACAGGAACCAAGACAGCTTCTACTTCAAGGACTGACGAATCATCCCTTAGATCCTAAAAAATTGTCTGATCATTCTATTTGGCCAATAGCAAAGGTTCAATTCCATCAACCATTAGCACTGTGTTGTCATCAGTAAATGGAGATGGAAGACCTAATTGTACTAGGTATTCAATGTGTTGTTTCATTTCAATGATTCCTTCTTTCATTATGTCAAGAAGCTCTCTTCAACTGATGGCTGCAGAATTACAACTGAGAACCTCATTCACTCACTTAGTAGTGACCATTATGTTCTCAATTCCTGCTGCTAATAATGTTCCATCTGTTGCATCATAAAGCTTTTGCAGTAGCGTTTCAGAGTCTAATACTCTCCTAAAAACTATAGTCAGAGTGTTTGCAACTGAATTCTCCACCTTTTCGCACAATTTCTGTGCATTTAGTAGGAAGGTGAGAGAAGGCCTAAGCTGACTAATCTCCAAAGAGATTCTTTTCCACATGGATTCATAAAGCTCCTTCACCAAACTTAACACTCTAACAATCTTTGGCCTATTGGCCAACTCCAGTGTCAATTGTGTTGCTCTCTATTGCTCGACTTGAAATTAGGCTTGTATAGCTGCGGTATTATTCTGTTCAGTTAGCAGCTTCTATTGTAATTGAGTAACCTGCAACAGGTGTTCCTCATATTTTTCTTGCAATGCTGCCTTTTCACGCCTTAGGGTTGTTACTACATCCTTTACCTGTGTTAGCCCTACTTTTAAGGAATCATTCTGGGCCTGGACTATCCAGTGAGTCTGAAGAGAAACAATATCTTGCAACTGTTTATTCAGATTCTCTATTTCATTGTCTTTTCTATTGATTTATGTGGTCAAACTTTTACAGTTTGCCTTTTCCTTGGCTAAATCGGCCTCCATCTTCTATAGCCTCCTTGATGTCTTCAAGTAGTCTTCAACAAATGTAGAAGTGGATTCGGTTAGTAGCTCAATTTTGTCTTATGGCCTGAACAGGGACATATCTATGGCCACTACATTCATTGTGAAGTCTTCTGGCTACATCTGCTTAGTTAGCTTGATTACATTTGGTGACAAATGAGTCACCATCAATTGCTGTTGAATTGGGTCATATTGTGACCATAGATGGGGTGTAGCTAAGGCTTTATTTTCCTTGATCTTCTTTTTCTCTCTTGGAGCTTCCCTTGCCTTCCTAGCAGCATCTGTTTGGGTTTGGAAGGTAGAAGGAGAGGCAATGTGCCCACCCGCAAAAGGATGTCCCTGTGGCAAACCATATTGAATAGCCAATTATTGGCTATGGGCAATCTGAGTGGAAAGTTTCTTGGGAACAGAGGGGGAAAAATGAGGTAATGTTAAAGCTTGAGGTGGCATAGATGGGGAAAAGTGAGAAATGGGAACGATAGAGGTGGCAGGGGATGTCATCTGGCTAGATGGAATCATCATGCCAACAAGAGAAGAAATAGATTAAGAAAGAGAAGGAGGAATAATGCTTACCTGAAGAGAAATTACAGTACTCTGTAATTGGCATTATGGGGGGTCTGCCTCCTCTTTTGAATCAAACTGAAACTGCACCCTCTTTCGCTTCTTGGGTGTCTCTTCTTCTGGCTGTGTTTCTTTTCCTTCCAAATCTACTACTATCGTCAGTGATGCTTGTGGAGAACTGGTAACTTCAATAACTATTGCTAATAGGGAAGCTTTCAGTGATGAAAGCACCACACTCTTTTGCTTTTCCATGACGCTGAGAGATTGAGGCCAAACTGATATACTTACTATAGCTACAGTTTGCCTTGAGGCCTGTGATTCTTGGCTTGGTCCTGCTCTGGCTTCTGGCTCTACACCCGGTGTCGAAAAATTACTTGTCTCTGGGCTAGATACAAGGGAGAGATGGCACTCATCCCAGAGTTCCTCCCATCTCTCATCTGAGTCCACATTCCCGAAAGAATGGGTTGTTTGACAAATTTCTTGCCTATATTTAAAATAGGCTTCTATTTTCTCAGCATCCCAATCTTTATTCTTTAGTGTCCTTCTTAAGCCAGAAGTCATTATGACTTTAGGATCATAATCCTTCTACTTAACATATAAAGTTTTCCATGGTCTATTTTGTGGAATGGGTAAATTTGTTAATTCAACATAAAATCCAAGAGTATCTTCTCTAGGATTTTTCGTATTTTCCCAAAAATGGCAGCCTTCATGTGCAAATCTGGTTACAACCATGTTAGTCCTTATCCAGGAAGCTATGAAACCATTTGGGTCATATACCCATTTGTCTTTGACTAATAGGAAACCCATGAAGGCCAGCTTTCTAAGCAGCACAATCTCAGCATCTCTGGTTTCCAAAACCATGTTGGTTGTCATCCATGGGAGGTCATACATTTTTCTCTTCCTCTTCCCAGATCCATATTCATTATCTACTGTAGATACCTGCCTGGTGACCTCTAAGAATGCTAATCTAAGAGTCAAAATCTTAGGTAGCAACATTAGTTCCCCACAAAAACCATGGACTCTTATAATTGTATGGTGAGATCCAAAATAGAAATCACAAGGAATTGGGCAACTGGCCAGAAGGTTTGAAACACTTGGAAATAATCTATTCATGATTGGTTCGGGGCTAAGGTGACAAAAAGTAGGGGTAACAAACAGTTCCCAGAATTCATATGGGTCACTATTTTTTGACAAAATATGTGTCCATGCAGACACAGGGGTGGTCCTTTGGAGATCAAAACTTGGGTCATACATATCAAGATGCATATGTTGGGCAAAGAGGTCAAATTTTTGATATAGCATGAGGTAAAACAAATAAGAAGAGTACCTAAAAACCCTTTTGATTTGAACTGGGCCAGTTGTTTCACCATTGAGAAAGCAATTTGTTTAGAAAAGTCAACCCTATACTCCTGAGTTTTGTCAATGATCTTCAGCTTGAAGAGGATAGCCATTTGTTCTCCATAAACTACCATATCATCTTTCATGTTGTAGATGAAAGCCATCATGGACAGTGCATCTTGGCTAGCTTGTGTGAACTGGGCTCTTGCTGCAGGAAGTGTAGGCACACTAGTGTCATCATCGCCCATTTATAATTCAGATCTTAAGAACCTCAACTGAGTCTTGATGTTTGCCCACATTCTTTGCATTTTAGCAATAGTGGGAAACATAGTTGTCTTATCGTTATACAGGGCTAACATGTCCCTGATAGCCTACGGTGTGATTTACACCGTGAATGGACCCTATTGAATGGTGCTTGAGGGTGCATGGAACAAGTCTGTGCATAATTTGACCAAGTTAGGACATGGATGTACAGCTGGGACAATGAATTGTGCCAATTGTGAAGTCCATATCCTCATGGCAAATGTCTCATATTGCCCTACTCTGGCCCTCTATAGACACCTTTGATGTGCCCCTTCTCTGAGAGTTTTGCTACTAGCTCTTTGAAGAATTGGGTCCATGACTCCATCTGCATAATCGTTTATCTTTACTGGGTCACTTGATTGACCAACTTTAAGGATTCTGGTCTGTGGATAGGTCTTCAATGGTTGTGCGGGAGCTGAAGCATATGACTTGCTCGCAAAAAACTTGCCAAGGGATTCATACATCCTAGCTCTTTGCTATGAAGATTGTGCTCCCTCCATCTCTATATCTATTCTGTGATAATTGGTATGAACTTTTGCAAAATAGAAACACTTTCGCTAAAGCAAGTTTACTAGGCACTGAAAATGCAAGTAGTAGGATATTTTCTCGTAGATGCAAGAATGTTTGAGAACTTGTAAGCTTTAACTCTTGCTAAGAGGTATTTATTGACCTATCAAGTCTCAAAATGGCATTAAACTCAGATAACCGTTAGCAAATCTTACTCAATCTTTATGGGACAGTGAGGCAAACATGTTATGCAAGTGGCAACGCAAGGTACCTTGGGGATTTCTAAAGATTTTGGAGACATTCAATGCATTGAGAAATTTTGAAGATTTTGAAAAACTCTCTGAGCTGTCGACTACGTGCTCGAAGAACACTTATTTAAAAGAAAAGTAGGAAAACAAAACGGGAAAACAAAGAAATACAGAAAGGGGAAACTATCTAACTATATTAACCAAGTATCTTTATTTCCCTCCTGGATCAAAAGAAGAATTTTTAAAGTCTCCTTCATGACAAGCCAGCTTATATTACTGGACAAGTGGTTAAATTAGATATAGCTCTAGTGACTTGTTCTTTGTGTATGCCACATTGATTTTCCTGCATTCGAGTGAGTCTGAGTCAAACATGCTTCCAACATATATAAACTCTTCTTGTCCTTGGAAGCTTTTCAAATGCTGGTTCTTGATACTGGCATGTCTTATCAAGAAATTAATGACTATTTGCTCATCAATAGAAGCCCTTTGATATATATCATTTATTGACTTATCTCCTTCTGCCTCAAACTCAGGTTTTATTGCATGATCATCCTCTTTAATGACTTCAAAATTACCAACCTCTTGAAAGGATAATTCTAAAATTTTGCAATAATTTTGCATATGTAATTGAGTCACAATGTTGTCTTGTTCATCTGCAATCGGCTCACAGCTTCCTTGAAAAATAGTATAACCTGACCCAATGATTTCAAACAAATCATTCAAATCATGATCAAGGAAATGTCCATGCTCCTCCACGTCATCTTGCAAAGTAAGAAGAAAGTCAGAAATTATCTCTTCTTCATTAGAGATTAAGGCATACGCTTGTGACTTCTCACTCGGAATACTGAATTCATGTTGAGAGACCCGAGGATTGATAGAAGACGTATCTTTTCACTTTTCTTTCCTTAAAACATTTGGGATTTTATGATCTTCCTCAAATATGATGTAAGTACCCAGATCCATGGAGTCATAATTTCCATATGGGTCACTTTGCATCATAGCTAATAAATGATCATTTTCCTCCTCTTGATCATGTTTTGTCCATTCAGCTAACTCCTCAACAAAAACCTTTTCTTCTTTATTCATCATAGCATGAGCTGCCTCTAACTTTGCAATTGGTTAATTGTTGATGTGATCCTTATATAATGGCTCAGATAATATCTTCATCTTTGAACCATACTTGGTTCTTAGAATGAGGTGAGACCAATCAAGGGACATATATCCTCCTATCTTGGCTGTAAAATCTCTAGATAAGCATAAGCCAAATACAAGAGGTATATCTATTACTACTACATCTTGATTTACAATTATATGGGGACAAGTATATAATTGTAATGAGAGTTTTTTAATTCTCCCTATTGTTTGTACTACTTTACCATCTAACTGCATGACTCCTTTAGTGAGTGGTTCATACTTTATTTTTAAGGCATTAGCTATCTGCTTAGGCATTACTGTGGTACTAGCCCTTGAATCAATCATTGCATTATGCAACAGTTTCTTGCCAACTATTAAAGTTAAATAGAAGGGATCCAGTTTGGATTTGCTTACCTCTGGTGCATTATTCACTAGGGTTGTTGTCTACAGATGAACTGTGTCTTTGAGCTTTTCTTTTTTAGCAGGTCCTTTGATAACAGTACATTTGAGCACTGCTTAGCCTTGTAGAGCTTCTTCTAGTAGTGTCTTATGTTCAGGAATAGCTAATATATCCCATATTGATACTTGTGCTGGAGTCTTCTTCAATTAATCCACTACATTTATTGGTCTCAGAGTCTGAGTTCTTTGAAAATAAGGATATCTTGTTTTTTCTTGAATTTGTGCAAGAATCACTTGATTCTGCACCGGCTAAGGCACTTCTTTTCTGACAGTTGTGTTTTTTTGTCCTTGAAATGGAGGATTCTCCATGATTTGACTATTTACAACTTCAGGTTGTTCCACCATCCTTCTCTTTGATCTAGTATAATAATCTGATTGCACCACTGGTTTCTTGGAAATTGAAAATTCATTCAAGAAAATTGATTCTTCATCTTCAACCCATGAGAATAAAGCATGTTCCGGGGCTATTTCTTCCTCTTGTTGTAAAGACATCCCTTGCATCTGAGCTACTAGGATTGAATTTTGCATACCAGAAGACTGGTAGGCTTGATTGTCACTGGAACTTGCAAACTGTCCATTCATTCTTCTTTGCTGTGCTACCTTTTGTTGTAGATTACCCATGGGACAATCTCTAAGTGTATGAGCATTATTACAAGGGAAACACCAAGCATTGGTACCATCTGCATAATTATTTTGCCCTGGAACAATTTCCCTATTTGAATTGGGAGGAATAGTCTGTTGTAGGGACTGCAACTAATTGGTTTGCTGGCTGAGGGTTATTTTGCCTTGGAAGACCCTGGTATTGGTTTGGCTGAGATGAAAATCTATTTCCTTGATAGCCCTGGTATTGGGGTTTAGTATAAGTATTCTGTTATCTCTTTATATTAATCATCTCATTATAAAATGTCCTTGAGATATTCTTGATATCATCCAGCTCAGATGATTGGGCAGGGATAATTTCTTTAGCAGGTGGTTGAGGATATGTGTACATAGACACAGGTGGGGCTATGGATTTAGGGGCTTCTTGAGGTAATGGCAAGGAAATCTCTAGAAACATGGGCATGGGAGGCCTTGGAGACAACTTTCCAGCATCTATCAAATTATTTTTAGCTCTGACTGCATAGTCATAAGCCTCTGGCAGAGTCTGACCTCCAAGTGACTAAATCATAACAGATATGTCTGAATTTAAAGCCTTAGGATAGAAAACTATAGCCATACCTGGTAATGGTCTAGCTATAGCAGGGATTCTTTCCCAAGTCTTTTGAAATCTGGAATTGAAGTCAGTCATCACTTCTTGTGGTACCCTTTGGATGGTAATCAATTGCTGTAATAAAGAAGACTTATCACCCTTCTCTTCAAATCTTTCAAAGAAAAGATCTCTGAGTTGATCCCATGTAGATATGGTAAGACCAATACCATTCTAGATCCTTCCCTTTAAAAGAATCTACTAATAATCTTATGGCCACATTTTGCTGTGTGACAACATGTATAACGCAGACATCTGATACATCTTGCAAATGTTCTTCAAGTGTTTTGAAGTCTTGCCCACTAAATTTGGGCAGAGCTTTCAGGGCATTCACTGGGATAGGGTCCCAAGTGGCTGGTTGTATTGGGAGAATCAAAGGACTACCAGTGTTCCAACTTGCATAATTTCTTGGGGCTATAGGGGCTCCCATATTTGCTCTTGGTATTGGTATAAATTGGTTGACTCTTCTTCTGGGACTAGTTACCAAAGGTGGCAAAATAATACCTGGATTGACAGCAAACTGAGATCTGGTTACTGGTCCACAGCTCTGACTCCTTGTAGCTCTCTAGTTCATATGATCTTGAAAGAAACTTCAATATAGTGTCCCACCGGGCGTGCCAAAAATTGTTGATGGTTAAAATTGCGCCTGTTTCTAACACCAAAAATGGGAAGTTTCAAGATGTGGGACTTGCAACTTGAAACAACCTCTAGATTTTTAAGAAGTTGGTCTCTTCTTTATATCGAGCGTATACTGGGAAAAGGGATAGGAATTTTAACAGAAACACAAATGCAAAAAAAGAAAATCTAACTATGGCGATGCGCCTGAATGTAATTTGACCCTTAATCTGAGCACAGTGAAACTATATGTAAGATTCAATTACATTTAAGAGCAAACAAGGCATGATCAATGTAAAAGATGAAAACAATAGAAACAGAGGCTCACAGCTTAGACTACTTTTGCAGTGACACAAAAAATATCAACAAAGGCACAGGATTAAATCTTCTTATTAATTCTCCAGTCACATAAGAAGCATAGAAACATGCACAGTTACATAAACTTTCCAACTCAAGAAAATAGAACAAAGGCAAATGATATTCCTAATCACAACTCTATAAAGTCTAAAACTCTTAAAAACACAGCTTAGACTACTTTTGTAATGACACAAAAAATATCAACAAAGGCAAAGGATTCAATCTTCTTATTAATTCTCCAGTCACATAAGAGGCACAAAAACATGCATAGTTACATAAACTTTCCAACTCAATAAAATAGAATAAAGGCAAATGATATTCCTAATCACAGCTCTAGAAAGTCTAAACTCTTGACAATAATTCTCTCAAAAAATTATCTCTAGATTCTGATCCTTTTCTTCATCTCTGCAACTCTATTTATATCCTTGGATTCACTCTGGATTGTCTACGTGTTCCCAATCTAATGGCCCAACTAAAATCTAACCGAACTGGAAGTGTCTAGCAGAAGATATTTCTTAGATTCTGAAACATTGTCTTCTGGCAGTTCATTGGCTGAAACAGATCTCAAGAAGCTCCCTTATATTAAATAGAAGAGGACATTGGCCAATTCCTTGAAAACCTTCTTATTACTTAAGAGACATGGAGAATGACACTTGTCGTGTTTTGAAACACTTATCGAAGACACATGGCACTTTCCACTTTACCTATACTCTTACTATATCTTTGCTTAGAAACGTTTCGCCTTTGACACCTGTCGCAATCCGCTTCTGTGAAACTTTAACAACTTAATAGAAATAAGACCCACAACATTTCTTACCCGAGCAACTTTTTAAAAGGGGCATAGGGACAGGTGCAATCTTTGCTTCCCTCAACAAAAGACACCTGGCAATCTCTGCTTCTTTTAGCCACCTTTTGAGAAACCTATGGAAGGTGACATGTGTTGGTCTCTACATCACTCTATTTATATTATAGAAATAATCGGGCCTCATTTCATATTTACACAGATAGTGACACTTGGCAGCTTCCACTCGATTTTGACACTTAGACAAAAATGAATCAAAAGGAAATCAAGTCCGTGCTCTGTTTCAAAAATTCACCGTCATGAACCAAAGTATGCAGGAACAAAATTTTGCAGTGCGCAATTGAAAATTAGAGTGAAACGTAGAGTATTTTTTACTCTACATAAAACATTGAGATCCCAAAGTAAAAACCTCTTTGAGGTGTTTTTGGACTAGGGTAAAAGTAAAGAGAAAGGCCAATCTTCTGATGAAAATTTGTTTCGGGTTCCATTAGATGTGGGTGTTCAACCTTCCTCAAACTTAACTCAAGAGACCACAAAATGACAAACTTGTCTATGGCTTCAATTTTAGTTCTAAAGAACAACATGCCTTCGACCAAATCATTCAAGAGTTTCTAACAGTGTTTATCACATGGCTATACTTACCATTGGGAGATTTCCATGCATCCTACATAAGGGATCTTGAAGAACCAATCCAAACAGAGGACTTTGCAATTACAAGTCAATTCTAATGATTGCCAACTATTTAAGAGGATGGTTTGACTCTTCTTGTTGAAGACACTATAAAAGTCAATATTGAGACTCTAGACAACCAAAAATGGATAAAATTAAGTGCATCTTTCACTGAGGAGGAACGTGAAATCTTTATATCCCTTTTGAGGGAATTTGTTGACATATTTGCTTGGGCATACTCTGACATGCCAAGTTTAGACCCCACCTTGGTTGTACACCACCTTGTTGTACATCTTGATGCCAAACCTATGAATCAAAAATTGTGCAAAATGCATCCTCACATTACTATGTTAGTAAAGAAAGAGTTGGAAAAATTCTTAGAAGTGAGATGTATTTGATCGATCGACTATTCTGAGTGGAAATCGAATGTTGTGCTAGTCAGTAAAAAGCTATAAGGAATCAAAATTTGCATTGATTTTAGAGATGTAAACAAGGCCTACCCTAAAGATTACTTTCTCTTCCAAACATTGACATAATAGTTGAATCCATATCTCTGTATGAAATACTTTCATTGATGGATAGATTTTTAGGATACAACCAGATCTAGATTATGCTAGAAGACCAACACAAAACAACATTCATCACTCCATGGGGAAACTTTTGTTATTAGGTTATGCCATTTGGTCTCAAAAATATTGGGGCCACATACCAAAGAGTCATGACCACCATATTTCATGATATAATGCATGACATTGTTGAAGACTACGTCGATTACATACTAGGTAAATAAAAGACCAAGGTCGATCATCCAACAACACTACAAAGAATATTTGAGAGACTATGTGAATATAAGGTCAGACTCAATCCTAAGAAGTGTGTTTTTGGTATTACTTTAGGAAAATTTCTAGGATTCATTATGTCTCACAATGCATTGAAGTCAATCCCACTAAAGTACAAGCCATTATCGAGATGCTACCACCTTCTAAGTTGAAGCAGTTTCATAGTTTGTAGGCCAAAATTTAGTCTATTAGATGTTTCATTTCTTAGTTGGCTAATAAATGCCATCTATTTACACACTTAATAAAGAAGGGTGCCACATTTCATTGGGATGACAATTACCAAAAAGCCTTCCAACACTTCAAAGACTATCTTGCCAAACCACTTGTTTTGTTTCCACCTATGCCAAGAAAGTCATTCTTGTTGTATTTATCTACCATGGATAAATCACTATGGGCACTTCTAGCTCAGCATGATGATAATAAAAAATAACATGTCATGTATTATCTAAGTCATACACTGGTCGCATATGAATACAAATATATTCCCATTGAAAAAGCCTATTTAGCTATGGTCTTCATAGTTCAAAAACTATGACATTACATGTTAAACAACAATACCATAGTTATTTCCAAAGTAGATCCACTCAAGTATCTACTATCCAAGACACTTTACAAAGCCACATGGCTAAATGAATCATGCTTCCAAGTGAGTTTGAGATAGAATACGTCAACTAGAAGGCCATCAATGGATAATTACTTGTAGATTGGATTGCTAAAGCTCCCCTTATAGATACAAAACCTCTAACTTTTCAGTTCCCAAATGAGTCCATTATGACCATCATTAAACCACCTCATGAGTTGAAGCACTAAAATCTATATTTTGATGGATCGTTCATAGCACATGGATTAGGGGTAGGCCAATTTTTTATTATACCACAGGGGGATCTAATTCCTAAATCATTTTGGATTAGTTTTCCTTGTACCAACAACATCGTTGAATACAAAGCACTCATTGTAGGGCTTCGACAGATAGTATAATCGAATATTCAACATCTCAAGGTTTATGGTTATTCTCAAATAATCATCAATTAGGTTACAAAACATTTTTAGACAAAAGATGACAAGTTGGTGCCATACAAGGCCATGATCGATACTCTTAAATAGAAAAATTCCAACATACAATTTGAACATATACCTAGGATCAGTAATAGAATAGTGGATGCCATGGACACCATTGGTTCTTTGATCCACCATCTAGATGGGCAAAAGAATATCAATTCCTTGTTGAAAATATTCTAGTGTCAACTCATGAACCTTCAATAATCATAATGATCTATGATATTGTTGGTCCTAACTCTATATGATATTCAAACCATTACACCTACCTTCATGATCATATCATGCCACCTAACCTATACCACAAATAAATCAAGGCCTTTACCACCAAGCCACATGTTATACTTTACTTGGACCAACCATTTACCATCATAGCTTTGATGGAACTCTTTTTTCATTATTTAACTTCAACATAATCAACATTAACATTATGAAAAGTTCATGGAGTATGTGGATCCCACATAAGCAGGGCCATCCTAGCCAAAAAACTCCTATGTACTGGGTATTATTAGCCAATTATGGATGCAGATGTAGGGCCTTATGTCAAAAGGTGTGACAAATGTCAATGACATGCCAATCTAATTCATGCCTCAACTAAGATGCTCAAACCAATGATTACACCATGGTCATTCGCTACATGGGGTATCAATCTCATTGGGAAGATAAACCTAACCTCTTTTGATGGCCATAAACACATCCTCACCATTATCAAATATTTCACTAAGTGGGTTGAAGCTATACCCCTCACTTATGTGACTGAAAAAAATCCAAATTCATCTTTAATCACCCCATCTGTCGTTAGTATCCCATTTGACATTATATTTGATAATGGAGGATCATTTAAGAACAAGGATGTCAAAACATTGTCTGTTAAGTACCACATTACCCAACATTTTTCTACCACCTTTTACCCAAAAGGTAAAGGCCAAATAGAAGCATCAATATAATCATTATCAACATCCTTAAAAATATTGTCAATGATGCTAGCCACGACTAGCACCTCCAAATATTTTGTGCCCTCTAAGCATACCACACCAATCACCATACTCCAATAGAAGCTACTCCATATTCCCTAGTTTACGGCACTGAGGCCATTCTTCCCATTGAGGGTGAGTTACCTTATTTTAACATCTCATTGAAACATGTTCTAGATGATGAAACTTGTCGAGTAGCTCACCTGCAAGAATTGGAGTTACTTGATGAGAAATGCATGGCTGTATTAAACAACCTTCAAGCATATCAGAACTGACTTTGTGGCCACTATAACTAGTAAGTCAAACATAAAGAATTTAAAAATGGTGATCTTGTTCTCAAATAAAACCAATTGAATACCATGTCTAAGAAGAAACACAAGGGCAAGTTCAAACCCAATTGGATAGGCCCGTTCATCATTATTACCAATTATGGCTCCAGAGCATACAAGCTCACTACACTAGACAGGGATGAACTTGATGAGTTGATGAACATTATATACCTCAAATGTTACTTTGCTTGAGAGATTTGAAGTATTATTTATGAGGCCCATTTTCATTATACCATAATATCAACATTCTTATTTGTACCATACCATTATGTCATATATCGTTCTACCATACTTCCTATCAACCAAAGTTGTTTTAACCCTCCCTACCCAACCCATTTAACTTTGATTCCATGGGCACTTTTAGCAAAAAGATTCAGATCAAGTTTTAGTAGTTATTTCAGCATTCTAGACAACAACAATTTTTGGAGTAGTATGACAGCAGTTTGGCAGTTACATCCTTCATTCTTTATTTTATTCCATTCATGTACTATTGATTATAACTGCCTTTAGGCAAATTAGTATACCACTATCATGCTACTGATTATAACCACCTATGGGAAAATTAGTATCATTGACCTATGCCATTGTTTCCTAATTATAACTACCTATGGGAAAATTAGGAATAACACCTATATCATTCCTTAAAGTACCACCTTGCCATTCCTATGTTATACTGTGCCATTTGACGTTTTTTGCCTATTTTGTGAATTTACTGCTACCTAGTCATATTCCTCCATTGTAAGGCATAACTATAATGACTTGAGGTCCTATCTGGGGACTATGTAGGTAGATCTCAATTCACATTGAAGTCATTTCAGTCACCCTTTTGCCATGTTCTTGCCATTTTGTGAGCAAATTCAAGTTTTAATGTTTTAATCATTTTATGAGAAATTTCAAGTTTGAATGTTCTCATCATTTTATGAGTTGGACCATTTAGTATTTTTTCATCCTCCATTGAGTTGAGATGCTTATAAAATTTTAAAAACATTTGAAAATAGATCTAGAAAATGCTAAAACTCACCAAATCAACCACTTATTTGCCTTAAGAATCTTAGGATCCCAAACAATTTCACAAAAAAACACTTGTCATTTAGTTTTCCCATCCTTACTAGCCTTGTGTCCCATGCTCTCGCCATTTTGTGAGCCCATTCCCATATTCCTCTATAACATCAATCATGTTTTCTTCTATCCCATATTTTGGGAGAACTACATTTGGCCTGAAGTTTATATTGGACCTTGAATCCACATAACTATGTAGGCAACGCCCACTTTCCTACTACATCTAGAGTCAACTCGGGCACCCCCTTCCTTTTCTTCTATTCCCCCATTTTTGTTTGTTTGTTTCGTTGTCTCCTATAGTCTAGGGTCAATGTTTATCATCTTTGTTGTTCTTTGTTTGTGCTAACATTGTACTTAACCATTATTTGTTTTTGTTTCCTTTTATTCTATCTTTTCTTGATGTTTTGTTTGTTTATTTATTTGTTTGCATGTTTGTTTGCTTTTTTGTTGTGCCTTGATTCAGTCTATGTGCATTCATTGGGTGATTCTTTGTGTATTCTTCTTGAATCCATCCATATTTATATGCCAACATTGTCATCATAGTTTTTATTATTGGTGCATTATTTTCAATTATTTATTTGAATTGTGTGTTAGTCCTTATGCATATTTTGGCTAAGTTCTCATGGTGTTTTATATCTTGATGCATACCATCACGTGTTGTAGCAAAAATTAGCTTGAGAAGTCCTACAAGCAATGTGGCCATGATATATCTCCTTGGCACCTTAAAAATTCCCGATCTACCCCAATCATTCCCCAATACAGAGTAATTAAATAATGAAATAATTTTAATCCTTTCTACTTAGAAAGAACATCTCCATACTAGCAGGTTTCCCAAATTCATATTTCTCTTTGGTACTAGCTTACTCTTACTCTATGAGTATGGATTCAGTATGTAAGGCCCTTATTCTAATTTTCCATCATATTTTCCATCATCATGGTACCAACGATTATAACCACCTCTAGGTAAATCATTGTGTCTCATCCCAATTGCATTTTCAATGATTATAATTGTCTATAGGCAAACCATTGTGTATCATCCCATGTGCAAATCCAATGATTATAACCATTTATGGGAAAATTATGGTGTTTTGATCTATCATGAGGTTAATGATTATAACTACCTTTGGAAAAATCATTATCTTTCTTCTGCCTAATTGGGGCACTTTTCATTGTGATAATACTTATAACTACCTTTGGGCAAACCACTATCTCTATCTGCCCAACTAGGGCATGTTTTTATCCTACCAATGATTATAATCACTTGTGGGAAAATAATTATTCTTCCTTTCATGATTATAACTGCCTTTGGGAAAATCATTCTTTTGTTACCCTAGTCCTCTTTTCGATGATTATAACCACCTTTGGGAAAATCATTACCTTTTTGTCCACTTATGTCGATGATTATAACCACCTATGGGTAAATCATCTTGTTCATCTACCTAACTAGGGCAACACCATATGCCACTGATTATAACTGCTTATGAGCAAATCAATCTTTTCCACCCCATTATACCTTTTGGTCTCATCATTTCCTCCTTTTGAGGGACCAATCGCCACCCCTTTTTTTTCAATCGCTCCCTCGAGAGGGTATCTATAGTTCATCCAATGCCATTGAATTAGTAGGCATACATGACCTTTTCATTCTTTGAGAATGTGTTACTATGCCTATATCTTGCAATACCTTCCCAAACATGGACAAACTGTAAACACCTAAAACTGACCACAAATGGCTTTCGACTGGACTTCAAATTGATTCCTACCAACCATTACAAATTAAACCTAAAAATCACTAAATGTCCCAAATTTGCTTGTAAATCATTCAAAAAATCTCATAATCATTTTGAGACATCCTTAATTGGGGTATCCTACCACATGCAACAATAAGCTCTCATGGATTCATCCTTAATCACCTTGTGACATCACAACTATCAATTTGGCTTATGGACATATTAGGTGGGGCACTTTCACACTTGGATCAAATCTTGAAAGAGCTAAAAGGCTAATCAAAATCAATTAACAAGTTAAACAAGATTAAATGCCTATTTGAATTATCCATTTGTAATTAATGAATATCTAAAAAATGAAATTGCAAAATTCAAAATATCCTATCCTTTCATCATTGCCTTTATGAGTTGTCAAGCTCTTTGAAAATATCCTAAAATATCTAATTTAAGAACTATGCATAGTAATTACAAATCATAATTACTTGACAAGTATTAACTCAATTGGAGTTATATTTAACTCACCTAGGTTTAGTTTGAACCCATTCCAAGCCTAAACTCAACCTTAACTCACCTTGGGTAAGAGTTAATTCCTAATGCTATAAATACAAGGCCATGCCTATTGGTTTTCAAGCTATTTTTGGTGTAGAGTTATTATGCTTAAATATCTTCAACAAGCTCTTTGATGTATTGTTACAATGCCTAAATACTTAGCAAATAAGGTTACTGTACCCAAATTTTGAGCCAAGCAAATCACATTCCAAGGTGTCAATAAGAGAAGGAACCAAACAACCTCCATTGTCAAAGACTTCTTGATGCACAAGCCAAGAAAGCCATTCAACAAAGCATTTGGAGCTTCCAAGGAAGGTGAAAGGGTTATTGTATTTTATGTTTTTGTTGTGCTTTCATTTAGTTTTTGTTACTAAGCTCTCCCTCATATCTAGGCTATGAGTGTAAGTGTTAATATGTTTATTTGAGTTTTATTGCTTGAACTAACATAATACTAACCTCCCTTCTTGGATTCTTTGATTACAGGTAGCAATGACACAGGTAAAATAATATAAGAACAAATGGTAGAATGTTACCCCTAGGCTATAGGGAACAATGATAAAGAGTATGATGACAAAAGGTTGCCTCTAGGCTACTGTGAGTAATGACATGGGAAAGATGACAAATGTTACCCCTAGGCTATAGGGAACAATGACACAAAAATAAATAGGAGGAATAGAATAAATGGGAAGGGGTAGCTGAGATGACTCTAGATGCACCAGGTAAATGTTGCCTACATAGTCTCATGGACATGAGGTCCAAAGTGTACTTCAGGCCAAATGTAGTTTTCATAGGATATGGGATAGAATAAAATTGATGATAATGAAAAGAGGACAATTATAGAGGAATATATGAATGGTTTTGCAAAGTGATGAGTGTATAGTGTAAAGTGGGGGTTGATGCTCATAATCATAAAAGCGTTAGATAAAATAAACTCACAAAGTTGTGAAAGTGTGGGTTTTGGCTAAAACCACACTGAAAGATGAAAGATGAGTATCCATTAATGAACTGAATTGATAATTCATAGTGTTCACTACATCTACAGCTTAGAATGAGAATGAACTCACAAAATGGTGAGAGTGTTGATTGAGGTTGCATGCAAAATGGAGAGAGCGTATGGCTAACATTCATAATAGAATAATAAGGATGGGGAAACTAAATGACAAGTAATTACTTGTCAAATAGATATAAGACCCATAATCCTTAGAGCAAAGGAGATGAAAGGAAGTGCCAAAAGGAAACAAAGTGATGAAGAAGTGGTGACTGAGCTAACTCGAGATACCCCATGTATCCAAGTACTGCCAACATAGTCTGTATGGACCTCAAGTCGATGTAATTCTCCCAGAAATGGGAAGAAAATGGCAAAGTGGTCTAGAAATGAAGAAAGATAGGTAAGAGAGTCCATCCCAAAAAAAAATTGAAGGCTTTATATCTCGCATGGAAATTCTAACATAATTTTCATGATTTTGTGATTTTTAGGATTTTCTTAGGTGTTTTCAAATGTTTAGGTTTTTTTGTGCATTTCAACTTGATTAAGAATTATGAGATGCAAAATGGTGATGGCTCATAAAATGGTGAGTGTAACTTAGGGTGCTTGAAAAATGGTGAGAGTGTTCAACGTAAATTGCTTACAAAATGGTGAGAGCATTCTAACAAAAATTCCTCATAAAATGGTGAGAGCATTCAAATAAATGTGGTCGAACTAACCTCAGAAAACATTGAGCATTACATATATAGTCCAAATGATCGTCAAGCCAAAGTAGTTCCCCTTATAGTGAAGTGTATGACTAAGTAACAACAAGTTCATGAATAGGCAAATGGTAATGTATGGAAAAACAATGTGGCAATACATGGTATAGGGGTTGTTCCTAGGCTATAGGAAACAACAACATATGTAGAATGACAAATGTTTCCCTTAGACTATAGGGAAACAACAACATAGGTAAAGTGCTATAGAATGTATCAAAAATGAAGGATGTAATTGCTAGGACCATTATTATACTATTTTCATATACTACCATTGAATGAATGCCTTCAAAAGTTTGAATTTGAATCAACTACTAGAACTACATCTAATATCAACCATTGAAAGTGCTTAAAGTATAAATGAATTAGAACCAAGGACAAAAGTGATAGGGAATAGGTGAAAATAATTGACAGTCAATAGGTTAAGGTATGGTGGGAAATTGATATGGTTACGGTACAAAAAATGGTTATATTATGGCATAACTTAAATGATCCTTGTAGACAATAGTTCAAGTCCCTCAAGCATAAAAACATTTGAGGTGCATTATGTTCATTGATCATCAAGTTCATCTCCTTTTGGCATGGTTAGTCTATATGTTCTTGAACCATAGTTAGCAATAACCACATAAGGCCCTAACTAGTTAGGTTGAAACTTTCCTTTCTTTTTGGTCTCGGCATTGATATTTTTATGATTTTATTATAGTACAAGATCACCAAGCTTGAATTATCTATGATTTATACACTGATTTTATTGTCTATGTAATCTATTATGGTATACATAAAGGTTATTTAAGGCAACTATGTGTTTTGCATCTAGTAAATATAGCTCTTGCAAATGAGCTACTCTATATTCCTCATCATCAATTATGTGTTTATATGAAATGTGAGAGAGAAGGAAATTCAACCTCGATAGGAATAATAGCCTCAGTGCCATAGTAAGGGTAATCCAGACAACAATTCAGATGACAATTCAGGGGATGGGTCCACCCTAATTGATGGCGGAACTTCCGGGAGCCATAACTTTTGCACCGTAGCTCCAATTGACTCATCGTTTAAACCGTTGGAAAGATAATAATGAGGGGAACATCATGAGATGGCATGGAGCTTTGATTGATGAAGTTTAACCCCCTAAAACCCAATGGAAGTGTCCCAAATTTCAATTTTAGTAGTGCAATCTAAAAATAGTAAGTTTCTAAAAATAGTAATTCCTCGAATTCTATATTGTTGTAAATGATGGAAGTCAAACCAATTCATCTCCCTAGAGATTGGTGACCTTCCATATCCTCCCCACACCTTCAAAACATGTATAAATGAAGATGTAACCCGAAATGGAAATCAAACATCTCTTCTCAAAGATAAGCATATGTTTGGGTCTGCAAATGTGTTCAATAAAACATCTCTTATCAGAGATAACATTATTTGAATTATTTTGTTCGTGTTTCTTGAATTATATTTCAACCAAAGCTTTAGAGTTTTGGATCAGTGGGAATATGATGTAACTCATGTTGGAGTATGAAAAGTGGTATGGTAGGCGCATAGGGCATTAAACAACTGCAAGTGCTAATTAAAACCAACATCATTGACAATCTTCTTTAGGATATTCACAATGATTTTGTTAGATGCATCATCTTGGCCATTACCTCATGGGTAGGCAATAGAAAAGTGTTGTTTGATATGGTATTGGGCGCAAAGGGTTTTCACATCTTTATTTTTAAATAAATTGCCATTATCAGATATAATGTTGGAGAGGATACCTTAGTATCAAATGAGATGGTTAAAGATGAACTTGGAAATTTGCTTACCAGTCACGTGAGGGGAATGGCTTCTACCCACTTAGTGAAATATTTTTTAGAAATAAGGACATGTTTATGGCCATCTGAGGATGTAGGATTTATCTTGCCTATGAGGTCGAGTCCCCACATTGAGAATGGCCACGGTGTTAAGAGTGGTTTAAGCATTTTGGCTGGAGCATGGATCAAATTAGCATGCTTATGACACTTCACAAACTTGTTCACATAGGCAACTATGTCACTTTCCATAGTCAGCCAATAATAACTAGTACGTAGTAATTTATTGGCAAGGATAGCCCCACTGGTATGGGCCCCACACACTCCTTCATGAACTTACCTTAATGCTAATATAGATTTTATCAAATATAAACAATGAATTCTATCATAACTTCTATGATATAGGGTAGGTCTAAGTAAGGTATAAGGGAGGATTTATGAATGAAGGCTTTTTATATTTTATAGGAAACATGTAGGGGAATGATTTGGTTGTGGAGGTAATTATATAATTCAAAATACCAAGTAGACGTGGGACCAATAATATTACAAACCATCTCAATGGCTTCTTTTTCATGTGTCGATGCTAGGATATGTTCCACAAGAGATTGATAGTCTCTGGACCTATCTGTAATCTAAATCATAGAGCCAATTTAGCCATGGCATTAGTTTTATGTTATTGGCCCTATGTATCCATTTGAACTAAAGATTGGCAATTTGTTGCTTAAGAGTGTCAACCATACCTTTATAAGGTACTAACTTCTCATCCTTTATCTGGTATTGGTTTGTAACCTGATTGATTATAAGTTGTGAATCTCCATGAACCAATAAATGTTAGATATTCCATTGCATTGCTTAGTGAATCCCTACAATGAGTGTTTTGTATTTAACCATATTATTAGTACATGGAAAAATAATGTGAAAGGACTTAAGATAAGATCCCCTTACGGTATGATAAATAATAAGTCAGTACCTGATCTACATGCTGTGTAGGAACCATCAAAGTACATTATCCATTATTCTTCTCTAAGAGGTGCTTCTATTGTATTCATGATGGATTCATCTAGAAATCCAAATATGAGAGGTTGAGTATTAGGAAGAGGAGCTTCTAAAAGATGATCTACAAGTACCTATCCCTTTATGGATTTTTGATTGACATACTCAATCTCAAATTCACTCAATAGTAAGATCCACTTCACCATGCGGCCCTGTAAAGTTGTTTTAGATAATAGATACTTGAGCAGATCTACTTTGGCAATTACAATAGTCATATTATTCAGCATGTAGTGACACAACTTTTGGCTACAAAAACCATAGCTAAACATGCTTTCTCGATTGGTATATAATTATGTTCATACATGACCAATGTTCAACTTAAGTAGTACACAAATTGTTCTTTGCCTTATTCATTGTGTTATGCCAAAAGTGCCCTCAAGGCATTTTTAGTGGTAGATAGGTAAAGCAAAAATGGTCTTTCCAATGTAGGTGATAATAAAACAGACATATTAGCCAAGTATTATTTGAGATCATTGAATGATTTTTGGCAATATTCATTCCATGAGAAAGTGGTGCCCTTCTTCAACAATTGTGTAAAATGATGGAATTTGTCAACCAAATATGAAATGAAACATCTAATTAACTGTATTTACCCTATAAATTATGAAGCTACTTCAAGGTAGATGGTGGTAACATCTTGGTAATGGCCCGAACCTTGGTAGGATCAAATTCAATACCTCAACGAGAGATAATAAAGCCTAATAATTTGCTATAACTTACATCAAATACACACTACACACTTTTTAGGGTTGAGCTTAGCTTTATATTCTTTAAGTCTCTCAAAATTTCTCCTAAGCACAACTGGGTGTTCGACTCAGGTCTTAGATTTACCCAGGATGTCATCGACATAATTCTCGATAATGTCATGCATCATATCATAGGAAATTACCATCATGGCCTATTTGTATATTGCACCTACATTATTTAGTCTGAATGGCATCACCTGATAACAAAATGTTCCCTACAAGGTGGTGAATACCATCTTGTGTTGGTTTTCTAGTGTAATCTTAATTTAGTTGTATCCTGAAAAACCATCCATAAGGGAAAGCATTTCATATCTGGCCATGTAGTCAATAATCATGCCAATGTTTGGTAGAGGAAAATCATCCTTTGGGAATGTCTTATTAATGTCACAAAAATCAGTGCATAATATGATACCCTCTAACTTCTTGTTGATCAATACTATATTGAAAAAATCCACTCTAAAAAATCAATAGATTGAATGCATCTCACGTCCAAGAGTTTCTATAGCTCTTTCTTGACTAGTATAGTAATACAAGGATGTATTTTTCTCAGCTTTTTCTTAATTGGTTTGACATCAGGGTGTACAACAAGATGGTGTATAACCAAGACAGTGTCTAAATCTGGCATATCTGAATAGGCCCATGCAAATAGATCAACAAATTCCCTCATAATGGATGTAAATACTTCACATTTATATTTAATGAGGGATGCACCTAATTTAATCCATTTTGGATCCTTTGGATTTCCAATGTTGAACTCATAAGTTTCCTCCACAAGGAATTTAGAACCATCTTCTAAAAGAGTTGGCAAAGAGGTAAACTAGTTGGTAATGTTGTAGTCTTTTGGCCTGATTGGTTCATCGATGTCACTTATATAAGATGAATCTGAATCTTCCAAGGGTGGTAAAAGCCATGTAACAAATACTTATGTGCACTCTTATACGATCTACTAAAAATCTTGTTGCTCTTTAGTAATAATTTTGGATCCACATATAAACCTTGGACTAGTGGTCTCCTACGCTTCATGTGAAGAGGGGTGAACATCCCTATTTAATGGTGCCTAAAATAAGTTTTCACCAAGAGATTTGCCTATATATTTACTTTTTCCTTGGTCTAAAAACACTTCAAATAGGTTTTTACTTTTAGACTTCAATGTTTGATTTTATTTTTTCTTTTGGCCAAGGAAGTTCACTCGCTCTCTAAAATAGGCAACATGATCCAATCTGATAGAGAAACCATGTTTGTGATATCCTAGAGAAATATGATCCCCCAGACCTAGAAAGTCACAAATGGCCTCATCATTCTTAAACTCATCAAGTGTCATTATCGACTCTTGTTGGTCCCAATCTATCAGTTGAGGATGATAAAGGGTAAGTGACGAAGGGCAAATAATTGAATTAATTGTACATACAATATAAGGGTTAAATAAATTACTAATATCAAGGTCATAATAGATTATATAATCATACCTTACATTATTTTTAACATCATCTTCACTAGTCATTGGTGTAGGAACTCGAATAAGGTATGCGGGGTCACCCCCAGGAGGTTTAAATCTAAGACTATGAGTTCCTTTATTCCTAGTCATGGAAATTGGATCGAGTGTTACTTGTTGATTTGCCCCCAGTCCTCTGACTTCATAAGCTTGGTTGTCCATAATCTTATTAGGGATATGATACTTGGCACTTTGGTAATAATCAAGTAGATTATCATTATAGAGCCATGAATCATCTTTGACCAAAGGGTCTTGTTCTTGGCCAGAGGCTAGTTTGAAATTAATGGGTTGAGTGAGATGAGATTTTCCCTTAGCATGTCATTCCATGTGAAAAATATTGGCTTTGGATATCCCATAAGATTTTGGTTTCTAAGGCAACTTGGCTATATGAAAGGAGTCATGAGTATTGTACTCTCCTAAACCTTTCTCAGATATGTAAAAATGGTTAGCTATATCTGGTAGAGGTGCAAATGAAGTTGAAGCTAAGCTTTTGGGGTCAATGTAATTGGATTTAGATTCTAATTCAATGGATTTTAATTTATCAAATGTTTCTTCATCAGTTTTAAGCATAAGATTTAGGGGAAAATGGTAATTGTAACTCTTGTACTCTACCTCAAGAAGTTTGTAAAATTGGTAAGGTTGGAGATCATTTGGTATGATTACTTCCATCCTTGGATGAAGAAATTTGATACATCGATGTAGCATGGAATGTATGGCCTGGATTTCATGAATCCATGGTCATACCAAGAGTAAGTTGTAGATAACTCTAGGTCGAGAACATGGCAAAGGGTATTGTGGGTAAAAGGGCCAATGACCACTTACAAATTAATGGTTCCTTATGGTTCCTGTTTCTCATTATCATACGCTTTGATGACAATGGTATCTGGCTGAAGATCAACCACTATGTATCCAAGATGCTTCACCAACTTTAGAGACACAATGTTTAGGCCTAAACCATTATCTATAAGGACACATTTAACAACATGTCTAGTTATACCAACCTCAATGTACAAAAGGGTTGTTATGCAATGGATCTAGGGATAACATATCACTTTTATCAAAGGTAAGTCATTGGCCTAGGGCCAAATGTCCTACCATAGCTTGAAATTTATCAGGCATAATGTCATTTTGTACAAGGGATTGGATTAGGTATTCATTAAGTGTACTCTTGTGAATGCTAGATGTGCACGATAGATCCATGATGGATATTTGTGTGGGTGTCTTTTGTAGCTATTCCACAATGCCATAGGTTTTATCTTTAGTATTGGCAATTGGCTTGTTCTTTATTGGTATGAAGGTTTGAAAGGGTTCATCTGTGGAAGAATGTTGTGGGGCTTGAATAATAACCTCTGCTCATTGAGTTATGATTGTGCAATCTCAATCATGTACTAGGCTTTTATAACTAGATGAAAAGGTAAAAGGGTCTCGAATGGGATTCTTGGGTGGTGTTGAGCTTGGTTGCTAACATGGTCTAATGAAGGATTACTGGCATAAGGAGGTTGATAGGCATTATTAGGCACTAGTCTAGTTGATTGGTATTTGGTTGGGGGTTGATGGTAATGGCAATAATATGACCACTCATGACATGTCCTACAACATTGTTGTAAGTATATGCAACATCATGATGGACTCCTTAGTTTGATAGATCAGTTTGACCTTGGTTTCGACCATTTGGTTGTTTTTGTTGGTGTTGTTATTAGTAGGGTTGTATTCTTTGTTGCTATTGTGGTGGTCTTTTTTGTCATTGTTGTTGTTATTGTTGGTGGTTGTTATGTTGAGGAAAAGGGTTTTGATAGACACCCAAGTTATGATTAGATGTAGGGGCGTGGTTATCTCATTCTATCTCTCTATTCTCAAATAAGTGTCTTAGCTATATGTAATGACATATAGAGTCTCCCTTAATGTGATGGTACTCACAAAACTTGTGCTTTGTATGCTAGTCAGGAAAAGGAATTCCTTCAGGAAAAGGAATTCCTTCAGGAAAAGGCTTTGCCATAGCCCAGCTAAAATATTAACTTGAACCAACATGTAGAATATGATCTCAATGGGTTATATGAGGTCACTGAATGCTCTAACTATGGATATTATTCTCCTTAGAGGAGGTGTTTGTAATTGTGAAGGATTTGTGGAAGGTTTTGTGAAGGTATAGGCTGAATGAATGGAGGCGGTTGTTGTTGATTGGGCAGAGGTAAATGATCAGCCAGTGTTTGCATCATTTGGACATGTTGTAATTCAGTGACCCCATTACCAATAACATTCTTGTTGTAATTATAAGCCTTTGGTCTTTCTAAAGTATTAGCCTGAGATGGTGTTGAAGTTGGTATTTGGATGGGGTTTTGGTTTTTAGGCTTTGGTTCTATTGTTGGCCTTGATGTTGGTTTTAGCTTTGGTTCTATTGTTGGCATTGATGTTGGTTTTAGCTTTGGTTTTGATTGGAAAGAGATAATTTGATAATACCTTTGTTGATAAGGGCCTTTTTAATTTGTATACCTTTCTCAATAACTTCTTTAAAAGTGTAAGCATATTACATCTCAAGATGATATGTTATTTCACTATGTAGACTCCAACTAAATATTGTGGCCAATTATTTATCTGGTAGATTGTGAGTAAACCAGCTAGCAAGTGCCCTCTACCATTACAAATAACTAACAAAGCTTTCACCATTTATCTATTTTTCCTGACCCAAATCTACCATTGTAATCTCATGTTTGAAATTGTATGAGAAATGTTGTATAAACTTATCAAAAAGGTCATCAAAGTCTGATACAAAATTCTTCAGTAGTTTCAGAAGCCATTCCAATGCTTGCTCAACTAAACTTTTAGAAAAAAGAAGAAGCAAATATATATCATTGTAGGCAATTGGTTGGAAAGCAATAAATAATTCTTTTAAATGCCCTTTTGGGTTGCCTTTGCCCTTATATTTATAAAATTTAGATGGATCTTAACCCAAAGGAAAAGGTATGTAGAGGTAATTACCATATTAAATGGATATGAGCATATCTCTTCTAATTTGAACTTCTTTGTTTGATTCCCAGTTTGAATGGCTAGAATCACATCCTTCATTTGTTGCAACTCTTGAGCTAGGAAGCTAGATGGTGTAGCCTATTACAGTTGGGATTGCAAATTCAAAGGTGGATTACCTTAACCAGGGTATATTAGACAAATGGCATATTGTGGAATGTTCATTTGATTTGTTGACCAACCAAGAATATGTATCCATGTATTAGGATTATATTGTTGGTATGTTATACATTATTGTTGATAAACATTTTGGTTAGGGTTTGCAACATGACTTTGATTTGTAAACTATGGTTATGTTTGAGGCATTTGGTAAGGTGGAATGTATTACACTTATTGGGTTTGGATAGGAACTTACCCTTAACTTGTCGAACCCTACTATATAAATGGTACCCATTACTGGCTAAAGCCCCGTTGTTGAAGGTGTTACAAGATAAATCCCTATTACATATGAGGTACCCACTGGGTAAAAGGCAATTTATTCTTAATAGGTAATTACTATAAATTAGGACCTTGTTGTTAGGTAAACACCTATTATGAATTGGTCATTTGTTGTGGGTTAAGTATTTATTATTATCCAATTGGTACTCTTTATTGACCAATGGAAACACGTTGTTGATTAGGCAACATTTGTGATGGTTATGGTATATTGGTTTATGTTTGTGATGTTAGAACATTAGTTACCACCTTTTGAGATGGTGTAGTGTTCAACACTTGTTGGGGTGGAATGTTGGTCTATTTTTGGCTACGTGCCCCATGTTGCATGTTTGAGGAAGCTACTGGTTGAAGAGTGGAAGTTGCTTGTTGTGTTTGGGAACTAGGTGTATCTACCCCCTATTGTTGTATTCCATTCAAGGTATTGGTAACAAGAACATGTTATGTGTTGTTTTGTTGGATACTAAACCCACTTTGGTTCAAATTAGGATACATTTGTGTGTTATCCACTATATTTTGTGTGAGGTCTTCTATAGGAGTCATAGTTTATTTTATCATAATTGAGACATTGAACATGTCTCCTACCAAATTGATTTGGCCAAATGGGTCTATCTTATGATTTACATAACCTGAAGAATTAGTTTGTACCCCTGTTAGGGGAGCTAATGATATGAGTGGTGTGTTTGAAACGGCCATGGCATTGAAGTTTTGAGCTAGGTTAATATATGTTTGATATACTTGCTATACCTATTCTAATTGGTCATCCATTGGACCCTTTCCTTTTATAAGTGCATTTAGGCCATGTTTAGGTATTTATACTGGAGCTTGATTATAACTAGTTAAACCATGTTCAAACTATTAGACATGAAGCACGTTGTTAGGTGTTCTGATCAAGCTAGATAGAATTTCATGTGGGAAGTCTATTGGGAATTTTGCTCCTGCTTATACCACCCTAACTAAAATTTCATCTTTGTTTTATGGCAAGTGACGATCAAACAAGTATGGGTCATAACTTGTTGGCATGGTTACATAGTAGGGTTGTTGTTGTTGGCTATGTTCAATAATAGGTGTCATATTAGCAAGGTATTATGTCGTTTGCTCTTACTCTTGTCCGGGATAAGAAGGTGCATTAACTAGGTGTTATGCTAATGGATCCTATCTTTGTTCTGTAAATGGGGTAGTGTAAGAGGAATATAGATCCATCTCATACACTACATCAATGCCATAAGGTTCTTGAACAAAGGGGTCACTAGTGACAATGTTCTAATAATCTAGATTATAAATGGTCCCACTACGTGTATAGTAAGGCATGTTTTAATTTATGACTAGATCTCTTGAAAAAGGTCTAATGTGGTAAATAAACATGGTCTAAGGCAAACAACCTTTTGCTTTTTAAAAGAGGTCCAAAGGTGAAACATCTATTCTAGGTATAAGTCAAAGGTAAAATGAAAACGTGAAAACAGTCCTTGGAAAAGTGTTTGAGCAAGGTAAAATGATCTTGCTCTAGGTCTAACAACCAAAATACAGGTGCTAGGTCTTTGGTCAAAAGTCACAAAGTTAGAATTTTAAACTAGGTCTCAAACATGAAAAAAAATGTTAGGTCTTTGGTCAAAAGTCACAAAGCTAGACTTGGAAACAAGATGGTCTAAATAATAACTTGGAATAAATATAACTCTAAGGTGATTGGCTCAAAAAAATCAGTCTAGACACACAAATGACTCTTGGTAAATGAAACTAAGACATTCTTGAACTCTGCACAAAGAACTCTAAACTAGGCACGTGATAACAAAACACCCCTAAGTCTAGGTAAAGGTCTTTAAACCAAATGAGAAATCAATCCAAGTTACATAATCTAAATGTAAAAGGTAAACCACCTAAGCCCAAATTAGACAAGGCTTTGATGTAGACCTAATTAGTTTTGGATCTGAACTTGGAAAGATTGAATTTCAAATTTACTATAAAAGACTCGAATATTCTAAAAGTCAACAAGCTAGACTCAAATAGGTAACGTAATCACACATTTTTTGAAACAAAGGTATGAATGGGTTTGAACAAGGAAAGTGTTTTGGAATAAATTTGATAGTGTAACAACACTCCTTTGAATAAGGGATACAAAAGTGGTTTTTGAAATCTCAAATTAAGGCAAAAGCTTTGAGTGATTTCGACAGTGTAACACCTCTTGGTTCAAAGTGGTGTGTCACATGTGTCTTGTTTTTAAGGTTTTGACTCATTTTGACTTTGGTATGCAAACAATTTTAGACCCAAAAATACATGCTAGTAAAAGAAATAGAAAAAACACCTAAGTGCACGTCCTACCCTAAAACTGACAAGGTGTGCATAACTTCAGCCAAAGTTTCCACCGATATACTAGTCTTCAAAGGAATTAAGATTTAATCTAAAAAATAAAGAGTGCATGTAGATAGGGTATTTTAAGCCCCCCTCTATCTCCCAAGAACTAATATGTGGAAAGGAACTTGGAGTGACGAAGCACTCGACATTTGATAGGATATTCTATAACAAAGCGGGGTTTACTAAAATCTATGAATTTTGAAATGATCTAAATGGTCCCAAGTGTGGCTCACAAGGGCACATCACATCAATTGGACAAACCCTCTAGTTTATTACGTAAAGATTTAGTCCTTTGCATAATGACTTTAGTCGTGTACTGCTTAGTGAAGTTTGATGTCTAGTGTGAACTGATTCAGATTTTTATTAGAATTATAAGGCTAAATATTTAGCTATTGTTCAATTATAGTATCACATGCCCAATTTATATACCCCACCATAGAGTGGAGTTGGAATGATGTTGGGAGATGAAACCCCAGGTAAACGCTCCCCTAAAGATCTTATGAGGAGGCTATGAACCCCCGCCCACAAGCTAATGTGGAAAAATTAATAAATGAAAAATTAGAAGAACTTTATGGTTGTTTTGGGGTCACTCAAGTCACTTGGAGCTTAGGGGGAGCATACATAGATTTTATTTCTTTCTAGACTCAACCAAACAAAGCAAGAAATAAGACACTTTTAGTCACCCAAGTGTCCTAAAAGGGACGGGGGGAGAGCATACACATAAAGTTTGTTTTGCCAAAAAGAAATTAATCTAAGAAATGGAAACTAATTACCTTTGCAATAATGAACAAACAAAAAGCAAAAGCTCTTAGGAGTACTAATCTAAGGTTGTTGTTCTTATCAGAGCACCAAACAAGATGTGAATTAAAATTTGGTCCTTTGGTTTTGTTGTTTACACTTGTAACCTTGAAAGACAAAACACAAAGTTGTTAAGTGAGTTTTAAGCATTAAAACATTAGTGTGAATGAAAATTTGAAGTGTTTAAACCTCCTTTTCTCAATTTAGTTTTCTAAAAAAAATGTTAGGGGGTTCACTTATGTTTATGCAAAAGAGTTAGTCAACAAGTAAATTTTACTTTTAAGCTCTTAGATATTTTTTTACATAGAGCAAAATCGTTGATTTTTGAACAGAGTGAAGTCACTATTTTTTAGTGAAACCATAATAGACAAAAAGTGGTTTCTAGTAATGTCACTATTTATCAGATATTAAGTCACTGATTAGGTTAGTTAAAGTCATCATTTATATCTAAAAATAGAGCAAAGTCACTAAATTCACAAGGAAAATTCCCTGATGAAGTCACCAAAATGCTGGAATGAAACCACCATTTTATTTCATTGAAGTCATTGATTTCACAGAGGATGATTCAGTAGGTCAATGTCATTGTTTGTCGAAGTTGTTATTTTTTGCAATATCATTAAAAAGTTGATGCAAAGTCTCTCTTTATTTAAAAAATAAACAATTGTAAAATAAAGGACAAAACATGTGAAGTCATTGTTTAATAGGGCAAAGTCACCGATTAACAACTAAATAAAATGATGGGAAATTAAGCCATAAAACTAACAATTTGAAGTTGTGAGTGATATTTTCAAGGTTTCATGTCACTCATTTGGTCCATGTGGGGTGCATGGTCCCATCGGACATGCCATTATGTATCATTATGAATCTGAAGAGCTAAATTTTGTTAGTTTCTTGTTAGTGAAATCGAAAGAGCATTCAAATCAAGCAATACAATAAAAAGCAAACTACACTTGCCTAAGTACTTGGGTGAGCTTAACATAATGAATAAAATTATAAATAGAAGATAAAACACAAGACTATGTTACCTCCCTTGTCAAAATGGTGTTAATTCATTGGCATAGAGGATGTTCATGCTCAGCTTGTGGGCAATATAGACTTTCATCAATGCAATTCCCATTTGGGCAATACTTCTCTAAGAACACTTAAGGCTTGGCTTTGTGAAGTCCTTAATAAATTTGACATTATAACATTGGTTTGAGAGCTTGTTTAGATAGGGGCAATGGGACTTGTATATGTAGGTTTTAAAACTAACTCCAACTCAAGTATAATTAGGTTTAGTTTTAACCTTGGTTGTGTCTAGATTAACTTTAGTCAGGGTTAGATTAACCTTGGGTTGGGTGAAAGCAATTATGAAGGCTGGACAACTCATAAAAGATATTTATGAGGGTTGACAACTCATATAAGATATTTATGAGGTGTGACTCACATTTTCTTTGAATTTTAGGTATTTATAAATGACATTATCAATTCCTTTGACTTTGACCTCATTTTTATTGATTTTTTTAATAAAGAAAATGTAATTCCCTAATTGAACTTGGAATTTTTATTTAAGTAGCTAATTGAAGTTACTTTTTAATTAATCATGCTCAGGGTTATTGACATTTAATAATTATTTTAGTGTTTTGTATCAATAGATTGAAAGAGCAATTTGTTAATTTGCTAGGTCATAATTTGACTGGGATTGAATCCAAAATAGATTATCATTGTGTATAGGGCAATACTCCAAATGAAGAGCCTTGATATGATTCTGGGCATTTATGTCCCATGCGTAGATGAATTTGGAAAATCCAATGACTTCTAGACTTAATTCACATGATTTTGTATAAATCAATTTGTAGTCCGCTATAGACACGAAATACGACAAAAAACGAGTGTCTACAAATATAACAAAGTATGTGAGAGAAATTCAAGACAACTAGGTGGACAAAGTAGTTAGGACAAAAGAAAATATACTACATCAAAGAGTTTAACCCAACATGGGAGCACGAAGAAAAGACATATATAGGGGCATAAATCAAATGGAAAATAAATATGTTGATTACATAATTAAAGTCTAGCTCATATCATCTTAAATGTGAAACTGGGAGGTGGATAGTACCCAAAGAAGAATGAGAAAGAAGAATATATTTTTTTTTATGACAAAAGAGTAGTGGAAACAAAATGACACTTTAATATAGAATGAAGAGTGTATAATGACATCCGCATTAAATATAGAGATAACTTAAGAGTTGACAATTTAATTAAATTGTTTAAAGAGAAAAATTAAAAAAATAATAAATTTTCTAATAGAAAATGATACTAACACATAACAAGTTTATTACAACCTTTGGTCCCATAGACAATTTTATTTGTTCATTCATGATGCGGGTGCGGGAAAGAGAGAAGAGTTACCTCATGGTTCCATGGAGATCACAATTGTACCTGTATTTCCGGAATAGGTGGTCCCATGCTGACTTCCTAGTTTGGTAATTGTAGAATGCAAATTATTTCCCTGAAAATGAGGAGCAACAACTGTTTTGGTGGGGGGGTTCCATTTATGTGTCGGGTAGCAATGGGGGGCCGCTGCATCTCCCTACCCACAAATCTATTTTTCTGCAATGTGGCAAGTTGCAGTTGGGAGAATTAATTGCGGCAAACTCTCAATTCATCTTTAAGGACATTTTGTAATAAGGGATTGCATGGATTAAAATTTGTAAGCTTTATTCAGTCGATCTCTATTTGCAATACTTAAATGTAGGCATCCTTTATATTACCTTTTTTGTAACACCAATAAAAATGTTGGTTGTCCCTTTTGTGCCTTAACAGACAAATTTAAAACTTTACAAGCAAGTGTATGTCTTCATCTTCATCTCTGATTCTTGACACCTGTTATGGATTGAATGGTTCGCTGTAAGGTTTGCATATCTCTACCGTAATATATACAAACATGTTATCTAAAAAATATTTACTTGATATTTTGGAAATTTTTTTTGTGACAACTTTTAAAAATAATTTAAAAGATTTTATTCTACTTCTGAAAAATTATATCTATTGAGAAAAAAAAAAAATTACATGGAACCATCTTACTTTAAAAAAAAAAAAAAAAGAAAAAAAAAAAAAAAAAAAAAAAACAACGCCTATTTTTACTTTGCAACCCCTGCAGAAAGATTTTAGTTTACCCCTTCCATAGGCCCAAGGTCTTAAGCCCCATTTGCACACTCATTGACCCTAAACCCTTTCCCACGCGGAAGGGGCAATGCATTGACTATTGAATAAAATAAATAACGCCGTTTGACACACGGCAATAAATCTTATTTTGACTCGTCAAATACTAATAGTTAGTTTGCATTTGTGCAAAGCAGATCCAGGATCCATTTGCCTTGCCTTTCCTTTACAACAGGAGGAGGAGGAGAAAGATACGACACAGGTTACATATGCTTACTTGTTTTCCTTTGAGCTTGTTGAATGATTTTTTTTTTTTTTCCAAGTAACTTTGGTGATGGAGGATGAATTTGAGCTAAGCTGTAGATTTAGGTTTCTTGAATTGCAGCAGCCCTAGGCCACCCAATGAAATGTTACGAGCTGTGGAGGGAAAAAAGAATCACGTGTCCTGTGGAATTTGCAGTTTTCAGGGCAAAAAAATTGATCTTTTCCCCTGCAGGTGAAGTGAATTTGTTGTAAACAACGTTCAAAACTAGATTTTGATGATGGAGAGATGTTAGTCGTTGGAGGAGGATGGCATGCCAATGTTTACATTGCATAAGGATTTTTTAATGCACAAGTAATCTGGGAGTTTTTTATTTGTGGGTTTACAGTGGAAACCTGGTTAATGTTTTGATTTTCTTTGGATGCTTAAGAGGCTCTGAGAAATTCCTTTTCCAAGGATCCAAAAAGGCCCAAGCAAGACTTTGACGTGAGAAAGTAATTGAATGGATTATTATCTTGGTAAGGGGCATCTTCACAAAGATGCAACATGTTGAGTATTTTGTTAGTCACCCAAATTGGTTTTATCTAACACACCGGGCTCTCCAATAGTCAAAGTTTGTGCACCTGTTGAGTTGTGCAAAAATGCCTGTAGGCTTGGAAACTCCAGAGGTGATGAAGAGGATTTTTAGCTGTATAGATGAAACAAAGGGAATCGTGAATCATATTGTTGTATGTAAGGCTAATTTTCTAATGATGGCATATTATCTATTGGACTTGCGGCAACTGCTGGAAGAACTATCAAAGGAGGAAGGTTTCATTGAGGCCCACACACCTCTCGAAAGTCTATTTAATGCACTTGAAGCAATCTATGCTTTTACAAAGCGCTGTAAGAATAGCAGTCGTATTCTCCTTCTCTATCAATCTAATGCACTGGTTGATCAAATTACCAAACAATTTGGAGAACTAGTACATTGCTTGAGTTTGATGCTGCAAGGGAGTACCATGCTTTCTTCAACAGCAGAAGATCAAATTAAGGAGATGCAAAATAAATTGAATGAAGCTTTGTTTTATGTAGAGCCGGAGCATGAGAGAATAGCCCTAAAAATATCTCAGGCTCTTGTACATGGTCAAGCAGATGATGGTTTTGCAACAGGTTTGCTGCGCGATATATCAACCAACCTAAATATGCAATTTTTTGAGGCTGGTGAGTTGATACAAGAGCTTAAGGGAGATCTAGAGACAGCAAGGGTTGAGAGAAGAGAACCCGAGTCATGCTTACTTCAGAGTCTCTACACATTAATGAATCCAGCAGTCCTTCCAGATGTCAACCTTTTGGTACCAGAGGATTCTCCTTCTGATGACTTAGCGATTCCAAGTTCCTTTTTCTGTCCTATTACAGGACAAATCATGGAAGATCCAGTAATGCTAGCAGAAGCTGGTTACACTTATGAGAGATCAGCTATTCTTAAATGGTTTGAAGGAGGCAACAGAATTTGCCCAAACACAGGAAAGGAGTTGGAAAATTTTGAACTTATTCCAAACCTAAAGCTGAAACAGAACATGGAGGAATTTTTTGATTTGAAACGTCATAAAACAATGTTGCATGCTATTCAACAGATCAGGTCTCAAGCGATGCCCACTGACACAGAGGAGGCAGTCAATACAGTGAAGCAACTGCTGGATGTCAATCCAAAATACAAACGCTTGCTTGTAACGTTAGATGGGATTCAGCCATTGGTTGCAATTTTGAAGCCAGCTGCACCACAATTGAAAGAGAAGATATTTAGGATTCTCTTTAGCATTGCAGCTCTAGGAGACGAGTATAAGGTAAGTGTATCTGCCACTTTTCTGTCCTGATTTAATTTTCTTTCATTGGTTGCACAATGTTATCTCTTTATTTACTCCTGGATGTCTGAAGCTAGCACTTTGCCTAAGAAGTATACCGTTTATACCAGTTAATTATTATGATTTAAGAGATATATTAGCCCCTCGAAAAAGGCCATGTTCCTCCATGATGTAATGGGGAAACCTAGTTAGTGCAGGTATATGTTCCATTGATTTTTATTAGAACTCATTTAAAACTTTTCTATACATTCATCAGTATGCTCACTTATATATACCTACTTGGAAAGTCACAATGTAAAGTGAAATAAATGAATGCAACATTACTTAGCAAAATAGAAAACTGTTAAGTGTTAATTATATTCTGCAATATATATATATATTTTTTGTATCTTCGTTACGATACATCCACATGAGTGTATTGCATTCAAATAGGGCGTGAAAGTACATTGGCAAGAAGAAAACCTGTTCTGTAAGTAGAGATGCAATTGTCAGATTGAATGATTGTAAGATATATTTTAGCTTGGTTTTTCTGAAAGAAATATTTCCCAGACATTGCTTACTGGTATTCTTATTTGATAGTCAGAACTCAATCTCTAGTGTGAATGCTTTGCTTCTTCTTTTGATGCAGCAGGGAGTGCTTTCTGTGGTCTAAGTCATAGTGCTTTATCTGCAAAGAGTAATAAAATATAAGAGTGGATGTTCCAGAAATGAACATAAACTTGCTTGAAAACCGTTGATGAGAAAACATTTTAGAGATAATAATGATACAAAGCAATCAAAAAGAAAAGAGTAGGTTTTAATAGTGATTGCCTTGAATCAAACTTTCAAGAACAACATGTCTATTGTAGATGCCATCAAATAGTAGCTAGGAAAAATAGGCTAGACTGCATGAACTAGGTTCTACAGATGTATTGAATGGATTCTACATCAGTGACACTATTGTAGAACTCAAAACTTGAGATTTCCAATAATGTTTCACTAAGAAGTACCGATTAAAAGACCACACTTCGAAGGAACTAGTTATAAACAACCAAGTAAACGTTGTTTTGATAACTTCAATAAAAAGGACACCAACCCCACTAATACATGTAGATACCTAAATCTGATCACAGGGACTTGACACTTCCTAAACCACTAGACTTGCATTCAAATACATGACTTTTATTTGCCATTTCACTAAGCCATTTATCTATATGTGGGCTCGACCCCTCAGTTTGTTGTCACTACTACTCAAAATTTCCAAGTCAGTGGTCAAACCTCTCTATATCACTCGTAGACTGCTTGCCATCTCAGGATAGTTGTCCTTGATTCTCTGGGACAGGTCTGCTCTAGGCAGACAAGTCTGCTACCATTGACTTGTCCAGCTGGTGCGGCCTCGTCCCCGCACCATTTAACGACTAGTTTCCAAATTCAAAATATTCTTATGGGTCTTCCCACATGGTTCGTAAGTTCGGCTTAAAGGAAATTGTTCAAAGGTTTCACTATATAAACAAATCAAGATCTTATTTCAAAAGGACTTGATTTCTATCTCGTATCTTTTACACGATCACACATTGAGCAAAGCTGCCATGTTATTTCCAAATTCAATATCAAGCACTAGGATCAATCTCAAACCAAGTGAAGCACCTCATATCAAGTCAATTGTTAAGTATTAAAGCCAAATTTGTAGCTGCATACATATAGTCGAGCACAATTGCACAATCACTTTAGGTGGGAGAATTTAGTGTGGCTTGATTCCCTCCTTGGAGTATCCGGATATGTAGGCAACATTCAATCATCAAGGGGGTGATTGGGGCCAGCTCAGCCTACTACACTTCCCCTCTTTTTGCAGTTTTCAAGCTCTCAATAGTACCCCTAGGTTTTGAAAAGAAAAGAGAAGGAAAACAATGATTTCTGCGTGGCACCTAAAAGATCGCAACATCTCAGCGCTTTCAACAGGCAGACGGCAGTACAATCACATATTTGTCACAATCAATGTGGACAAGTCGACAGTCAACGGACAGGGCTGGCCTGTGCTGCTGTCCGGGGAGCACAGATTTGTCCAAAAGTATCTTCAAATTCTGTTCTTGATTCTGTGCTGTCACAGTCTTGTCTTTCTCTGTTTTCCACTGTCGGACATCAAATATAGTCAACTAGAAATCAAAAAAGCTAAATATTTTGTATTGTTGTACTCATTATTTTTAGCATATGCCACTTGTCAATTTCAATCTCAATTTCAGTCAATTCTGCTTACCTTCAGATTTATGCTTAAATGTCATATATTGCAATTTGATTAGATCTATCAAGTTTTATAAGTATTGTGCAACATTCATTTGTTAAATAAAAAATAGGGTAAAACAATATAGCAATAATCAAAATTTATGATTACATCAAGGAAGTTCAACCACATATCAGTGGACCGAAATAACATGAAAACATAGTTTTTATCAACTCCCAAAATAGAAACATGCTACATAACCAGAATACTTGATCAAAAGCATGATCATTCAAGCAAAGGACACCAAAATCAAACATATGATCACCCTATCCATAGCTCCATAAATGCCAAATCTAGGCTCCCAGGGCCTCAGCTTCCTTAGTGGAGTAGTGGAGTCAGGCATAACAATAATAGGTCCACTCTTAAGCTCCTTGCCCTCAAGAACCAGTTCTATGAGAACAATGGCAAGGGCAGGCATATTCCTTTCCAATGGCTCAGAAGCCTCCGCTCTTATACCCAGCTTGCTGCAGGGTGCATCAATCTTCCTTCCTTGCATAAGCTTCTAGTGCCTATAACTTTTGAAGTTTCCAAATGTTTTCCAGCCTACCCATAAGACTGAATTCCAACTACTGCAGGTCTTCGTAAATGGCTAGAGTGTTGCTGGCACTGAGCAGAACAGTTTGGACACCAATTAATTGTGCCACCTTCAGGGTGTCCAGCTTTAGTGTCTTATTTTGTTCCTGAATAATGTTTTATTAGGATTCCTTCACTTTGACCGGTCTTGGGCTATGGCGCGTGCCAAATCCCTCCCCCATATTTTCAGAATTTTGCCTTCAAAATCCATGGGAGAAGCCATAAATACCTGCACATAAAGTCTACAGACAGGCTGTACCTGTTTAGGCAGAGTATGCAAGGCCCAGCCTAGACCGTCTAAGACCTAAAAAGCTACTTAATGACCAAAGCAAAGAAAAGATAAAACAAATTTGTAGCCTTATTTCAATAACCCAAACAAACTTTCTTCACACGTTTCCCCAACCCAAAGGCTTCTTCCACATCATTCTTGAGGATTGACAATGCTGTGAAAAATTGAGAGATTTATCCTTCAAGTAGAATGCAAACTACCATTACCCAGACTCAACAACAGAATGGATATATAGCCGAGCACTATCTCAGACAAGGAATAATGGATTAAACACACAAGCTTTTGGCCAACATTTAGGGGCATGAGGATGGGTAGAAAATCCGGACCGGTTAATAAAGCACTTAGACACCATTTAACCCACTCAACAAGGACATGTATGGGTGCCCATGCATCAATCTTCAGATACTCTTCTACGCTTTTAAAGCAGGGATTCCATAACCAAATATGCTTGACAAGGGCCAATTTCCCAGTTTGCAGGAGAAAAACCAAAAAGCAAATCCTAGTAACCCTTTGTACAAACAAAGAGGCATTTCAAGGAAAAAACTCAAGACCTAAGCAAGGGAGAGGAGATTGTGGTGTCCCCAACTCAAGCCATGTGGCTTAACGATGCATGGGCTGTCCTTTCCTTGGATTACCCAAGAGGAAGAGGATGTAGAGCATTATTGGCTAAGTGTGGAGTCTTTGGCCTGTATTCTATCCTATTCTTAAGTTGTGGGCACGTCTTTTTATGCAACTTAAGTGATTCCTAGCCTAAAGACTTATTATTTCTCCTTTTTTGAGTTTAATGACTTAAGAGGCATGTACTTTAAGTGATTTTTATTAAACATGTGCAAAAAAGATCAAGGGGGGCGTTAGAAGATAAGGAGCCTATTGGCTCATTTTTGAGGGTTTTATTTGGAGCATTGGATTGAGTTGGTAATGGATCAATGGTTGAGATTAAATCCTTCTTTTGGGAGTCATGATATAACATCTTAGGGTTCTTTTGGAGTTCATTATGTTATCTGTTTTTTCTCTATTGCTGCTGCAATCTTCTTTGGCTTAAGGTCTGAAAACCCTTGAGTATCCTTGGTTTCAAAGAGACATACAGGCTCCCCCTAGTCAGAAGGGTGTGTTTCGGTGGAAGGGCTTTGGTCTGTGATGCCTTAGCATATCATTTTCAGAGATGCATTTTGTTAACAGTTTTGGAGGCCATTTTGGGAGGTGAGTTTCATAATATTAGGATCAAATTTGGATTATTTACAGCTATTTATCTTCCTGTTTCTGAGCATCATTGAAGCTGATAAAAGGACAAGTGGGACAGACCCAACGCTGGTTTATTGGGTTTTTGGCAAGGTTGGCTAGGGTTTGAAGATATTTCTGAGGTATTTGTGCCTAAATTTGCATATTGTTAATCATATTCATCTTAGAATTTATGAAAAAATCAATGTAAGTTATTTCTGAAATTTTTGGGCAGTTTTTAGTGTGTTTTCTATACTTTTTTGATATTCAGAAATATTCAGAAATTTTTATTAATTAACAGAAAAATCAAAAAAATATTTTGAGCATAGATTTGAGTTTGTTGAAGTGTTGTCTATTTGCAAATAAAATTTCAGAATTTTCGATTACATATTTTTGGAGATTGTGTTTTTTTTCCATCATCCCTATTAGGGATGTTACAGAGATAAACACATATCCAACAAATATAACCACGATTCTAGAATCATTAGAGAATCCATATGCCAAAAATAGCTTTTAAACATTCTTTTGAAAATAGGGAACGAAATAGGAGGGCCGAACCAGACTGAGCATGCCTTTAGGTCCTTGCAGAGATGGCTGCCGCACTTCCGCTTCTTAATCAAACAAGTGAGAAAGGAGAGGAGAGGCAGTAGAAATCTAATGCCTTTAACCAACTTCAAATAGGCCAAATGTCCAACTTGGCCGTTGAGCATAATGAAAGGACAATGGGGGTGGCTCAAAGGTGATTGGTATTATTGGCAGCAAATCACATATCCTTATATATCAAATTGACTATCTTGTAATTGAAATAAGGTGGGGATATTACCTAAATTATGAACCCTTGGAAAAAATTCAGCTCGACTACTAAGTTTCCCATAAGTTTAGCCACCTTATTTCTTTCTCTTTGGATATGGTTTATGGAACACACCTTGATTACTTTTGCCCATAGTTACCAAGTTCAGAAATCTGAATACGTTCAAGAGGGCAAAAAAATGTGGAATTCAGCATTCTTGAAAGAGTTCGAAAAAATTTGGTTCGGCAAAAATATATATAATAACGAGCATAAATTTAACATATGCGAAATTGAGCTATGCATAAAAGCTTCAAATAAATCGTAATTTTATTAATTTTAATTTTAATAAATTGTAAATCATAATATATTAATTTTAATTTTATTAGTAGCCTGCTTTGCCACTATCGACGCCTTTGAATCTTCATTTCCTTGCCAACACCGATCGTTGGAGTCATTGTCTTGTTGTTGCCGATCACTGGAGTAACGGAGTTTGTGCCACTGTGTGACTCCGCGCAATTTTCCTGTGTCTATGCCTTGCAACCTTCTAGATGTTTTTGGGTCTATTCCCTCACAGATCTACTTGGTTGGAAGGGTTTAAATTTGTTGTGGTGTCTATTCCAAATGCACATGCATCTATTCTCTACTGAAAATTGCACCTTCTCTACACTTTGCAAGTTCGCAATCCTCCTTTGCTCTTTGGTGTCTATTGGCTATGCTATTTTAGGGTTTATTTTTTCATTTTTACCTTTTTTTTTTAATATAAAATAAAAGGCCGAACTGGAAGAATTAATTTGGAAGGCTTGAAAAATTCGGTCCAGATTCGGCCAAACTTGGTAACTATTAAACTATGCTTTTGCCATATTGCTGCAATCCTCAATGATGGGGCTGAGTTGCCAATGCCTGCTAGTGATATTATTAAAGGCGTCCACAATGAGTTTAGAGTCATTTTAATTTTCCAGCACAAAGCAACCCCTTTCCTTAGTTAATAATATTTCTCTCCACAAAGCTTTAGCTTCAACATAATCCACAAAGCTTTAGCTTCAGCATAGTTATTGGACACTCTTTGCAAGGCTTCATAATAGGCTGAAATTGGGTCGCCTTCTTTGTTTGTAAAGATACTGCTGCCCCAGGCCCATCCCAGTTTACCCTTTGCTGTCCCATCAAAATTTAGTTTCAAGATCTGATTTTGAGGTGGGGACCAAGTGTAATTGGCCATTTTATTTTATTTTCCTACCTCATTGTTGGGGATGCTTAGGAGGATTTCTTTCCAATAGCAAAAGATGCTTGTGTCGTTAGGTTTGATTTTCCCATCCTTAGGTGGCAAGACTTTGATCAACTCCTTTATTGACCCAAGAATTGTGCTTACCACCATTTGAGCCTCTCTTTGCTCATTTATAAATACTATTTGATTCCTTTCCAGCCATACGTTCCAGCAAACTATGGCAAGTATAGAATTCCAAATTTGGACTAAGGGAGGCGACCTTTGCTTTAATTGCCAAGAAAGCAAGAAGCTCATAAGATTATTGGAAAGAATGACAAATTAAATTTCTGAAACAAGGGGGACCATACTTCCCTAGAGTTAGGAGCAATGGAGCTTAATATGATCCATATCTCCCTCACTCTTCTTACACAGGGGAACCAAGATGGTCCCTAAAAACCTTTATTTCTCATCTTTGTTTGGGTGTGGATTATGTCCATAGCAGCCAACCATAAAAACGTATTTGCTTGGCAGACCATATTTATTCCATATTAACTTGTCTGGAAAACTCGGAGCATGGAAAATTTTAATGGTTAAAATTGACTTGTATCCATATTTATCTTTAAATTATTTTGTTTTTAACTTCATCCGTATTATCCTTTCTTTCTTGTTTGAAAAATGGAAGGATTTGAGAATGACTTCTAATTCCCTGACCTCAGGTTGAGGTCCTAAGAGGGCAGGAAATTAATCCATCTAAATTTGGTCATATTGAAATAGTCAACAACTTTGACTCCCACTCTTTCTTGATACCAATTTTTCAGGGAATGAAACCCGTTTGAATCTACCAATTGCTGAGGGCAGATCCATGCTTCAGTCCAAAAGTTCATCTTGTCCCCTTTTCCCACATCCCATCTTCAGTCCAGAAGCTTTGGTAATCAAATTTCAGATATGGGACCCTTGATATGATTACATACTGCGAATATTCTCGTGGATCATCAAATCCAAATCTTTTTTTTGAGAATTCTACTCCATAGTGCCTTGTCTTCGGCATAGACACTCCATGTCAATTTTTCTCCAAGGGTCAAATTCATTCTTTGGTTGATAATGAGTCCTAGCCCACCCCATTCTCTTGGAAGGCTGACCTTGTCCAATTTAACCAGAGGCAGTTTTATTTCTTCCCTGGCTCCACTTTATAGGAATTTTAGTTGGATTGATCTTATTGTCTTTTCCACTTTTTCAGGGATTTGCAAAACAAACATCATATATATCGACATTGCTTGCAAACACGACTTAAGGAGTTGAATCCTACTAGCCAAGGATTATGATTTTCCTTTCTAGCTTTTTAAAAAAAAAAAAAAAATTCTATTAACCACACCCTTCCATAAACTACTTGCATTTCTTCCTTCAAATAATGGGATCCCTAGATAGGTGATGGGAGATACCCTGGGTTTATGTCCAGCTCTTTACGGATTGCAGTTTGGACATATTTGTTTGTGTTGAAGAAGCATATTCAGGATTTGTCTTTGTTTACCTTTTGACCTAATCCCCTTTCATAAAAGTCTAAATCTTGATGCAATTGCCTTGCCTCTTGGATGGTTGCTATCCCAACCAGACTAATGTCATCAACAAATTGAAGGTGCATGATGTGTTGAGCATCATCGATGACGGCAATCCCATTTAGTTTTCTTTGACTTCATAGGTGAGTCAGCCATCTCCCCAGAGCTTCAACAATTATAGTAAAGAGTATGGGGATATTGGATCCCCCTGTCACAGATCTCTTGATGCCCCAAAGAAAACTGCAGGTTCACTATTGATTAGGACTAAATACTTTGGAGTACTGATGCAGCTGGATACCCAATCCCTCCAATTTTCACCAAACCCAAACTTTTCTAATATTTTAATCAAGAACTCCTAGTTTACTCTATCATAGGCTTTGTTCATGTCCAATTTGATTACCACGTTGTTTTGCTTTTGGGTAGAGCCAAAGCTGATTAGTTCACAAGCAATTATAATGCCATAAAGAATTCGCCTCTTACCAACAAAAGTTCCTTGCTCAGGAGATATGATTTTTGGGAGGGTCAACTTTAACCTTTTTGCCATGACTTTATACATAATCTTATATACCATAATGCAGAGAGAAATTGTTTTGGAATAGTCAAAGCAACTTGCATTTTCCTTTTTTCGGATAAGGGCAACGAAAGTTGAATTTAACTCTTTTAGGATGGTTTTATTCTTGCATGATTCCTGGACAACAGCCACCACATCCTTTCCTACTATTTCACAGTATTCTCAGAAAAATCCTGTTGGAAAGCCATTAGGGCCTGGTGCTTTGTCCCCCTGAAAAGATTGTACAACCAACACTACTTCCTTTGACAATGGGACTGTAACCATGCTATTATCTTCATCTGAGATTAGGTATGGGATTGTATCAAGGATTTGTTGCCTGGCCTCCTCTCTCTCTCTGTTTTTCTAAAAGTATTTGTCCAAAATATCTGACTGCTTTTGCCCTTATCTCCTCTTTTTCTTTGACCTCGGAGCCATCTCGGATGGTAATCTTAGTGATTTTACTGATGTTTCTTCTCATTACTGCAGATCTATGAAAGAAGGCAGTATTCCTATCTCTTTATTTGAACCACTTTACCCTGGGTTTTTGTTCCCATGTATTTCCTCTTGGAGGAGTGGTCTATTCAGGCTATCCACTAACTAATTTCTTTTCTTTATTCTTCAGATCTTGGTCTAAGCCTCTCTGCTGAATCTGCTTTTCTACTTTGGACAGTTAATTCTGAATATTTGATTTCTTCTCCGAAAGGTTATTAAGCTCATTTTTGTTCCATTCCTTCAATTTATCCTTAGTTGTTCTTAGCTTCTGAGCTAACACATACTTTTTTGATCTGAATATTGTTGAATTGCACTGCTCTTTTTATTTTTCCTCTTGAGGACTCTTTCTTTGTCCAAATTAGTTCAAATTTGAAAGGTCGGTTTCTTTTCTTTTGCTTCATCTGTTGTTTAGAGTCTTATTGGCCAATGGTCAGATCCTCCTTGTATGATCTCAGATGCTAAAGGAGTGTCCATTTAGATCCAATCAATGCTTAGTAGAAATCTATCCAATCTCTTTGCCATGAAAATTTGACCTAGTCTTCTATTTGACTAGGTAAATATACCTAACTTAGGTTTAAGGTCAAACAATGAGAGGTCATCAAGCATCTGAGAAAAATCAAATTGAAGACTAGATAGAGCAAGAATCCAGACACCATTTGTGAATTCCAGATAAACCTAACCACCTGATGTCGCAGCTTAATTAGAGGCCATAAAATTGCTATTTCTCTATAACCCCCTCATAAATTCACTGAATAGTTCCCGATTCATCTTTGCCTCATGTTATTGTAAAAAATCTGACTTTTTTCACTAATAAGCTGCTTTAGCAGGCTATGTTTGTGGGGGGCATTCAACCCCCAAACATTCCATTAAATAATCTACACGAGGGTGTTTTTTGCCCGCTACTGCTGGTAAAGGGCTTATCTCCCATTGGAGCCATAACAGAGATTTTAGCGCCCTTAGTGGCCCCAAGATGCAGATTATTGTTTTTGTCCTTTTCTAGTTCCCCATCCCTTGTGCTGCTTATTGGAGGAGTCTCCTTTTTTGATTTTTATTTTCTCCTCTATTTCTGATAACAGATCTGAAATTTGTTTTTGACCACCTCTTCGAATGTTGATCTGAGCCTACAGGAGGTCTACCTAGTTTTTTCTTACCTTGCTAGGCTGCTTTGTTTGCTAATTTCCATAGAGCTAACTTATCTAAACCTAATTGGCTAATAACTTCTCTTAGTTGTGAATGGGATAGGTTCTCCAATCCTAATATATCTTTTGCGTCAACTTCTTCTCTATCCTTTTCCTCTTCGCCAGATTCACATTCCACATTTGGTTGTTCCTGCATTAAATCTTGAGGGTCTTCTGTATCTTGACTGGAGCGTATTTCAGGGTTTCAGTCTTGAATGATACATTGACCAAAAGGAGGATAAATTACCTTCACCATAGATGCTTTATGTGCTTCTAATGGACTCTCCTCCATCATAGATTTCAGAATTTCAAATTTATTGTTATTATCTGTGGTTTCTTTTGGCTTCCATACTTTATTGGATTTTTTCCTACCCTTAATTCTTTGGCTTGCTAAATCCTACCTCCTCTTATGATGACTTCTTGGCCTTCGGGTAATCCTTAACATAATGCCCATGTTCGTGGCATATTCAACATCTGAAAGGGATATTTTCGTAATCTATCTCCTTGAACCATTCTTTGGATTCGTATTGAAGGTTGATTAGTTTAGATAAAGGCTCGAAAAGATTCAATTTAAACATATTCTTGCATAGATAGATGACAGACCAAGCTTTGTCGACTTTGCCATACAAATTTATTCTCCTAACCTGATCCCTATTGGTTCAAAAATTACGTATATCCAATATTATGTTGGGAGCCCATATAGCCTTGTTCAATCTAGGACTTTGGCTAGGTCCTTCGTTTTTGGACGGAAGCCCTCTTCTCATGGCCTTATATACAACTTTGCTCACTTTATAAACCATGATCTGTTTCAGAAGGTCTCATCCCTAGCTTTCACGAAATTGAATAAAACTTGAAAAAACCTGAGGGTAAAAGTTTTACCTGGTTTGTAGAGTGGGTGCACCTTTGCTTCGTTAGTCATTTTTGGAGATCTGCTCCCTGTAATGTCTTTTTTTTTTGAATTAATTAAATCAAGGGATCAAAGCCTAGTTTTATTTCCCATAGGCTAAGGGTAATTAATGAGGGAAATAATTTAATAATAATTCATTTAAGTCATCCTAAGTTACTTTATATTATAACATGGAAAAATGACCCTTAGGTGTATTATTATTGAAGGGGGCCAAAAGCAATATTAATTACATGGTTAAAAGTAATTAAAATTATGATGGTGAAAAAGTGAATATTTAATTAAAAGTAATTTTAGTTACTTTTAGGGTTATGGTGGATTTGGAAAAATTGAAATTAATAAAAGGACACAAGGGGAAAAAAGTAATGGATTATTGATCATTATTATTCACTTTTACTATTCACAATTGAATCCATAATTCTTTTAACTTTTGCTTTGAGGATGGAAACTCTCCATTGCACACAGGTTAGAGGACGAAACTCCTGTAATCTACAAAGGTAATTACATTTAGGGGTTGCAATCATGTAAAATAACAAGTTATTTTCAAATTAGGGTTTATTATGCACTTTGAATATTCCAAAATTTATTTTAGAATTTATTTTAAAGTTTTTAAGGGTTTTTTCGCTAAAGGAATAGTCCTATACTACCTTGCATTTATTATCAGTTGTATTATCAATTAAATCAAGGGACCAAAGCCTATTTTTATTTCCCGTACGCTAAGGGGAATTAATGAGGGCAATAATTTAATAATAATTCATTTAAGTTATCCTAAGTTACTTTATGTTATAAGATGAAAAAAGACATTTAGGTGTATTAATATCAAAAGGGGGCAAAAACAATATTAATTATACGGCCAAAAGTAATTAATATTATGAGGGTGAAAAAGTGAATATTTAATTAAAAGTAATTTTAATTACTTTTAGTGTTGGGGTGAATTTGGAAAAAGTGAAATTAATAGGACACAAGGGGCAAAAAGTAATGGATTATTGACTATCATTATTCACTTTTACTATTCACGATTGAATCCAAAATTCTTTCAACTTCTGCCTTGAAGACGGAAACCCTCCATTGCACAAAAATTCGAGGACGAAACCCTTCCAATCGACAGAGGTAACTCCATTTAGGGGTTGCAATTGCACGTAAAATAACAAGTTATTTCTAGATCAGGGTTGTGCAATTTGAATATTCCAGATTTTATTTCAAAGTTCTTTAAGGGTTTCTTCCGTAAAGGTACATTTCTATACTACCTTGCATTTATTATCAACTGTTTGTACGAACTTTTTGATTTGAGTAGCATTCTAAAAGAAAAATAAATAAAAAATTCATAATTCAGATGTTATTTTGAAAAGAGATATTTCACTGCACTTGGTCAATACTCCATAAATTTATAGATTAGGCTATTCTCCTTGAAAAGTAGAATTGCAGGTTCAATTTATTTGTCAACCCTGATTTCCAGAACTTATTCTGATGGGAAAATGATTTGTGAATTCCTTCTTTCCCCCTTTTGGCCTTTAGGGTTTCTTGCTTCTGCGTTTTCAAAAATCTCCCATATGTCCTTTCTTCCTTGTCAATTGGATCGTTAATTTTCCTCCTTTCTCCCCTGCTCACTCACTCACTTTCTTGCTCCTTCCATTGTTTATTTATGCTTACTTTAATGCATTTTATTGCCCCCCGTTAGAATTTGAGTAAAATATCCAAGTAAATGTTATAGAAAATCAATTATAATATTATCTAGGATGTTTTGGATTTCTGCCCATTTATGTACAAAGATGTTTCTTTATAAAGTTCAAAATGTTTAACCCAGTTCTTTGTCTAAATTTAAAATATTATGCACTAAACCATGTCCTTACATGGTAAAATCAGCTTGATTTTTTGAAAGAAGTATTTCTTAGATATTGCTTACTAGTATCCTACATTGAGTGAAACTTATACATCAATTTTTGTTGACTTATTCATCTCAGTTTTCTCATTTACAGATGCCTAACTAGGTCACAATGCCAGAAACAAATCTATGAAACTTAAAAGGAAAAAAAAGAATGAAAATTTCGCAATGAAATGTTATATACTTTATGATTTTAACTTTACTCTTTCAAAGAAGTTGTAAAATCACATTTGCAAGATGTTTTGCATGTGGAGGTAACTATAATTTAATGATAAATCACAAGAAAATAAGCATCTATTTAGGTTTATAACCTCAATAAGCATGCTTCTACCAAGCAATATGCAATATTGTCTGCTCAAGGCATGGATAATAGCAAATGTACAGCTTTTTCCCATCAGGGTGTCAAAACAAAATATGTCCTCAAACCCAAGCACATGTTCAAAAAAATGCTGTTGTTAGGCAAGCTCACTAGAAGGGTTCCACAAGACTAGTATTGTGACCTAAACCCTCAATCTCTTCTCTGTCCCCCAATAGGTGTCATCTGTTTGTTACTTTGACAAGTCCGCTCGGTTCATATGGACTGCGGATATACATGGCCTAACTACTAGTACGATATTTTAAATAAATTTATCTGAAAAATGATTATATATATCAATTTGACTTCATCACATTTTCTGCAATTTTTTTGTTGATTAGTGATATATATCCTCAATCTAGCTACACCAATATGTTAGACTCTTGAATAAATATTTTCGGGACGAAAAAGATGTTACAATTTTAAGAAAAACTGCCTTATGATGGTCAAATGGACGTCGAATTTAAGGTTGTCCATTAAGTTTTATGCACTAAAAAACATTGCAAGCCACCACCACCCTTCGATTGCCATTCTAGGATGTTTATCGACTTTATCATCATGGCCAACAGTTCCACTGCACTTTCAGAGAGCTTAAATAACACCCCTGGCATCCCACACACTTAATCAAATCTTGCTAATTGATGGTTTAGGATTTTTCATTGGGTCAAGATGTGTTAAGGCTTTCAAGCTTAATCCCTACCAAGTATTCTATGGATCAAATGGAGCACAATTTTCCTTTCTCAAAGGATTGATAAAATTTATGGAAACAATGAACCCAAGCTATGACAAGGAGAGGGATAGTTCTCTCCCAGTTACTCCATCCTCATTCAATGGTCTTCCTACAAGATCCATCCTGGGACTAGGCAATGGGATTCCCCTCTCCAACCTGCATAACGTTCTCATGTCCATTTATCTAATGTGTTAGTCTTTTTGAAGCATTTGCAACACAATGGAATTTATAAGGGAGTATCCTATGCCTCCTATGGCTTCCAATGACATCTATCATGGATTGAATCTATGCCATTAAGCAATGCAAGAAGAGAACACACTCTGACATCCAAGAAGTACCATTCCATATTTTTCCTTCCTCCCAATAAAACACCAAAGGATAAAAGGGAAGTGTATGATGGGCAAATACAGTCAACAATATAAATGTCCTATAATATAAAAAAGGGAGAACACTATATTAGATCCAACATATATACAATTGGCCACGTCGAAAAGTGCGGCGGAGGCTGAAAGCAAGCGCTGTTTGTAAAAGGGGAGCCTATGCAAGGAATTGATGAAAAAAGACAACTTAGATCCAAGATGTAAAAGAGGTAAATTAAATATAGATAAAAGCCATTAGGCAATAACCAAAAGGTATTTAAACTAAGGGTTGTAATGAAGAGGTGTCTAACTAAGGATATGCAAGCATGCAAAGATAACATAAGCTAAGCTAAGCATGAAGAAGAAGACAACAACATACTACTCTAGTAAACGTATATAAACCAATTAAAAGAAACAATTTAGAGATCGGGATATTTACCTTGGGTTGACTCGTCGACGCATCAATCTCCCCCTTGGCTTGATTGGTACTTTATGAGAGATATTGTAGGTTAAGAACCAAACGGCAAGGATGAATACCCAAGTACTTTTAATTGGGGACTCCAAAGACTAAGGTGTACCTCTCTGGTTCAACTTCCTTCTATTGAACTTCAATGACCTTGAGAAACATTAGACCTCCACAAGAATAAGCCCTTATACTCCAATTCCTCTTTTTCTACTAAAAGTAGGTTTTCATGTGCATATAAGGAGATCTGGGAGCCCTATATAAGGATCCAACTCTTAAAAGTGACCTAACAAATGTAATGTCCCCATTTTTCCCTCTCAAATAAACAGGTATGAAGACCTTTAGTCTATCTCCCCATAGACTAAAAGAGCCCTTTTGGGGGAAAGTTATTTTATCAGTTATTTATTAATTGTCGAAATAGTGATTTTTATCACAATACAATTATTAATTAATTAATAATTTATTTTAAAAGTGTTTTTTACCACTAAAGTGCTTAAGTGAAATAAATATTAATATATTTGTCTTAAAGTAATTTTAATTAAGGCCAATATTTAATATATTATTAAAAAATGAGATTTTGGCATGGGAGCTAAAGTGAAGATAAGGAAAGGTGTTTTATCTTCCCAAAGGGGGTTCAAACCCTTTGGAAAGTTATAAATACATGGCGAAGGCTACAATGGAGGACATGCTGATTTTGATATTCTTGTTCTTCCTGTGTGAAGAAGACTATTGAGATGCATGCCCAATAGAGGTTCTCTACTTTGGTGATTGATCAATCTTAAAAGGTGTCTTTTGACACCGCTTTGCGAAAAGAAAGCTTGTTTATGCCCTAAGGAGTGGGGCAAACTACTTTGGAGTGTTTGGATGCTTGTTCTTGAGGGTGTGGTGATATTCTACTTGCATTTTGGCTTTGCTAAATTATTATACTAATTTTGCTAGTGGAGCGAACCACTTGGGAAGGTTGGCACCAGGGTTTGAAGGCTCTATTTGGTCAAAATATTCACAAAATAATTATCTGAAATTATTTAATATTTTTGTGATTATTGTTGTGGAATTTTTGATGGTTTATGAAGGATTTTGAAGACGAAAAATTAATAAATAATTTGCAAAATTATTATTAATTTTTCTAACAGGTTTTCGAATTTTTTTTTGCTTGTGAAAGGCAAGAATAGTCCCTGTATTTTTTTGCTATTTTTCTAGGCTTCTTGAAAGTGGGGCGATTGACCTAGGAGGGTTAAATTGACAATTTTCATGTCAAAATAAGGCACTGGTATTTTTCCTATAATTTTCGGAGGTTGGCAACGATTTTCAGCAAGGGTTTGAAGATCTTTTTATTTTCGAATAGCAACAAAAAATTAGATATTAAATCTGATTTTTCATTCATCTATTTTTGGCGTGGAAGGTACAAAAGAAAGGAGAAAAAATGTATTTATTTATGTGGATTTAAATCTGGAATTTTATTACATATTTTCAGATTATTTCAAAGCATTTTATTGGCAAAAATTTATCATAAAACCCTCTCTTTTTGGCGCCTAGGATTTCTGGAATTAAATAAGGGTTTAGAGAATTAAATTATCAATTTAAGGCTTGTTGATTTTCATTTCAGATTTAGGGATTTTGGGGGAAACCCCTTTTGCCCTAATTCGTCCCATTTGGGGACATTACAACAAATATACCCACTATCTCGATCTGGATCGATATAGTATAACAATTAGAACGCAAAACAATACAAAGTCCATCATGCTAATATAGTATAGAGGCAAACAACTATATCCAACGTGGCCGATATAGTTGGAAAGGAATATAGTTAGGAATATAAACTACATCGGCCATGGCCAATATAGATGTAAACACATGGGCCAAAATGAAACTAACTCAATTTTGATCGAGTTAGTCGGGTGAAATCTTGAGACTAGGCAAAAGAGGCTGAAAGCAGAGAAAAGAGCAACGGAGGAGGTTAGAATGACTGGATGGCAGGATGAGTGTAAACATGTATAATAGGCAATTGTATGACAACAATTTTTCGTAAAGTACCGTGAGCCGACCCAACCCCACACTCCTTAGGACATGCATTTGGGGAGAAAGATGTGTTGACGAATTTTGCAAAAGAAATTGTCAGTGACTGAAAAATATAGGTGTATCCATATGCCCCATCCAAAGTTCATCATGTGTCACAATAGTGTAACATGGGATGTTGCTTTGGGAAAGAAACATAGCATCATGAAAGATAAAAGCAATTGCGGGTGTATGTAGGGGAGTCTAAAAATGGATAAAAACAATGTGGGTGTATGTAGGGGAGTCTAAAAATGGAAGCATGTATAACTCTCAGAAATGATAGTAAAAAGGAAGGATATCCATAAAGCCTTTAATTGAGGGCTAAATTAGGTCTGGAAGACTTGACCAAAGAGATAAAGGAGATAAAAGGAGTCAGATAGCCATAAAGGGAGATCTAAATTAGGTCTGGGCAACCCAAGAAACAAAAGATTGTAAAAGTAAAACATAGAAGGTAGAAACATGATTGAATAGCCATTAAGGGAGTGCTAGATTAGATCTGGATGACCCACAAAAAAGAAGGATAAAAACTCAAGGTTCCAAACATAAATAAGATAAATCCTAAAAAAATAAGGCAACGACCAAGAGAGCATCTTGCAACAACCCATGTAGCTTCTATTTAAATGTGTCGAGTTCAAAGGGGAACCTTTGAAGACTAACACTTAAATGCTAACATGTCTAAAAGAGATGGAGAATAAGATATATAGAAGATGAGAGAGATTTGGAAACAAGTGTCTGTCAAGGGGAAAAATGAAAAGGGAGGGAAAAGAGGTAGCCTCCAAGGCGAAAACATGTTCTGTATCAGAAACAAGACACTTTAATTAGTTTGACAAATCTAAGAGTTTTTGACATTAATGGCCCTAGAGAATGCAAACCATAAAGCATGAGCTTGGACCAACTAGTGAAGTATAAAGATCATCCCAATAAGGTTATATGCATGAAAAATAAAAGGATTCTACCTTCCCACAATGTGTTCCTTGTTCCTCAAGACCTTGATGGAGCTATCGGTCAACAATGAGGATTGGGTACTTGCGTGAGAAAGTAGGTGGCACTAATTATATATATGTAAAGCGTCCTATCCTAGTCGATTGGCCTACTACACTCCAATGGACATTGGCTCTATCAGGAGGTCAACTGTAGGGTTTGAGCTTTAGCTAGGATAGGGGGTGTGTCATTGATGATCACGTCTTTTGGTGTGATTTTGACTTTTGAAATATATTTTGCCTTTTGAAATGACCTTTTTCTTGTTCTTTTGATTTTTGTTTTTGCTTAATCTTAGTTTCTGACTTTTTTGGATTTTTCTATTTCTTCCTACATACGGATTCAGAATATCAACAGTGGGTACTTAAGATGACTAACACAAGAGAGCTTACATCTAACCGCTAAAGAGGAGAACCTAGAGACCAAGATGATTAGATACCCCTAGACTTGGACCTTAGAAAGAATGCAATCTTGATACCGACCTTGGTGTGCCCAAAAATAGGGAAGACAGAGATGAAGATAAGAACAATTTGGTTGCCCCATTTGCAAAAAATGTATAAAGGGAGATGATACAATGACATACATGTTTGAGACTTTCATCATAAGAGGGTAAAAATATGGATGCGAAACATGTAGATAAACTTTAATAGTTTTGCCACAAGACAATATGACTTACTTTAAGTGACAAAACACCACTCTCGACCAAAACACATAGCTAAGGTTGGGAGTGAGAGCAAAATATAGTAGGTAATATAGAGGGATGGACGCTTGTAAGGAGGGTTTGGTTGTATTCCCCAAGGTCTTACCATGCAACTGACATTTTGAAAGCCAAGAGGTGCAAATATGAGAGAGAGAGCCAAGAAGTGTAATAAGTGTAGTGTTAAAGTCATGAGGCGCGAAAAGTAGCGATAAAGGATATAAGCCAAGAGGCACGAAAAGTAGCGATAAAGGATATCAGCCAAGAGGCGCGATTTAAAGTAGTATTAAAATGTAAAAGAGCCTTGAGGCGAAAAAGAAAAGAGTATTTAGATGTAAAAGCCAAGAGGCACAATAAATATATAAGGAGAAGAACCTGAAGGCAAAAATAAAGTAGTGATAAAATGTAAAAGTCAAGAGGTGTAATAAGAGGGAGGGAGCCTAGAGGCAAAAAATTTTGGTAGGGAGATGCTAAGAAATAAAGTAAAATGAGAAAGAAGACCCTGAAGGTGAAATCATAGGGGATGGGAATTTTTGAGGAGGGCTTTGTTGTATTACCCAAGGTCTTACTACTCATAAACTAAAAAGCGAAGAGGTGTAAAAACAAGGGAGCCCGGAGGGGATGCTAAGGTAGGTGATAGGAAAACTGGAGGTATAAATTAAGTAGACTAAGCTGCAACACGAGTTAGAAGAAAACTTGCAAAGAATGTTATAATAAAATATAAACTAATTATATACAAGTATGAGATATGTACAAGAAATAACAAGCATGTATAAATAGAAAACTATGAAGAACGTATTTCAAGCATAATACTTTTTTCAAAAACTGAGCATTGGTCGGCCCTTTGATTTTTTTTTGAAGTTGGATTTGTTTGTGACTGTGCCTTAAAGTGTCATTTGAGGTAAGGAAGGGCATAGTAAGATGCCCCCATGGGTGACTTAAGGAAGGGTAATGAATCATGGTATTTGATACCAACTTCAAGGTTGATATATTTATTACCTGTTGTCATATTTTGGGTGAATCTATTTCACAACAGTAGTTGTGGCATCTAGGGTGATTTTTGGATTAGTAGGTGTTTTTGAATTTTGCTCGACAATATCGGCTGGGTCGATAGTGTTATGATTTTCTGTTCTAGTTTTGACGGTATTAGCTCAACTAAGGTAATTTGTTTGGTCCGATTGTTTTTTGCATTGTATCATGGCTGATATAGTCAGATTTAGTTGTATTTTTCTGGCCGATACAACTAGATTGGTCTAAACTTGGCTGAATTGTATCATGTTCAATATAATTAGATTATGTTGATATAATTAGATTATGTTGTGGTTTTTTGAACTATATCGACCTAGTCGATGCAGTTAGATTCAGATATGGAGTTTTGCTAAAGGTTATCGCCCGACCGATACAATCAGATTTTCCTAATGTTTTTTGAATTGTATTGGCTTGGCTGATATAATCAGATTTTTTTGAAATAATTTCTGAATGTGATCTTTGCTTAAGGTTAAATCTGAGATTTGCTGTAATACCCATCTAGAATGTTCCAAGGGTGGATTAACAAGAGTGCATAGCCTTCTATGTCCACACTTTTTTCTTTGTGACTTGAATTGAATTGAGGATCAAGGCCATAAGAAAGGTGTATTAAGTTGACATCCCGATTGAAAGCATGTATTTTATCAAGGGTCTTTTAATAATGAAAGCACATCCAAGTGTCTTGCTTGAGCTTGGGAGACAATATAGGCTTCATCATATGATAGTGAGATGGTGCATGGTTGGTTAGGGTCTTGAGGGTTTTTGTTGGAAGTATACTTGGTGGATATACCAAGTTGACTAAAAGTTCAACAGAGTAATAGTGGTTCTTGGAAAAGCTTAGCTACTCCATATTCTTTGCATTCATAAGAGTTTTCGTCATAGGAAGTTTCATTAGCATTGCAAGGGGGTGGGTTATCATTATCATCTTCGATCAATCTGTTGATAGAAGAGATGGAGGAAGCCATTCCAAAATATATGGTGGTAACTTACTTGTATCACAAGTGTTTTGAAGCTCATTGGGTTCATCATCATTAGAGCCAACAAGGGTCACTTACATGTTGGGATTCATGTTGATGAACTCAGGTAAGGAGTAGTGGGAATGCAAAATTGTGTCTTAGGATTTGCTAATTTGAGATCCAATGGGTTAGGATCAGCGTCATGTTTGTAACGAACACCCTCATGAATAAACTTTAAGCATTGGCTACTGAAGGAAGCGATTGCTCTCATCCAATTAGTCCAAGGGCAATGTAAGAGCAAGTTGTAAGAAAGTGGAAGATCAAGAACCATAAGCTCGGTGCATACGGTTTGGGTTATATAGGGAGAGGAAGCCAGATGCAACTAAGAGGCTTTTGGTTCTTGTCAAATCCATATCAAGTCTTGTTTTCGTAAGATCTTTGGTGGAATAACCTAGTTCTTTGACTAACCATAAGGAAGTGACATGAATGCCCAAGCCTTCATTCACAAGAACTTTTCTTATTTGAACATCATTGATCATGACACTAATAAAAAGAGTTGGGTCATCGACTTGGAAAAGAATTTCATCATTTGATTATATCATTCTTGGGAAACTCTATAGAGTTTGTTAGTTGATCGAGGATAAGATATGGTTTCAATGGTATGGACTTTGCTAGGTGTTGGAACTTTTGGGGATTGACTAGATGATTTGGTTTCATTTGTAGAGGGTAGTTCTTCTATATCTTGCAATTGTTGCATGAAAAATTTCCAATGATAGGGTGGTGTTCTCATGAGTTCCACTAGAGGAATCTTGCAAGGCATAATGTTAAGTTCTTCTAGGAAGTTCCATTGAGTTGATTTTGGTAAGAACTATAACGATATTTAGGTGGGTGGCTAGGATTTGCTTTGGGAGCTTTGGTAATTGGAGGAGGTTGATCACTAAATTCAGGCTTTGTTGGTGGAAAAGATGAATCATTGGATGGTGTGTTGGTAGTTAAATTAGAGGTTGTGTCTTTGAGAAGCATGTCTCTGTGGGAGGGTTTCTTAAGTTTGATAACGAGATCTTTATGAGCGGGTTTACGTCGGTAGTTAAATTTTTTGCATTAACATATTGAGAGTTGATGTAGTTTTGATCATAATTGACATCAATAGCACCTACAAAGTTGTTCATAGGCGCAGCATTGGGATATGAAGTTTGTTGAGGTTTTTGTTGAGATTGATTAGAGTGAGGCGATTGGTTGGATTGAGCTTGAGAAGCTTTGAGATATTCCTTATAATGCTCCTTAGTGATAGCTTCGCAGTTGATTTTTCCATCTAAAATGAGATCATAAGCGAGTTATTTTAGTTCACAACAATTTTCATGAGAATGACCAACATTATCATGCCATCAATAAAACATATCAGAATTGAACTATAGTGGGAAAGGCTTAGAAGGGTCAAAACGCAAGGGTCTAGAAGGCAGCATCCTTTGATTGAGCAGTTGAAAACTCAAGGGAGGGCGGATATGGTTTTGATTATTTGAAAAAGATAATCCTGATTTAGGTTTTGGAGGTTGCTTTGATGTGTTGGTGTTGCTTGCATTAGTTGATGTTTGGAAAGGTTCCCTACAAGAATTTAAAAAGGTTCAAATTGGTTCATAAGGCATTCTTGTTGCTTAGCTTGATCAAAGGCTTCTTCCAAAGTCTTAGGAGACAAGGACCTTACTTTGTATTGAAGTTGAGGCTTTAAAGTGGTAATAAAAAGTTTGAAAATACTTTTTCACTTATGTTGGGATCCGAACTATGCGCGAAAGACTTCCATTGTTTAATTAAATTGTGGGCGGATTCCTAAGGTAATTGCTTGGCATTGACAATGTCGCCAAGGCTATTTTCGGGAAGATCATTATATTGAAATTCTTTGACTAGAGGATTGACTATGTCTTCTATCTTTCTAATTGAATGGGTTGGAAGTTGATTGTACCATTTTAATGCATCTTGAACTAGAGTTTTGGCTAGAACCTCGATAGTTGCATAAGTATTGGTTTGAATCCATTCTTTGTAGATGTTTCCAAATGTTCTAAAATGTAGAGTAGGATTGGTAGTCCAATCATATGTTATGGTTGGAGAAGCAACACCAATGTCCATAGAACCAATATAGGGAGCTAGAGGTTCATTTTGGAGGGTTTGGAGCATTTTGTTGTGAATTGGAGGTTGGGGAATATGATTCCTATTAGCATCCTTGAGAGGAGGAGGTGCAGAATGTTGATTGGGCTGAGTCCAAACAACTTTTTGAGGTTGATTGGCCATTTGCAAAAGATGGTTTTGTGTTTGGAGCATTTGATTGTTATTGTTGGCTTGCATAATTGCCATTTGGTCCAACACCTTAGCAAGGACTTGTGTACTATCAATAGGAAGATTTGGAGTAGAGGTATTGCTAGCATCGCTGATGGGAGGAGGATTGTTTGGAGAAGGATTGATAATGTTGAGTGTAGGAATATAGTTTGATGCTCTAGCTACTAATTTAAAGTTAATGTTTTTAAGGCTTCTTTCTTTGGAAGGAGTATAAATAGATTTTGAATAGAGATATTTGGTATGCCAGTCAGGATTTTCTGGATCACCAATAGAAGAGAGTGAAACCATATTGCATTAGATAGATCGAGATTGAGATTGAGGAAAATCGCACCATGAGGAGTTGCCTGCAATGGTGTGCATGGGAGGGATAAAGGAGCTTCCCATATAGAATCTAAATGGGTTGAGGCTTGCTAGGAAAACCCTAAGCCGAGACATCATTGAAAATGATGGACAAAGCTAAGGAGATAGGAAAAGAAAAGCGTGAAAACGACTCAATGTTGCGGTGGGGTAAGATTCACCAGAATGTATGTAGGGTGAATAAAATCAACAATATAAACTAATATAGGAAAAGGGATAAGGCCATACTAGCTCCGACATACATATGAGATGTCGTGTCACAAAACGGGCAAAGTTATAAGCAAGAGTTGTCTGTAATAAGGATATCAAGGATATAATTAGGAGTCAATGCAAAGAACTGACGAACAAAGACTCACCTAGCTCCAAGATGTAAAAAGGTTAAACCTTAGAGATAGAAATGCCATTAGGTAGTAACTAGGAGGTATCTAAACTAAGGTTGTAGCCAAGAGATGTAAACAAAGAAAACAAAGCATGTAAATATAACATATACTAACACACATACTAATCTAAGCATGGAACACAACAACATCCCAATATAACATACATACATATATCCACCAAAGTAAATAAAAAAAGAGTATAGGGATAAACATATTTACCTTGGGTTGACTTGTTGGCGCATCAATCTATTTTTTGCCTCAAGTGGCACTTTGTGAGAGATATCGTAGGCGAAGATCAAGGTGTAAGAAAGAAGACCTAAGTATCTTTAGTACCAAAGACTAGATGTACCTTGCTGGTTCAGTTGATGTTCTTGTGACCCTCAAAGACCTTGTGCCAACTAGACCTTCAAGTATAAACTCCTATACTCTAATTCCTCTTCTTCTTAGTAAGGGTGGATTTTCGTGCGTGAGCAGAACATATCGGATGTGTTTCTTAATAAAAATGATATTTGGGAACCCTATATATATAGATCAAATCCCTAAAATTCACCTATCTAAAAAGTTGATAGACTTAGCATGACTGTTTCAGTAGAAATGGAAATTAGCCAAAAACAATACTATGCTGGCCCGACTAATACAATACTAAAAATGATAATAGAGATAACACTGTGTCGGCTTGGTTGAGACAGTAGGAAAATACAGGGATCATTGTAGAGTTGACTCGATAGGGCCAAGTTAGTAGGAAAAACACACACAAACGTGAAGAAGAGGAAAAGAGGTGAAAAAGGAACAAATGGAGGCTAGATTGAGCAAATTACATTATAATGAATATAGGCATATATAATAGATGATCATGGGCTAATCTTTCAAAAAGGACCACTAACCGACCCACTCTAATCCTAGTGCACTCGTTGGGATGTGTACTTAGATTGATGCGTCGATGAGTCCTATAAGAGAAATCGTCTGTAAGTGAAAAATATAGGTGTATACACATGTATATAGATTTTGGTGCCACCAAGCATTTCACAAACAAGAGAGATTGGTGTCTTGACTTTGTTTCATATACGTCTACTTCTAATTCTATGCTTTTTGGTGGAGGGGGGGAGTACAAGGTTGAAGGAAAATGAAATTTGTAGATAACACTAAGAGATAAAAAGTTGCTTGTCATGGATGTTTTCTATATTCTTGGTTTGGAAAATTATCTATTTTTAGTGAACGAGATTATGAACCACAATCCTAATTTGAATATGATTTTCAACAATAATAAATGTTATATTGTTAATAAGGTAAAAAAGAAGAGCTTTTTTTTTTTGGATTGTGAAGATCTCTGGTTTTGGAATTTAGGAACATGGTCTTATCAAATTAATTGATAGAAGTCAGGGAAAAGAACATGTTTTGATGGCCAAGAGTGGTCAAGACATCAACACACTTTCACATCAAAGGTAGGGGCATTTAAATTTCAGATATCTTTCTTATTTCACTAAAGAAAGTTTGTTGGATGGCTTTCCAAAGATTCAGAATCAACAAGGAGTTTGTGGCACATGCTAGGCTGGGAAGTAGCACAAGGTTCCGTTTGACGAAGGACAAGCTTGGAGAGCAAAGGAGGTCCTTCAATTGATCCATGCTAACATTTGTGGGCATATGAAGACTTCATCGATCTTCATTGCCAATGTTTTTTGCTATTTGGAGATTACTTTTCAAGAAAAATGTAGGTGTATTTTTTAAAGCAAAAATCAGATGCATTTGATTAGTTCAAAAAATTCAAGGTCATGGTAGAGGAACAATTCGGAAAGAGTATCAACATCCTTAGATCAGATAACATAGTTGAATTTTATTATAAAAAATTTATTGATTTTTGTATTCAAGAGGGCATCTAGAGGCAACACACCACATCCTACACTCTTTGGCAAAATGGAGTGGTACAGAGGCGGAATCGTACCATTATGGAGATCGCAAGGTGTATCTTAAAGAACAAGTTTATTCCTAATAAATATTGGGCAAAAGAAGTACACACATTAATGTATCTTCTCAATCGACCTCCAATAAAAGCAATACACAACAAAACTCTAGAAGAAGCATCGTTTGGACGAAAACTTGTCATTTCAAAGTTTTTGGTTCAGTTGTATATGCATGGGTTCTTGATGAAAAACAAATCAGACTAGATAAAAAATGTTAAAAATCTGATGTTCGCACTTGACAAGGTACAACAACCACCATAAAGTTTAAGTTAGTTGATTTGGAAACTAATAGAGGATGCTTTAGTCAAGATGCCATAGTTGATGAGAGTGAAGGGTCGTTTTAGATAAAGTTTAAGCAAAAAACTAGATCATAAAGTCGTAGCAAATATGGGAGATAGGGCTGAATTTGCAAGCCAGATGAATGAGTATAGTCAACATGAGGAGAAGGAAGCCCCGACGTATGAATCTCAAGAAAATTTCAGCCAAGATGCCACTGCAAGCTCCACAAATCAGCAAGACACTAGTGCTGATTTGAAGGGGAAGGAACACAGAAAGAGACCAAAATGGTGGTACAACACCTATGGCGATGTTCAAGAAGCCGAGCTCCCTTATATGAGAGAGGAAGGAAGACCAAAAAGAGGTAGGGCATCTGAAATAGTGAATTATGCTTTGATGGCTAGTCTCTAACATTTTTTTTGAACCTGAGGTAATACGAAGAGGCCAAAGGAAAGCCATAATGGGAGAAGGCTATGCAAGTCGAATGTGAAACTTTAATGAAGAACTGAACATGGGTTGTAGAATAGCTACTTGTTGGGAAGAAACCCACTGGTTGCAAATGGGTATATAAGGTCAAGTATAAAATAAATGCCGTACTTGAGAAACATAAAACAACTTTGGTCGCAGAGGAATTTATACCGAAGGAAAGGATTGCTTATGAGGAGACATTTGCTCCTATTGAAAAATGAAAACAATCTGATTGGTGCTGGCCATGGCAACATAGTTTGGTTGGGAAGTGCATCAGATGGACGTGAAGAGTACCTTCCTCAATGGAAATCTAGAGGAAGAAGTATATATGTACCAATCACAATGATTTCAGGTTCCAGGGAAGGAACATATGGTTTGGAGACTAAAGAAAGCTCTTTATGGCTAAATCAGGCTCTGAGGGCATGGTACATCAAATTTGACAGGTATTTGGGAGAACATGGATTCAAAAGAAGTCCTTCAAAGCCAAATCTCTACATCAAAAGCGAGAATGATGATGTGATGATTTTAGTGGCATATGTTGATGATATCATTACCAAAGGTAGTGAAGTCGAAGCTATTGAAAAGGTAAAACTCAAATTTATATTCCACTTTTGACATGATAGATCTAGGCCACCTACATTATTGCTTAGGTGTAGAAGTGTTTGGAAATCTGATAAACATATTTTTGCTTCTCAAACAAATTTATGCAACAAGTTTGTTAAACATGTTTAGGTTGACTGATTGTAAAATCTCATCTACACCTATAGAGATAGGGTTGAAACTTTAAGCCAAGACTAATTGAAAAGCACTAAATGAATCAATCTACAAACAACTTGTTAGCTGCTTGATCTATCTTACAACGACTAGCCCTGACTTGTGCTATGTAGTTAGCTGTAGCTCTTGATTTATGACAGCTCCAAAAACAAAACATATGATAGCGGTAAAGAGGGTGCTACGATATGTAAAGGGAATGCTAGACTTTGGCATTTTATATGGTAAGAGCAAGAAGCTTCAATTGTGTGGTTATTCATACTAGGATTGGATGATGACAGGAAGTTTACAATAGGTTATGTGTTCAGTCTATGAACATGGGCAGTTTCTTAGGTCAAAAAGAAACAATATTCAATTCCACTTTCCTTTACAAAAGTACGGTATGGAGAAACAATAAATGCAACATGTGAAGCAGTTTGGCTTAGAAGAGTGCTTGCAGAGTTTCAAGTTGATTAAATTGAGCATACAATACAATTTAGTGATAACTAGGGAGTTCTCTAGTTGGCAAAGAATCCCATCTTTCATGAGCGGACACAACATGTTGACGCACATTGTCACTTCATTTGACAGCTCACAGAAGATGGAGAAGCTAAGCAAAAACATTGTCCAACCTAGGGCCAAACTGTAGTCATTCATACCAAGCCTCTTGGCCTAGAGAAATTCATAAAATCTAGAGATAAACTTGGTGTATTTTCTTGAATGACTATTATGGGAGGATGTTAGAGTTTTTAATGTAAAGTTATAATGGTCATACTAGTCTTAGTGGTTGGTTTATTAATAAAGTCACTTTATGACTTTAGTTTGCTTTATTAAATAATGTAAACATAAATTAAGTCATTTTAGGGTTAGAGTTTATGTCACTCAGGTATTAGGGTTTATGTTGTTGCTTTTCTATAAAATAACGGTTGCTCATTCAATATCATATCCAAGTATTTCTATCTTTCAAGTTCTCGTGTTTTTTCTTGGTTTCTTCGCATGTTCAGTTTTCATAATAATGCCCTCAATAATTTTCTCGTCATATATTTCAATCTTTTCTCTTTTTGTTTGCCAGTTTTTTTGGCATAATGCCTTCAAACCATTTTCCTATGATCTGCTGTTTGAAAGATCAAACATTAAAAAAAAAAGATCAGCAATCACAAATAATTGTTCCAAAACATGAATAGGGGTTTCACCTTTGAAATTGTTTTAAACTCGTGCTAGAGAGAGTTTTCTGGACAACAATATGATGGAACTCAAAACAAAGTTTAATTTCAAATCTTAAAAAAAAACTAGATGTTGGCCCAAAAAGACTAAATGTCGGCCTTGCACGGTTACTCACAGGTTTGCCCACCTGTCTTTTCTCTTTTCTTGAATAGAAAAGATCAATTTATTTGTAAAAGGACCTTAACATAATAATTGTATGACAACTAAAAATTCTTGACTTACATAGAAACAAGTGATAGAGGATGAACTTGTTCAAGGAAGAAAACATACACATAAGCGGCCTTTATTCTTTGCTACCTGATATACTTGTCTTCAACTTGTGTTGTGCTCTCTTAGACTCTGATCTTGATCCTAGATCTCAGCCACCTACCAGTCTCAAAGATCTATAATGGTTCCGATACCATATTGGATTTGTGCATATATTAAAGTTATATAAGAGACATCAATTAAAAGGAGGCACCAATCAAGTGGTAAGAAATGAAGCGTCTTTGTGATAATTGTTAATGGTTCATTGTGTCCGATTGATTGCACTTGTACAACAGTCACAACATGGGAATTCTTGCTAGTGTGGGATTGATCTTGCAAGTGAGCCTTCAGAGTTAGCTGGTTCTACTTCCTATTCTAATGTTAATGTACCTAAGCTAAATACAATATATAGAAGATAAAAGGAGGAAAGAGGCAATAAAATCTCAGCTGCTGATAAGTACAAGAGTAGATGAAAATCATTGCTTGCACGTCTCCTTCTATAGCTTGGCTAAAAAGTCAACATTTCTCAAGTCATGACCCTTGTATTAGTACCTCAGCGAGGTTGGTATGATTTGGTTATAGCCCATGTTGCCTTTATGAGCTTCGCCTCCCCATCTCAATCTCACCTGCTGTCCGAAAATAATGGCTTGATGGTCCTTTCTCCTTGACTGAACGGTGGCTAGTATTGCAGGAGTACTCTTGCCTTAAAGCGCTTTGAATTGGGTTGGTGGAGCTTTTGAAACCCTGCTTTGGATGCATTTTCAAGCAACTTCATTAATTTATTGCGAGTCAAATACTGCGTCCGCTGATTAAAATCAGTTTGTGCTTGATAGATCTTATAAAGATCTTGACATTGTGCTGCATCTCGAAGATCACCAATTTCAGCAAAAGATTTAAATTTATAAACAATTCCTTGTATTTCCCCTGCATTTTGTTTGTGCTCCTTTATGTTTAATTAGACGTCTTGAGATACCTGTTGGAAGGGTTTATCTAATAGTGTGAGATGTTTTTCCATGCTGGTGTCATCGCATTTTTCCAAAATAGCTCACATCATTTATATTGCTTAGCTCAAATAGTGTGAGATTCCTCATTGAACTTTACAATAGCTTATGTCATCAATCTTGTACAGATCGGACGGTGTGAGATCCCTGTTGGAAAGCTGCAATAAAGGATTTATAATGTTTAAGCTTTATAGATTGCACGGCTAGAGGTTAGCGCTAAAGGTTCTACTCAATTTATGTTTACCACATGCCCCTTTGACTTTTCAATGCTTTGAGGGTCCCACCCTACGCAACGTTTAAGCCTAAGGATAAATACCTTGAATCTAACAAGAGATTAGCACTAGAAGCCTTGATCTAATGGCGTGAGGGGTTTTTCCTTGCTTGCATCGTTGCTTTTGCTTAAAATAGCTCTTGCTATTGGATCCTTGAAGATTGAACGGTTTGAGATCTTTGCTCGATCAATCGACAACGTACGTTCTCGATCTTGCACAGATCGGACGGTGTGAGACCCCGCTGGAAAGCTTTTAAAATAGTTGAGTTTTGAAATTGTCTAAGTCAAAATGCTAAAGGCAAAATTGAGGACATGCTTATCTTATTCTTGATTACATAAGGCTTGACTGAAATTGAACTGCAAATCATATAAGCCTATGAATCCTTTGTTGTATTTCTTCAGTTGCTTGTGAGATCCGCTACTCTTTGGGAAGCCTGCGACTATTCTGGGAGTTGAACTACTTGTAGAGAGAGCTCAAAATATGTCATACCATACCAAGGGCAGAATTTATTCAAGAATAACTTGATATCATATTAATACATCATGACAAGATTAGGTATTTAACCACGAATACCTAATCACTTTATTTAATTGTAATGACACCATACATTTGTATCGTAACTAGACTAAATATTATAAATTAATCACAATCTACTAACTCCAAAGGTTAAATGAACATTATGTTTCCAATAATATTGCTGATATATATTCTCTCTTTTTTTCCCCCAGAAAAAATTCGTAACTCCATATTAGTAAATATAGGAAATTACATGTTGAAGATGCAATATGCATTCCAAAAGGAAAAAAGAACAAGAAAGGGTGAAATGTCACCCCAACAGAGAAATTAAAAAAGGAAGGAAACCAAAGAAGCTCTAGACCCAAATAAGTGGAGCATCAACACGAGGATACAAAGAAAAGAAACAGACAAGTAGGCCGCGAAAAAATGATCGAGGAGCCCCCTGAAATGGTGTAAAGCACCCATCTCGGAAGGAAATAATGCAATCAAAATATAGACCAGATGGAGAACGTTAGTCCATTAGCATCGACATTAGTGATTCATGATTGCAGATGTTTTCTCTGAATTCGGAAATGATCCAGAGATCTGCATCCAATAACAATCCCTCCTTAGAAAGAGAACCAACCTTAGAGTTGACCTTCCTAAAGATACGAGTAAAAGTAATAGAATCGAAGGAGTACGACAAAGAGTTTGTCAATGTGAAAAGGTGATGTAAGATCAGATTGTGCATTTTTATAACACCCGTTAATCAGTTGATAACAATTTGTGAGTCCCTAAAAACCTAACTTTCCCACTCTTCTATCAATTGTGAACTTGAGAAGAATCTTCAGAGCCATCAACTCCGTGAAATTTTTTGTGCCCCATCCCAGTCCAGCATTAAAATGGATGAAGTGCTTGGAGTTGAAGAAGAGAGAACCACCAACACCACAAATGGCTGGAGTTCCTTGACAAACACCATAAAAAAAACCCCAAGTTTTAGTCTAATTGATGATAGGAGGTGCCAACATGTGTTGTCTCGGAGTTTTTGGATTGATTTTGAAATGCCTGAAAATAATCAAGACTTAGGAAATGCATTGAAAAGTGGGGATAGTTTTGCCATGGAAGATAAAGGCATTCCTCGTAAGCCGAATGCCCCATGGCACAATCATAGGTAATGCCTTGGAATGTTTTAGCTCTAGCCTCTAGAACCGGTTCTCAAGACATTCAGCCACTAAATTTCCTTGCCAACAATCTCTAACCCATATTGAAGTCTCTAGTTCAAGCCAAATATTTCTGGCACAAGGACATGTGACAAGGAGATGATTCATAGTTTCCAAAGTGCTGGAAACAAAGATTACATTGCCTCTGTCCTTGCCAACTTTTTTTGGAGAACCTCCCAAGTAAGGGCATTGTTACTCAATCCTAGCCACACAATCTTCTAGAGACTGATGGATGTCTTTTAATCCCTAATATCCAATGTCTTTAGGTTTAGCTAGAGGCTGCCATTTAACAAGTGGGATATTGTCCTCTTTTCTGCCAGTCCAAAGGAATTTGAAGTTTCTTTTATGCATATTTTCCATGATGCCTTTAGGAATATGAGCCAAAGAAAGCCACTAGACTGGAATAGCCTCCAACATCGAATTCATAAGGGTAAGCTTTCTGCCTAGAGATAGCCATCTATCGCACCAACATCTAATTCTTTTATCCACCTTTTCGAGCAGCCAATTCCAATCATTCATCTTGTAATCATTTTGCTTCAGGAAAAAACCCAAATACTTGAAGCCTCCAAGGAGATCTACTAGTTGGAAGGGGAAAAGACCAAGGACCCAAATGATCTGATGCTCCTCCAAACAATGGAAAGAGATGCTAGATTTTTTCTCATTTAACTCCATCCATGTGGCCACAAAAAAAGCTCTAGAGAGTACTTGAGAAGAGTCACGTCTCTTCGAGAGCCATCACCAAACAACAAAGCATCATCCATGAAGAGCATATGCGTTAGAAATAAAGTCCGACCAACCTTTATCCCTCTAATAGAACCAAATCTTTTGGCCTCAAGAATGATTTGACTAAGCCCTTCAACAAATAGAAAAAAGAGCAGTGGAGAGAGAGGACTGCCTTGAATTAATCCATGCGAGGAGCGGAAAAAGCCAAGGCAAAGCCATTAATAAGTAAGGTGAAAGAAACCGAAGATAAACAACCCATAATCCAGTTCACCATATGAAGCTGGAACCATGTATGGATGAGAATTGCCAATTTGCCTTATCAAAGGCCTTAGAAAGGTCCAAGTTTAGGACAACTGCTGTCAACTTATTCATTTTGATAGAGTGAAGGCTTTTTTTGAGTGACACCAATAACATCATGGATTTGTCTCCCATGCAAGAAACCAAATTGCTTACTGGAGATTGAGTTAGAAAGAATGCTTTTGATCCCAATGGAGATGATCTTTGCAATGATCTCTGCAAAGGGATATGGGGCGAAAATCATCAGATGTGGTCGGGATGTCCTTGGGAATGAGGGCAATGAAGGTGGAGTTGAAAGATCCAAGGATTTTCCCAGAACACCTTGACTCCTCAACAACTCTAAGCAGGTCCCCAACGAACAGGTCAAAAAAACCACTAAAGAATTCAACAATCCAACCATCAGGGCCAAGACGTTTGTCTTTTTGGAAAGTAGCAAGAGCAGACTGTAGTTCTTCCATAGTGATTTCCTCCTCAAGTTGCTCATTGTCGTCCTCAGTGACAACTAAGAAAAAAAAGTAGAGATTTTGACAATTTCAGCTATGTTCGCTTTTCCAGGGTCCTTATACAATTTATCGAAATGAGAGATGCTCAGACTGGCTATCTCATGGAAAGACCGCACATTGGAGCCATTAGTAGATTGCATATCCCAAACAGTGTTTTTGTTTTCATGCTGGTTGGCAAAATTTAAAAAAAATATTGTGTTCTCGTGATTGTTATCCAACCATAAAGCTCTACTTTTAAGTCTCCATTGTGCTTTAGAGGCCATTAGCGAATCCCACTTCTGCTCCAGAGCTTTGAGCCTGGTTTTTGTAGCCTCATCAAAATCCTTATAAAAAACGTTACTGGAGATGCCAACGATCTGTTTTTCCACAGATAAGAGATCCTTTTCAACATTCTGACGCTTGAGAGCCGTTTAGTTGACCACAACCTTTCTTCACTCTTTTCAAATTATTAGCAAATTGGAGACTAGTTGACTTCAATGAGGAATCATCAAAGGCTATCCACTCGTCCTCGACCAACTTGATGAAATCCTCATCCTGCATCCAAGAAGGGTTGAATTTAAAGGGGCTCGAGGGCTTTTTGTCCTTTTTTCCAATCTGCATAAAAATTGGAAGATGATATGAGTCGCCCCCTGAGGATACCCAAGATCTGATTTTCTCAGTGCCATTCAAGAGGGAGTCAACAATTAGAAATATATCAAGTGTTTTGGCCACCAGCTCTGACCCAACTCTCATGTTCTACCAAGTAGGGACCAACTTTATAGGTTCCAAGTCCACCAAGCTGGCCTCAATATTATGGAGGAAGTAATCAGCCATTAGGTCAGATCTCACAGAATTTGCCCACACTTCGGCACTCTTTGTGGTAAAGTTTAAATCACCCTTAGAATGGAGTTATTTGCTCTCGGGTAATTTTGGGCGAACATGTTCTCCCAAAGGACCAATTTCTCTTCATAAGGCCCATAAATATTTGTCACTAAAAAACTTTTACCGAATTCCATAGAGTGAATTTCAACCCCTATACCCGAAGGAAAGAGGGTTGATTTGACCAACCTTAAATAGGAGGTATTCCATCCCGAGACCAATCCCCTAGAACTACCAATAGAATTAATAACCAAAAAAGCTCTGTTTTTTAATTTTTGACAATTCCCCTATAACCTTATTGCCTTCCCCTTTGGTGTCCTGTATCAAAATCATGTTTAGTTTGTGGAGGTGAACCAGCCTCTTCAAAAGCAGTTTTTTTGGAGGGATTGCCCAACTCTTTGATATTTAGGGACATAATAAGCATAGCTAACATAACACTGGGGCATGCCATGCTCTAAGGGCCCCAAGAAGAGTTTTTTGCCTACCCTTTGTTGGATTTAACAAACAACTTTGAATTGAGCATGAGGAGTAGAGAAGTTGGACCTCTCCCTGGAAAGGAACTCCCCATTCTTCTTAGGCTACCAATGCCTCCAACACATCCAACTTCGTTGTCCGCAGCCGCAAGTCATGATCTCAAAGGATATCGGAAATGGCCAGGATCAGTGAGAGAACTAACTGATTTCACCTCTGATGAGCTAACCTTGGGCCAGTTCGAGCAATTAGGGGCAGTCTCAGAATTTAATTCGGCAAACTGCAGGTCTTCAGGTAAAACAAGTGGGCTCACACTCTCATCTGAGAGGTATTCTACTCCTTTCTTTTGTTGACCGGTCTTTTAACCTAGACCATCCGAATGAGCCTTTGGCCTTGATCGCTTCGCAGGGACTTCTAGAATAGAAGCATCCTCAACAAAAGTGGGCCTTTTTGGAAGACTCACTCTTATGTCCAGACGGTGAGAGTACTTAAAAGTGATGGGATCCAATAACATCATGTCCCGAGGATCAACAAACGAAGAACCCTCCAATTCAATTTCAGTTGGGTAGGTGAAGGACTGAAGCATGAAGTCTTCCTCAACCCCAAAGGATGTAGGCACTCCTCTGATGGTAGCTGAATCCTCAGTGGATTTGCATCTTCCTGAAACGACAAGGTATTTTTCCTACCTAAAGTCACTCGGTGATGGCCAAAAATCTTGGCATTGTTATCTTGGAGCTTCGCTTTAGTCTAGGAAGGGACTGATATCTACCTCCAAACTTGGCAAGTGAAGCGTAGAGGGCAATCATTGGCCAAATGGCCATAGAAATGACATCTAACACACCTAAAGGGAATGCCCACATTGTCTAGAGGTTGGGTGTGTTTCCAAGGTCCATATTCCAGGTCTATATCCAACACCAGTCTCTCCTTTAGGTCTAATTCAATTAGGATTTTGGCCACCGTCCTAGAAGGCTCCTTTAGATAACTGTCATCTGCAACAAGAAAAGTCCTTATACTGTCTCCTATAGCCTTAAAAACTGCCTTATTCCATAATTCCAAAGGAAGGCTCGAGAGTTTAACACAAACAGGTTGAGACTATAGTTTTTCCACTCGAGGGTCAAAGCTTCGCATCCACTTCTTAAGAGTTAAGGGTGAAGAACCCCAAAACCATCTATTTGCCAAAATTAAGTTCACATCTGCAGAGGATTTGAAAACAAAGGCTAGCCATCCCTTGACCAAAATGTGTGAGACAAGTATGTAGCCAAGGAGCGGCCTCTAAAATTGAACAATCCAAGAATCTAGGTTTGTTCCTGAGATTCTCCTCCTAATAAAGCATCTTGTCAAGGCCGTATTCACTAATTTCATCACATGATCCATCTTAACTTCCTCTCCAAGAACGAGTCTGATTCTATTGCCCCAAAGCTTAACACACCTTCTGCCTTTTCACCCTTTAACCACCTTAGAGCCAAGGAAAGAGTGGAGATTCAAAAGCACAAGGAAAGCAAGGACAAGAGCCGATGAAAAATGTATATACATTCACATTGTTGGCTGTTTTATAAAAGTGGTGGGCTAGGGCCTAGGGTTTAGTGGTTTTAATTTTTTTGGTTCAAAATTGCATTTAAAAATGTATAATAGAAAATGGGTGGACTGCTAGGGTCTGGTTGTAGCCTTGTAGGCTGTTTTTAATTTTCTTTATAGTTTTTTTGGTTCAAAATTGCAAATGGAAATGTAAAATAGAAAATGGGAGAGCTGCTAGGGTTAGGTTGTAGGTTGTTTTTGTTGAAACTTAAAATATTTATTATTTTTTAATTTTTAATTTTTATTAATTTTTATATATTTGTAGATTTCAAAATGAGTTCTACTTCTGATAACAATAGTGATTATGAGATAGATGTTGATGATGATCTTAGTGTCGGGGGGTCAAGAAGACAGGGAAGATGTCGTGATAGTGCAAATTGGTAGTTCAGTGGTAAGTGCCGAAAAGATTAATTGCCCCTCTACTTTATTGGCTGAATATGCCCAAGGACCATTCAACCCAAAGAAACCTTTGCAACAATTTGCTCACATTATTCAGAAATCCAATAAAGGAGGGGGGAGCATAAAATGGTAGTGCAATTTTTGTCGATTGACTTGGCATGGCAGCATCACTAGGACAAATGCACACTTTTTGCACATTCTTGGAAAAGGGGTTAAGTGTAACAAACTCAACCTTGATTAGAAAGAGATTTTTAGGCTTTATAATGGAGATTCCATGCCCAACATTCCAATAATTCATGACACTGGCACTGGCATTGTTAGCTCTAGTAGGACTTCTAGGGTTTCTTTCTCTCATGCTACAACATGTTTTGGGGTGACTGAGTTGGAGGGCAAGGGGAAGAGGAAAGTTGTGGGGGCGGGCCCCAATGCAGTTGTAGACATGTTTGATGCACAGGCTAGGGAGGAGGCCAACGATGCAATTGGAAAATTCTTCTACACCACATGGATCCCTTTTAATGTTGGTCGCTCTCCTTATTACAAGGAGGTCATGGCTAAGTTAGCCAAAGTTGGTCTAAGTTATGTGTACCCAGGAAATAACAAATTGAATGTTAAGCACGAGATATACTGAGAGGGTGGGTGAATCAGTATATCATAAGTCTTATAAACTTTTCCTTAATCAAATTCCACTTAACCATACATTCAAGATATGCAATAAAACTGAAATAATAAACACCACACAAGATAGAGAGAGACACTAGATTTAACGTGGAAACCCAATGTGGAGGAGCACCAACCCCTTTGCCTAGCACCAACACAACTATTCGTGAGCACCAACCCATAGGGGCACCAACCCCTTTGTTGAGCACCAATACAACAACAATTCGTGAACACCAACCCACATGAGCACCAACTCTTTTGCTGAGCACCAACACAGCAATAATTCGTGAGCACCAACCCACAGGGGCACCAACCCCTTTGCTGAGCACCAACACAGCAACAATTCGTGAGCACCAACCCACAGGAGCACCAACCTCTTTGTGTATACCACACAACTATCTCTCAATGTTGCTATCTCAAGAAATGATAGTTTATTACAATATCTCTTTCCTCTCTCACCTTTGCTCTTCTAAGCTAGATATAACAAATACAAATCATTCTATCTCTCACCTTTGCTCTTCTAAGCTAGATATAACAAATACAAATCATACTCATCTCTCACACTACAAATGGCTTCTCAAGCCTTTATTTATAGCTTTCCAAATGACCTTTGGCTTTCCCCTTTTGTGACCCTTCAATCCTTATGGAAAATGGCGCCAAACTTGCATGACCCTTCGTATCCTTGCATTTGAAAAGTTATGTGGTGACCCTTCATAAGCAAAAGCGTCCTTTCCTCTTTTGTCCTTATCTTGTTGACTTTTCGTATTCCTCAAAGTGTCCCTTTATGAGAAATTGCGCCCTTCCTCTTTTGTCTTCACTTGATGACTCTTGGAATTCCCCAAGATGACTATTCATGGGAAAATGTGTTCCATTCTTCTTTTGTCTTTACCCCATGACTCTTTGACTTCTCCATGGGCCCTTCTTTTGTCTTATATGCAACCAAAAATATATTCGTTAATATTAAATAAATATTAACACACATTAGCCAAGATATAACTATTACAAACATCATTAAATGCAATGGGGCCTTTACCACCAATAATGCTAGACCTTTGACATCAATGACAATATTTCCAACATTGAGGACCACAATCACATATAGGAACTATTCTAAGGTTAACTTATTGATGGAGATGAAAGGCACATGAGTGTCCCATGGATGTAACATTATCATGGATGGGTGGACGGATATTAGATACCATTCACTCATTAATGTTATTGTCTCGTGCAAAGATGGACTATGCTTCTTGAAGTCAATTGATTGTTCTAGGAAGCGCAAAGATGCATAATTTCAGTTCTAGATTTTGAAAGAAACCATTGAGGATATTGGCCCTGCCAATGTTGTACAAGTAGTCATAGATACAATCTATGTGTGCACAACAACATGGAAGCTAGTAGAAGCTACATACAAGCATATCTTTTGGACCCTGTGTTGCGTGCATGCCATGAACAATGCATTGAAATACATTGGAAAAATTCAATGGGTCAAATAGATAATGGACGAGGCTAGGGAGGTGCAGATGTTCATTTACAATCACCACACATCATTGGCACTCTTTCGAAGCTTTTCAAGGAAGCAATTCCTCAAGCTAGTTGACACTCATTTTGCATCTTTGTTTTGTTGGATAGGATGCTTGATTTGCAAGAGCCCTTGCGACTTATGATCATGACATAGGAGTGGACTCGGTGGCTGGAGTCCAAGACAGAGCAAGGGAAGAGGGTAAAGGAAGTGGTGGTGAGAGACACATTTTGGGTTGATGCAAAATACATCATGTCTATTATATCTCTAGTTTTCAGCGTCATCAAATATGGGGATTCTTATAGTCCCAACCTTGGTGAGATATAAGAGTGCATCGACAACATGCTTGGCCAGATGAAAGCCGCTAGCGGTTCGGGTGAGGGACCTAACCCTAGACTTACACAATGAGCATATTCAGCCCATCATTCAAAAGAGGTGGGAGACACTGAACACTCCACTACATATGGCCGCATATGCCTTTAATCGAAAATGGTATGTGGACAGACCTAGTAGATGCACCCCTTGGGAGGACGACGAGGTGGAGGGGGATTAACGAAGGCCCTAAAAAAATGTATACTGCAAAGGAGGCTTCACGTCTCAGTATCAAGTGGATCAAGTTTACAAAACTTGATGGCTACAAAACATTGACAAGGATATTAGGGCAACATTGGCACAAGAGAAGCCAGTGAGTTGGTGGCGACTGTATGGGTGTCCAAGACAGCTACGAACACTTGCAATTTGTCTCCTTTCACAAATTTTTAGATCCTCTGTTGTTGAGAAGAATTGATCGACATATGGTTGGATTCACTCTCTTAAGAGGAATAGACTTACCTCTACGAGAGTGGAGAAGCTTGTTGATATAAAGCCTTGCGTCTGATGGATTGCAAGACTCCTCAGTACATGTAGATCCCAACATTACAATGGGATGTAAATCTTGAGGAACCGAGCTAGGTTGAAGAGGACATAATGCGTAACATGGATTGATTGGGATCCACTTCGAGGATAAGGATGATGACAACAATCCCAGCAAGGAGCAATTCATGGATGTTGTTTCAGATGACGATTATAATTTTTTTGGTTGCATACTTGGATGTTCATGGACTATGTTTTTTATTTTGTTTCGGGCCTTGGGCAGCTTGTTGAATAGTTGATATATTAATAAAAAACTTTAAAACTATAATGCATGATCATTTAATCTATCATTGATGTATCTAGTTCTAATTTATTTTTTTAGTTTATTTGTATATTTTAAATTTTAAATATTTATATATTATTTTAATTAGCCATCACCTTGCCATCCCCGAAATTTTGCATTTTTTTGCCATATTTGAAACCCCATTCCCCTGTCCCAAAATCTTGGGTAACTATGGGGTTAATTAACCAAATTATGGAAATAAAAATATGACAAGAATAATACAAAAATCAAATTTAAGTATATGTTTTTCTGCATATAGGGGAATACCCCTTCTTTAACTCCAAGCATATTCCAACTGCGAGAAAGTTAGCAAAAATAAAAGCGTCCTTCGTTTATTGATCACACTTTCTTCTTCTATCATTCCCTCATTCCCTTATTTTCAATTCAAACATGAAGAGGCACCACTGAGTGCACATAAAGACATTTTTTGATCCACAAAATTCTTTCCTCTTTTTGATCTGGGGTTTTGCAAATTTTAATGAAAAGAAAGCTCTTTCATTTTGGTGCAGTCATCTAATGTTAGCTTTAATGTTATGGAGGGAAAATGATGAGTATAAACATTCTTGTCCAACTTTTCCACACCCCCAAATGGTCGCTAAATCTGTCACCATATTTTTGGTCCACTTGATATGTTGGTATGAGATCTCAAAATTCTAATAATTTTAGTCCACTATTCACATGTAAAACTTAATTAATATATTCAATAAAACCATAGATATATATGCTTATGTTCTCTTTACGATAAGGAGTCAAGCTTTATCAAGACCAAACATAGAATACCTGGATCTCTTCTATTCTCTCTCAACTAACCTATTATCTCTCTCTAAGAATCTATCTGTGAGTTGTCAAAGCAACCCACAACTCACTCATACACATTTATTTTTGTCACATAATACATATAGTCTCACACACAAATGCGAGTACTAAGCATGATTTTAAAGCAATAGTATTTCCATAGTCCATAGATTAGAGTAGAGAGTTTCTGGATAAAACTGTGAAGTTTTTGACGAACATTTCGGTTCACACTCCATGAACCATCATCAGGGTAAGCGAATGAAATATGTAAGATTGCAGACTAATCTCTTCCTTTATAGATACAACAATGAAGCCCAATGATGTCCAGGTGAGTCAAAGAAAGTGGTAAGGTTTAAAATATTATCGAGGCAAGGATTTTTTTTTTTATAATAAAGTTATCATTTTGAATTTAAATTAGAGATTAAAATTACAAATTACAAATTATAGATTTTTAATTTTTAAAATTATAATTTATAAACCTTAACATTAAAATTCTTAAATTATAAACAATCAATTTGATTTGTGATTTGACAAATATAAATTATTAAATATAAAATTACAAGTTACCAATTATAATTGTGAAAAATGAATTATCAATGATAAATTACGAAAGATAAATTAGAAAATAAATTACATATAAAAAATAATTTTTGTAAGTGTGAATTATGATTTGAAAGTTTTAATTTTAAGTTAACCATCAGGGTTTAAATTATAAATTATAATTGCTAATTGTAAAGTTACAAACTTAACATTAAAATTCTTAAATTATAAACAATCAATTTGATTTATGATTTGACAAATTTAAATTATTAAATAAAAATTGTAAGTTACCAATTATAATTTTGATTTATAAACACCTACTTGTAAATTCTAAATTGTGAAAAATGAATTATCAATAATAAATTATGAAATATGAATTATAAAATAAATTATATAGAAAATAAGCTTTTTCAAGTATGAATTATCAAATGTAATTTTTTAATTCATCCAAAAACTTAAACACAAATAGAACAACATACAAGAAAATTGAAAATTGAATGTTTGAGGGCTAAGTCCTCATCGTCTTCGTTTGTAGCCATTGCACATAATTGCTGCCACTTGATCGTAAATAGTAACAATGATTCCACTGCCACTGAAGATTGCCCTTGGCTCCATGTAATATCCCTTTTTACCCACCAGCCAATTGCCAATACTCAGCACTCCAATGCCAACCATCAGAGAATCACCAATCAACAACCAACATTATGAAATCGCAGCATTGGAAGAGGAGCGCCACCCTTTTCTTGGAAATTGCCATATGAAAAGCGTCAAAACACAACAATCATTAATTAAACAACAGTCATTCGTTATTAACAAGGAGCGCCCATGTAAACAATATCAATTAATAAGGCATTAATCAATACAATAGTCATTAACTAGTAATCGACATTTATTTCATGAAAGGTCGCCACCTTTGGAGAAGACCTGTCGGTTGATGGAAGGCTATTCAATTGTTGGTATGGAAGGAATCATTCAATCAGATATTCAAATATTTAACCTTGTACAAGCATCATGCTTTACAATCGCTCTTAAGGACGAAACTATTTAATTGTGTAATCAGATTTCAAGGACAAAAACCCTTGTCATCACAATAACCCAAGGACGAAATTCCTTGAGGATTTATATTTTATTATTTGAAATGTGAAAACTTGTATTGAACAATTAATACAATTACATTTTATTATTTAAAGTATTATTCCAAGTGCAAGTTTATATTTATACAATATTATTGCAAAGGGAATTCCAAGGAATCCGAATTCTTGTATAATATTCCGATTAGGGATATTAAACTCTAGCCAGTTTGGTGTAGACACTGATGAAACTATTGCATTTGCATCCCCTTCGTTAGTTGCTGATGAGAGATGCTATTAGGCCTCCTACTGCTGTTGCCTCCTACCTCTGTTTGGATTTTGTGTATTCAACAGAATAGGACTTGAAGCTCAATTGTTTTAGCATTGTGTTTAATTTTATTAGATCTCCCCCCCACCAATGCAAAACATCTTGGATGTCGGTTTCAACCGACAATGCATCCATTTACAAGGAGAGTAAGAATTTGAATCTCAGACATTTTTAAGACAATACACAAGAACACAATACTGAATATTGACTACACTTACAACACTATTGATTATTGACTACACTTACAACACTATGATTTTGACTTTTGACTGACAAGAACATGCTTTATGAAACAAAGGACGACATTCCCTGTAGTGATCACTTTATAGGACTTTGACGGACTATTATTGATCTATATGAATAAAATAAATCAATAAGCCCTATAACTTAACTTTAAACAACCTCATTAAATCGAAACACTAAACAATATAAAAAATAAATACTAAGAAAAGAATTCAAAAATAATGACTGCATGAGTATAAGCTATTACTAAGACCATACCACTATACCACATAAACTATTTTAAAAATGACTCATAAATAAACTATAAACTAAATAACACCTAAAGACTTAATACACTCTTCTTACCTCTTAAAAATGAAACGAATAATAAATTACACACGTATGGACACTCGTCACTTAATAAACTAAAAACACAAACTTACAAAAGAATAGACTATTAAACCAAATTTTATAAGTATAATATTTAATCACATATGTCTATTGGAAATAATGTCATTGACTTTAAACACAAAAACTTTTTAAAGAAACATACGATGATAACTGCCTACGGTATTGACCGTCCAACTAAAACTATTACAGTGCAAATTGGGCATAGAAAAGTGGCAATGAAGGATTAACATGCATGGCAATGACACATTGACAGCAAATTTGAATGTTAGATCGAGTCATGATGTCTCAAACAGACCTGCATCATTAATGTCACACGGAAATCACAAAGGAGCCATGTGACCACAAGTTTGGCGAGTCCGTCGGGGTTGATCCAAAGTAATCAGAACAGAATTGCACGCATGAACAAGAAGGCATGTGAGGATACACACACAAGCATGTATGACAAAGCATATACGAACCACACGATGCATGGGAGTGTTGTCTGGTCAAGGCACAAATCCACACTGAATATTTATAGAAACACATGAAATACCTTTAAAACAATTGAAACTACCTTGATAAATGCTAAAATACCCTAAAATTTGTGAAAGAACGATTTACAGAGACATAAAATTAATCTCTCACAACTAGAGGGGCAACTAGGGCATATAGCCGAGCTCTGCCCCCTTTACAAATCAATACACCATTTTGTACAGAATGTCGGCTCTGATACCAATAATAATTTTAGTCTACTATTTACACGTAAAACTTAATTGATATTATTCAATAAAGCTATAAATTTATAGGTTTATGTTCTCCTTATGATAAGGAGTCAAGCTTTATCAAGACTAAACATAGAATCCCTAGGATCTCTCCTATTCTTTCTCAACTACCCTATTATCTCTTTCTAAGAATCTCTACGTGAGTTGTCAAAGCACACTCGTACACATTTATTTTTCTCACATAATACATATAATCTCACACACAAATGTCAGTACTAAACATGATTTTCCTAACAAATTCTATGTTTCCTTCTTAATTACCTAAATGATTTTGTTTATTTTTATCTCATCTTCTTCAGATGGCCTATATGATTTGGGCTTCCAAGAATTGACCAATTCTGATAACGAAGCCTCTATCTTCCTCCATGTTCGCCACACCGGATTTCCCTTTCCCCTAAAATTGTAGAGCTCTTTCCAGCCACAGATTCCAAATTATAATGGCTGGACTTATTATCTAGATAGCCTTCGAACTCCCATTTTGAAGCCTTCTTGTCCACACCAATATCCTCTCCCCTACTAATTCTTGGCTGGTCCATCCTACTTCCATTTTATTAAAGAACCTTCTTTAAATTTCCCATCCCATCTTACAATGTAGAAACAAATGATTCCCATCTTCCAAGTTGCTCTTGCATAAAGGACATCTTGAAAGGTCACAAAATTTATGGGTGAAACCATCATATGTCAGTGCCTTACCTGAAATTGATAACCATATTAAGAAATTTGTTATTGGAAGTCCATGCTTGAGCCACATATTGTTGCTTGGGAATTGCCTTCCTTACGCTTCAGCATTTTGAAGAAAATCTTCTTGTGCCCCTTTAACTGAAATGTCTCTTTATTTGGCTTTGTCCCATATACGCTGATCATTCCCTCTCACATTTGAAGGGGATTATTTTTCAAAATTGCAATTGTATCTCTATCAAAATGATTGGGGGCATTCCAAATGCTTCAGTTTTCTCCTTCCTTCTAAATATATGTCATAGGTTTTAACCATGTTACCCCAAGTTGTTTCTGCATAGACCGTTATATCAGAAAACTCCTCGTTTTGAGCCAAAGGAGCTGAATTTGTCCAAGTATTGTCCCAAAACAAAGCCTTGTCGCCATCCCTTACATTCCATCTTAAATCCTTTTTAATTAGGGAGATACACCACCTCAAAAAAAAGTCACAACCCCAAAAATTCGGATGACAAAATTCCAAACTTTTTGAAATCACGAACTGTTTTTCAGCAAGTGATTCTCACCTTTACTTCCAGCAGTGTAAATGATCTTCCAAATTTAATAACTCTTATCTATTTATTCATTAGAGTTAGAATTAGAAACATGCAAGCCTCAAACATTCCAAACGGGTTGGCAAAATAAAGTTTGACTTACAGTTAAGCATAACATAATCAGCTAGACTACATAAGAAAACTGAAACAATATTAACAGCAAGTAATGATAAACATTACACTTTAAAGTGTTAATCAGAATTTACGTCTATTGGCCATCGTTTCTTCTTAGTATTGAGTTGGATGTGAAACATCCTTGTATCAATACATCTTGAATCCTTATGGATTACCAAATATATCTGACAAGATTAATGTAGTGGCCTATGCACTCTGTGATTGCTTGTGGAATGTTAATCCTCAAATAATTACATAATATCCTTGTGCATGCAATATATCATTCTTATTTGTAAATTATTTCAAGTTTCTCAAGAAGGAAAATATTAGACGTTTACCCAATATTATATTTTCATAAGAAGCAAATAACATCTTATGCTTAATAAAAGAAAACAACATTGTTCCTTTTCAACTAATTCTAAACTCCTCTTAAGAATTTAAAACCCTTTTTTTTAAACCTCCATAGACAAAGTGTCAAAGTTTAATAATGAGTTTTATAACAAATATCTTTCGTATTCACATTCTTATTTCAGTCAACTTCAAGCATGTTTATAATCATCTATACAACTTAAGATTGGTTTCATCCAAATAACCAATTTGAATCTCATGCGTCTAAAGCATAAAATTCCCAACATATTCATACTAGGTCAGGTATAATATACTTAACAAGTGAGTTTTTGAAATAACAAGATTATATAATTTTCCGAAACGCCTTTTATTAAAATAACAAAGTGTTCTTTTAGTCACCCAATATCAGTTATACCCTCAACGTTACCTTTAGAAAAGAAGACTCAATCCGTTATATCTTTATAACTACCACTAATATGCTATCTTCATATGGTCATGATTTAATCAATCTAACTACTATCATACTCACAAGCAAATGCTTAAATAATTTATTTTTCCGAACTAGAAGACAGAGATTCACAACTACGGAATAACAATTATGTTATTCGATTTACTCAACATTATCTAACAACAATAATTCCTAAAACAATAACTGATTAAGGATTTCTATTTAAATTAAATCAACAAATCTACGCTAGATTAATCCCTCAAATCAATATTCATTTAGAAGAGAAAGAAAGAGAGTTTTACACAATAACCTAACATATATAGATTGACTATAGTATTTTTCAGGCATTGCTTTTTACTACAAACAGATAAGGTTGATATAACCTCAAATTAACAATAGAAAATACGACAAGTCTTTCACCAAGAATCGAGTTAAATAACTCAAGGAAAATTATACCAAGACACACATGATAATTAAACTATCAAGCTCAACAACTCAAGCAAGCTTGGAGTAAAAATCATTTTACACAGTACTCACTTCCTTAAAGACCGAGGATCAGATTTATTCATTTCCGTGTGATAAATAAACAGGCCTCTAAAAATTAGAGTCTTCAATCGAACAAAGATAAGTATACACAATATAACTCTCTGAGCTTACACAGCCAGGAAAACGAATTGTTCCATTAAAACTAGATTAAACCGATTTCATAGAAAATACGCTTTAGACTGATCAAACAATATTCAATACATGAAACCCATTCTATTATAACTCATCAAGAATACTTATACCTAGAAAGCGAAGGGTAGGGAAAACAATTATTCTACAGTTATGCAACTGTAAACTACAGTCAATTACTAATGTTTACTTTACAATTAAATTCATTTTCAATAACATTGCAAACACTATTATCAATCAAGTGATACATACCACATTACTATAATAGATGTAAAAGCACTTATGGAGGCTTAATACGCCATACTTATCCTTCGAAGGTAAACAAAATACAACTGTAGTTTTTTTCTAGCAAGATTTCAAACATGCTCGAGTCCACAGACCACATTATCACATTATTGATAGAGATTTAAACACCTCAAATAATCACATAATCTTCAAATGGAAATCTACAGGTATGAGTATCCCAAATTTATCAAAGGTAAACATGTTCATATGGAACTAATTCATATACTTGGAAAAACATTCAAACCAATTAAAGAATCTGTTTATAAAGTTAAACTAATTTATAAATATAACACACCAAATTAATTGCCTTAAATAGAATTGTTTATCATAAAACTACCTTGATGATGAGTTACCAAAACTGTTTTCCCACTTGGTTATCTTTAGCCTGTTACAACCCCATTGGGTTAACCAAAAGTCACATTTTTTTTTTATCACATAGATTACTTATAAAATCATCTATAACTATTTAAACAGCCATTGTTTGATTGTTAAATGTATCTAAGCAATAAATGCAATAATATATAAACCCACTGGCTAATAAACTGATCCATTTAGTTTTTAAACAATCTATTAGATTTCAAGATGAATATCTCTTACTAAAAGTACAATAGATAGAATCAAGTACAACACATTGATATAATCCAATTTTCAATCATATATAAGCTTACAGCCACTGCTATTATAATTTCAGAATAATTTATAAATTACACTGTCACTGTTGTGCTGAATATCCATTAATAATAATGAACAATTATGTTACATTTCAGTATAAAGAAAAAATATATAGTACAATCTATACAATAGTACAAATAAGTTTCTTAAACAACTCCATTATCCATAAACACACCCTGAGTATAATCTCAAAGGTTGAATCAGCTGATAGAGGGAGAGCATCCTCTGAGTGCTTTACCTCCCTCCACAGACCAACGGTCTTTCGCACACCTTCCCACTGGGAGTGACCTTACCCTTCATGGAGGGGCAGATAAGAACAATGCGGATATTGAAAAATCAACTAGAACCCGTGTGTGTACTATCACTATTACATGCAAAAATCATAAAGACCATAGAATCCAATCCTCTTATCTAAATGATATCAACAAAACACATGTAAACTAGAAGTACAATGGAATGACAATGTCTCAGCTATAACATTATTTTGTTCAAAGTTTTCATTATAAAATTCGAATCTAAAAATTTGAGTCAATTCCACTCACAAAAAACTCTCTACGATTGAATCATGACTATTATACGATATCAGGGGATAGGTATATGAGTTACCTACGGGTATATCCATATAACTATTTTCTATTATCCAAAATACAGTCTAGAAATCTCATATAAAGATTCAAAAGCAGAATAATACAAATTTCAGCATACACAATCCAATTGAAGATCCAATACAATTAATCATAAATACATAATACCATTGATTTCATTTACCTCACATAGTGACAATCTAAGCTTATCAAATGAGCTGTGTTCGAACCAGGGGTACAAAAGAGACTTAGAACAAGAATCAAGTCATTTTAAGTCCCCTTTCAAACATCCCTCAAACACAATTCCTTTATATATATATTTGTACTAGATGCTAGAATTCAGCCAACAATAAAATCTATTTCATTTCACAAATAACTCATTCAACATACACAAGGTGTTTATTCTCATATACATGAAAAGACCGTTCATATAACTCAAAACAACTTCAGAATATCCATGAGCACTATATAGTTCAACAAGCTCTTTTATAATCCTTACACAATTCCATCTTATTTATTTATAATAATTCTCATAATTTCCACAAACGTAAAAGAATGCAGCCTTGGAATTATGCTAACCACTCACTCCAATCATCAGGGACCAGCCCAAAACAAATATAATATAAGGATTCAACAATTTCGTCAAATGTAACATAAAACCATATACCCAATCCTAGACTCACATTGCAACCTACAGCTGTCCAAAATAACATCACAAAGGGACAACCAAATACCTAGATTTAATTTCTCATAGTAGGGTGTCTACAGATTTGCATACACAGCTCGGTAAAATCTACTTCATGAGCAATAATAGCAATAATAAACATATTTGCATTCATTTATATGCACCAACAGGTAGGTTTCACTATATGCACGTATATGTTCAGAAATCATCATACTTAAATACAATATATAACACATGGATGAATAACCAGACGTACATAGTTACCTGTTCAAATATTGTGCATGTCTAAATGTAAACTGTAATGTAACTAATATCCCAATATAGCTTATAGCTATGTTCACAACATATACATTTAGTATTTCTATCTCTTACTACACTTTTGCTAAAACCTGTTTTCATCTTAGTATGCAGGTCTCATCGTTAATTCTTTTCATATCTAGGTCTGATTTATATATATATTCTCGTGCTTATTTATATATACAAATCTGGGTGTATATCTACATATACATATCATACCAAGTATTCCCAAACTTCAACTCCCATGTGCAAATCGACCCAAAACGACCCGAGTCATTGAGGAAAATAAAACAATAGATGAAGAGGTAAATATAAGCTTGGATTTCATCGTTAACATCTATGACTGTTTTATATTTACTCAAAAGGAGATAGTGAGAGTATGGGTTCAAATCTCACTGCCCAATAATCACGTATTGGCACTCACAGCTGAGTGTAAACAGCTAAACTCTAAATATAACAATATTCCCTGTTAAGCCATTCAAATAGATTCACTGAAAGATTACTACCTGTTTATATACATACTCGGATTTTATTATTCAAGAGTTCGTACCCAGGTCTGCAAACATCCTCATGCCTATATATATATATAGATATAGGTGTTTATACATATAAAACATATTTGTGTGTGTATATGTATCTATTAGATTTTATAATTTCAAACAATTTCCTTAACCCTAAAACAATTTAGCAGTTTTCGAAAGTGAAGTATTTTGGATATCTTTTAAGTCAATAAATAGATCAACATAGATAAAATACAGGGTCGACTCTACCAAATATCTCAGTCAAATAACAAGGTTCCAAATCAAACACAGATCAGGTCTTCATTTGTTATGGCTCGGTCCTCAGGTCTATAGACCTGAAAACCCTAGGGCTTAGGTAAGGTTTCATCCTTAGGGTTATAGAGCTGAGGACCTTAGGGCTTAGGTAAGAGTTTTTACCAAAATCAATCATTCATGCAGTCAAAAATGCATACTAAAATCTTTTTAACAAAATCCACAATTTTTCCTTCCAATTAAAACTATAACAAAGAAAGGTGAACTGACCTGATCATCTGGTGGTTGCTGTCTAATATGAGCAAACTGGAAGCTTTCTTCTTTCTTCCTGTCAAGCTCCAATCTCCCTCTCTACCGTTTGCCATGTCCTTTTTCCTTCCATTCATTCTCTTTTATTCTTTTCCCACCGTCCACACACGACCTGCATGACCTCCAAGATCTACTATTCTGCCAGTTCGCCATTTCCACTTCAATTCATAAATGTTCAACTTATTCATGCTTCTAGTTAACTCGGCAGCAGACGAAAAACCCTCATCATGCCAAAAATGGCAACGCCAACTCTCAATCATAGCAAATAGCAAAACAAACCTTAATGATTCCAAACCAATTCTTTTCCTTTGACTTCAAATAGGCTATGCATTGGAAGCCATTCAAACTTTCCATACAAATCCCACAATTCTCTATGTTTCAAAACTTTAAAACATGTTTTAAGGTATATCTGACCCCATTACCACCTAGGCCACCAAACAGTGTAAAACATATACAAGATAAATTAAACACCCAAGACTTATTTAACACCTTAAACTACTGAACATCTCAAAATGCATAAGAAAATCTTATTATTTACATACTCAGCATGATTTATCCTGTATTAACATTTTTATGAAAATAAAACCAGTCCAAACACCAATTATAATATATTAGTATATAAACATATAAGACAATAACATCTCAGAAGTAAATGCAAACATGCATCATCTACCGCATAGACAGCCATGTAAAGAGAACAATAACTATCACGGAAAAAATGCAAACATGTACAATAAACCATATAGACAGCAAGTACGAAGTAAACACTCATTTAACAAACACAATGTGATGTGTGCACGGGTTTAGTGGAGTTATCTCAACCCCCAGTGTTGGTATTTGCAGCCCCCTCTTCGATGATACTCTCCCTTCAAACTGCCTGTGACGGTGGGACATTCTTGCAACCACCTCATCAAACAAATTGGTTGTCCGAAATCATAATAATCATTAGCATATAACTATAAATAAACTGCTGAATGCAAATAATCTGCAATAAATCATTATGATCATAATGCAGAATAAAACATATGCAACAACTATCAATAAAGATACTGATCACGAAACAGAGAATGTAATTGTCTCCCATACAACATATGTATATCCAACTCAAGCTTAAAATCAGAACTATAAATCAGCAGTCTCAAAATCTACTATTAATCTTAAACAATTTGTAGAGGAAGAAAGTGGATGTGACATAGCCTAAGTTAAAGAAGTTTGAGTGGAAATTTTAGAATTTTCATTGTTTAATCGAAGATAGATACAAATTGATAAAGAACGTGTACATAGTTTAATGTCTCAGGGAATAATTGACATCGTCTTCCAAAACTAAACTTTTGCCTTACGAATTTTCCAACCTAGCAAACACAATAGAGCCGACGGAAATCCCATTGTGCAATCACCGATGTGAGGAGAATAAAAACAATATGGAGCATAAAAACAATGAGTAAGATGAACCCAACCATCGGTGGCACTTACCACCCCATCCATCAGTTTTGAAATTACAATAATTTTGTGAACAAGTACACAACGATATAAAAGTGGAAATGAAAAGACCATATTCGAAGTTTGGTTCCACCAACAAAAGTCAAGGTTTACAACTAGATCAAGTAAGATCACTAAAAACCAAAATCACTCCAAAACACCTAAAATCCCATAATGCACAACATACAATTTGCCAAAACCAAGGAAGGATACATCATTTCAACAACAGTAAAGCAAGACTTCCAAAATAGTTCAAAAATCCAAAGTTTTAAGCTTGCAAACATTCTTGCTTAGACCAACAAACCACATTTGGCAAACAAACTTCTACATTCCAGCCATGAACGAGGTACGTCAACCCAAGGCTTCACAACTAGGGTTTTAAAGACAATAAAACCCAAAACCAAAAAACATGTCTGTAACCCAATAATGCAAGATAACAATTTTTGTCTTGTGCTTGAAGAATAATACAGAGTTAGAGACAAAAGAATGGAGGTCATGAAAAACCCTGTTTTTGCATGACCCCCATTCAAACTTTCCATAAAACTTCACAATCAACTACTTTCACCACATTACTAGAAACCACAACAAAAAACATTGAGGAAAATGCAGAGGATGGTCACTTGTTTTCAAGCAACAAGTTTGAAACCTTGGAACTAGTTTCTTTCAAAACTTCCTCCTTTCCCTCATGTCCTCTTCTATTTCTTATACTTCTAGCTTCTGGTTCGTGCGTTTTACTTCTCACAACAATTTGTATTTAAAAACCAAAAAGAAAATGCCTTTGATCAAGTTTTTCCATAATGGTAGGGAATGTGGTTGCCAAAAATAGAAACCCATTATCATACCGATAATAAGTTCTACTTAAAAAAATAGTTTTGCTTCCAACACTACCTCTATATTCTTTCCACCATTCTCTACATGCCCTAGCTTCACCTTTGCCTCCAAAAACTTGAGGTCAACGGTTCTGCCCAGACTTAATTTACTCAACGCTTATCCACAAAACAAAACCTACATTTCATTATCACGCCATTACGTAACTAGGTCGAGTACCAAGCAACCCATAAAGAATGATTAGTCTCATTAATCATTGCCATGACCTTGACCAAGTCTAAGGTCCCACAAACAAGATTCAAAAACTTAACAAACCACCTTGCAACCAATGACCAAGTCTTAGCCAAGGCTTTGATTGAGTCAACAAAGCAAAACTAATAAAGCATGCCGAATAAATGTCAAGCATAATAATGCCACATACAAGCCATGCTAAGCGAAACAAGATGAATGACTCCCAAGTCTATGCGACTATCCGGTCAAAACAAAAGCTAACAAGATACTCATTAAAGTAATAAACATTGTGCACAATTGGCTCCAAGCTAATGACACCACATGACTTTAAAAAAAAAAAAAAATCAATTTATGCACAGTATAGGGAAATCACATTATGGACATAATAATGAAGACTTGGAGGAACCTTGGAAACTCGAATTTGCATCTTATTCATTTATACCTGTATAATGTCGTTTTGTACTTGCTTGCAAAATTCTTCCACTCTTGGCCTAACTCATCGATTGTACCTACAACCATACAAATGACATCGACAGTATCTATATCGGGAGATAATAATCATAAATAAAACATCTACATAATCAACATATAGATATCTACAAATAAATTGAAATGTATCATATACATCAAAATCATATTACTAGGCTATCATCAAATACTGCATGTGTTTTATTTAGTTCCAAGAAGGCGAGATGTGACAAAAAATTCCATGCCTTAGAACATATGGACGAGTCTCTAAAGTGGCCTTTTAGCTTCATGACCACTGTTCCAAATCTCGGCATTTCTCGCGATATGACTGCTAGCCGAGAAATTGTTCTATTTCTTGCAAAACGAGAAACCTTGATTTCTCGGCAATTTTCACTGAGCAATATTGGTGATTACTCGACGAAAATCGTTGAGAAATCCCCGTCATCTCGGCATTGGAAAGTTGCAGTGTAGAGACAAAGTCGACTCTAGGGCACGAGAAAGTGCAGACAGTGTTTATTGCAATTTTGTTATTTGCAAACACGTTAACAAAGATTGTAACAAGTTGCAAGGAGAAGATTGGAGCGAAGGAGGACGTGTTGTAGGCTAGATTGCAATTTGAAGGAGAAACGCGACGGGTGTAGTTGATGAAGGATTTGCAGACCAAAAACCAGACATAGAAGAACACGAGAAATGTGTGAGGAAGAATCGATTGCAGACTTGAACAATTTGTGATTCGCGATTTCCACCGACGCAGACCAGAAGATGAGTTTGCAAGATGAATTTATAGACTAGAAGGTTGCAGACCAAAGATGTGACTAAAGACTAGCACATGGATTTTGCAAACTATCGCGATTTTCTGGTCGCTAATTGTGACCACCACAGGGAATTTTTGCACAGATCACTAGGGCATGACTAAAGGAAAAAATCACAATTGTAGTGATTTGCACATATTTTTGTGCAAGACCATATTATCCATACTCTGATCTTCGTGTTGAAGGTAAAAAATAATGGCCAATAATCAAAATTAATCTCATGTCATTTAACAATGTTTTACATTTAATTTAAGTTTATTTTATGAATTTATATGTTTTTTAAAGTAGTGATAAAGTTGCTGAGAAATGCCAAGAAATTGCCGAGATCCGAGATTTGGTTCAAATTTTGTCCTCCCGAGAAATCGCCGAGAACAAGATTTTTAACTATGTTCATGACTACCCAAATATTTCCCTCTAACCACCATATTCCAAAGCTTGTTCTTTTATTTATATACGGTCTTTGCTCCCAAAGCTAAATTCATGACCTTCATGAATCTGAAACCAAAACCCTCATTTTGTTTTGGTTGGCATATTTTTTTCCAAGCTATTGTAGAAATTTTTCTTTTTTCGTTTGTTCCATTCCACAAAAATTCTTTTGTAATCTTGTGACAACTTCAACTATTTTAATTGGTGCTTAGAATAAAGACATCATGTATATTGGAATTACTTGTACACGTGCTTTAATTAATTGAATTCTTGTTGTGAAGGTAAGCCTTTTTCCTTTCCTTGTTGTCAAATTTGCTTGAATTCGGTTTACCACCCCCTTCCAATATTTCTTCTTCATCCTTCCTTCCATCATAGGCATTCCTAGGTAGATACTTGGTAGCTCAAAACTTTCAAACTCCATGATTCTGTTTTATTGTAATTCCATGGGTACATTAAAGACAAAATCTTTGATTTCTCCTTGCTAATTTTCTGACCTGTAGCAGTTTCATAAATATCCAACATTATCTTAAAGGTTTCTACTTGTGGAGTTGTTCGAGCCCCTGCGATTATAGTATCAACTACAAATTGAAATGGGACATTGGATCCACTGAGGAAGTTTTGCTTATAATTTTTATTCTTCTTTCTTGTTCCTTCTTTCTCTTCCTTCTTAGAGCTTTTGCCACCATAATGTATAGTTAGGGAGATAGTGGATCTCCCTGCCTTTGTCATGCACCCAGGTAAAATCTAAAATTGAAAACCATAAAAATTGAAATCTGAACTGAAATCAGTAACTTTTGGAACAAAAATCTAGGTATAAAATTATGGAAGATGAATTTATGGAATGCATAAGAAAACAGATTTAGAAACAAACTTTTATCATAAATGAACAATAAAACTTTCTTCTTATAACCAATAAAAAGAACAGCCCAAGCTCGCAGGATAGTCGCTTCCGATTTGAGAAGATAACTAATCGTTTATCCTAAATGAATATAAATCTTTATCCAACAAAAAATACATATTATTCATGAAGTCTCTCCATACTTATAGCAGAGGGAGTGCTTTATTTGATTCTTGTTTTATTTCCCAATTGTACTTGCACTATTCTTTGGATTTTCTTGCTATATTTTCCAGGTGTACTTGCTATAGTTTCCGGGTTTACTAGCTATATTTTCAAGCTATAGTTGCTATATTCTCTTGACTGTACATACTATGCTTTTTGGCTGTACTTGCTATATTATCCTGTTGTAATTGCTTTATTCTCTTATTCATCATACTCACTATATTCTCTAGTTGCATTCAACATTATTCTCGTAGTTGTACATTATTCTCTTATAAACTAATTCTTACTCCACTATGCAGTATATAGGCTCATTACAAGTCTGCCTTACATCAATTGATTGGTCCCCAATCATTGCAAACAATGAATGATGCTGAAGTATGTCAGGTCCCTCCTACGAAGCACCCTCTACAGGGAGATCCATTGAGCCAAATCATTTGTAAGCACTCGATTTCTTAGCCTTTTATCTTTGGTAGCCAATATGCACGCTGTAATCAAAATCAAGTTTCCTTCCTCACCAAGGAAAGGTAGTGTTGACAAGACTGTCAAGCTTTGACCAATCGTCTCTTTTAAATTTTACTTGTGGAAGATATTATAGACCTTAGTTCGCATACGTAGACTCGACTCAAACTTGGCAGACCAAAACAATTTTGACTCGGCAAATACTTGACAACTTAAAAAAATACTCAAATTTCTTAAAAAACATAAATTGTATACAAATTACAGCTACAAATGTATCAAATGAGTATGTAAAACATTGGGCAAGCGTTTTCTATTAGATTTGAATACAAATAGAGTACGAAATTGCATCATCATTTCTTTCAGCTTTTCCTTTATGCTTTCGTGTTAATATGTATCTTTCCCAAAGCACCATCCCATGTTACGCTATTGTGATGCGATGAGCTTCAGGTGGGGCATATGTTTACCAACGTTTTCTCTTGTAGGGGTTCATTGATACATCAAATCTCCTTGAGTTCACACCTTAAAGGGTACATTGGGAATGGGGTGGGATTGGCTCGTTGCACTCTGCAAGAAATATTCTCAAACTATTCTATCATACCTACATCCCTTCATGTATCCTTCATGCCTCCTATGATGTTTCCCTGAAATTATGAAACCCTAAAATATGGCTAAGTTTGAAATCCTGAAACCTTGGAATCTGACTAAGTGTGAAATATGAAAGGATCCTCCAAAACCTAGAATTTGCATTATAGCTACTAGAGGTTTGAAACCACTCTCAAGCATCCTGAAAGTATATATAAAATATAACTTCAAGTATAAGTCTACATCTAGATATGGACATCTAGTAAATGTAATCTTGTATTTAAATGTTTATTTTATAAATATACTGTTTGATTCAAGCTCCTTTAAACCTCTTCAATGTTTTTTCTGTGTTTGGACTCCTCCATCTAAAACTCCCTAGTATAAGTGAAAAAAACTTGCCAAAAGAAAATTCTTGCAATTATTTGCAGGCTCATTGAATACTCGGTGAGTATGTATACTATGTTATGAACATTGGTGTTGGGGGCTAGTTGTAGAGTATAGGCTACTTGTCCAACTCGTTGTAGAATAGTGAATGAGCCATAATCATAGGAGAATCCATAATACCTAGGAGATTATTTCTCCGATGCCTTCTCAAGAGTAGTCTTTTTATAAGGCTCCAACTGAAGGAAGACTTGGTCTCCACCTACAAATTCCCCTTCTGCGATGCTGATATGCTAGTGATTTCATTCTATCCTAATTTGCTTTAAAATTATTCTTTAGAACTTCCAACATTCTCGATTCTTTGGGATGAAGTCTTGAGTTGCTAGTACTTTGGTGTCTTATGTTCCCCAATTTATCATTGTAGGTGGATTATCGATCTACAATTTTCCAATGATTTTGCCTTAATAGAAAACTCTAGATGCAAAATTTCCACCCTTGCTGCGAGTTGATTTTGATCAATTGGTAGTGGATTAGAGTGTTCAGAGCATGGTTGCCAAATTTGGCCGGATCTGCACAAAATTTGGCCATATCCCGATTTTTTGGCTGGCCTGGATAAGTTCATCGGGGTCGGCCCTGTTTTTTTTCAATTTTTTTTATTTTTTATTTTTTTTAATTACCAGCGACAACGAAACGGGCGGCAAGATCCGCACACATCAGGAACTTCCACCAAAAACAAAACAAAACACGGAACTTGCACAAACTAGGAAACTTTCGGGAAGTTTCTGCCAAATTTATTTAGGGGATCTAACCCCTTTTTCACCGGGTCCCCCTGAACGGAGGGACATACAGGAAGGTTGGACCTTTGATTTTCTTCCTTTCTTCGTCTTCTGAACCACTAACCAACCTTGTTTTCAGACTGAATGTCTAAGGAGACATCGCAGCTGGGGCACAGGGTTGAGATTTGTCTTTCGTTGTTGTCCTTGGAGTAGAATTTGCCTTGGGAGAGTCTAATACTGGGATTTCTTTCGAGGAGGATATTGGGATTGGCATAGCCTTCCTTGGAGAGATAAGTTCAACCAACAATTCATCTTCAGAGTGTAACAAGGCTTTGAGGTCCTTGTTTGAAGCAGGGGAAGCAGGAGCTTCAGAAGAAGGGGTAGAATCCTCGCTGTCAGACGCCCATTCTTTGTCTGTGGCCAACACCGAGAGGTTTTTGGGGATGAAATCTTTCCACCAGGAAGAGTCTTTCTTTTTCCTGAGGAGGTTGTAGTTCTTGGTCAAGTGTCTAGTGGCAAAACAACTATGGCAGCAAAACGGTAAGCCTTCATAATAAATAGCTTGAGACTAGGTGCAGTCTCCAACCTTCAGGATGATTTTTTTGAGAAGATTCTTGGAAGTATCAATATTTACTAAAATCTTAACAAAAGTAGTAAGGGAGAACTGGTTGGTATCTGGGTGCATACGCAGAAAATCACCCAAAGAACTAGCAATAGCCTTTAGACTGGATTCCGTCCAAAACTGAAGCGGAAGATTGGGTAGACGAACCCAGATGGGTTTAATATGCATGGGTTCAGTGAGGGGATTGAAAGTGGGAGACCAAGATTTCACTAGCAAGGGGTGATGATTCAAGCTCCAGGCTTGATATCTAATCTCTTCCTTATCCTCGATATTATGGAAAATAATAATAAAGTAGCCTTTAGCACAGAGGTAAATATCGAGTTTATCTGAGAGAAGGGGTTTCCATTGCTGCGAAATCCACCTGTTAAGCTCCTAAAGCTTTGGCCAGTAATCCAAAAATCTGCAGATTAAACCTTTGGTGGAAAAATATTCCTCCGATTTGAGAACCTCCCTGGTTTCTTCTTCACCAAAGTTTATCACTGGGTCTTTAGAGGTCGGGATGAGGGTTTTAGGATCCGATCTAGGAACCGGACGAGAGACGGCGTCGATGAAAGAGGTGGGTTTGCGTTCCATTTTGATCTCTGCCTCCATCGCCATAACATCCCAGCTGGACTGGGTGCCGCTGGAAGGATTCAAAAATGGGCTTGCTAGGGTTTTATTTCCACCCACAACCGGAGTAGAGCCATGCTGTCGGATTGGGGCTGAAGACAGAATCGAAGACTTGGTCGTGGAAGGGAGAGCTGCCCCAAGCTGTTCTAGTGCTGCACGCTGATTATCATTGAGGCTGCCATTGGGCGGGAGATTCTCACCAGTGTTGGGTTGGAGACCAGTCAGGGACAAGAAAATCACTCCGTGCTAGATTTAGCAGGTGCCGTTGTTGTCGTATCCAGGGCAGTTGTTAAAAAGGAAGTGTTTTTTGTCCCTCCTTCAATGGAAAGCCCAAAAACATGGTGAGTAGTGATGCAATCAGAGCCTGTCAGTTGGGGGCAGAGGAAATTTGAATTTGCCGTGGGCGGGAGGGACCATTCAGGACTGTTCGCCGCCGTCGCCATGGAATAAAATAAATAAATAAATTATATATTATATAGTATTAGCATTTTATATTACTTTATTGATGTTTTTCATTGTATTTGTCAATTTTGTATATTTATAAAACTATGCACAAACATATGTATAAGTTCCAGATCGTTTTTTTTTGAACTTTTTCAAGAATTCTGGATTTTTGAATTTTTTTATCCTCTCGAACGGATCTGGGTTTCCGAACTTGGTAACTATGGTTTAAAGTGCACTACGCTGAATAGAGCTACTTGCAAACTATGTACAATAAAAAAGAAATGGAAAAAAACACACAACAAGAAGGATTTTAACTTGGAAACTCCAATGTGGGGGAAAACCAGTTGAAAGTGGCAACTGCACATCTTCCTCTTCTTCCCTTCAATGAAATGAGTCAATATAAAGAGCTCATGGAGCATACAATTCACTATCTTTGTTGTCTTTTGTCTTGCCAATGTTGTGATGGAAGAATTACAAGCAACATAGAATAATTACAACCATAAATTCAGAAATCCCAAAAGTCGTCAATAAATTGTGATCAGAGCACCAAACGATATATCTTTTAGAAAATCACGATTCGTTTTTTTTCGGTTACTCATTGATTTTCACCGAGTAATCACTATGATTACTCAGTGAAATTGCTGAATAATTCCCCTCGACTTGTGAACTATGACAATAAAAGCCCAGGTCATAAAAATAAAGCGATTTTATCATTTTATAGTGAGATTTCTCTGTGTTTTTTCTAGCTGCGGTCATTTACGGTGAAATTTGATTCAGAGGATGATAAATTTGTCATCTGAAATTTGAATATCAACGATTTAGTAGTGAAAGTTTGAAACATTGGCTAGGGTATACCGTATTATGGCGATATTTGAATATGTATAAGCTCTAATTCTAGAATGCAAGCTAAGAAATTAAATCAAATCCAAACTAGAAACTTAGACATCAATGATAGAGAAACAAATGTACAAAATCAAATTAAACACACACTTCCAAAACCGAAGTGGAATAAGCTTCCTCCATTGTGATTGAATTTGATCTATTCCTAAATGTAACGGATGTGGGTGCTCAGTTCTTCTTCAAGGCAAAGAGAATTGGGCAGCGTTTTGGTATGCAAGAGGATTTTTGATGGCTTAGATTCACTTGACAATGCAATAGCATTTCATTAGCATAAATGTGGATGATTGAGAGTGATGGATTGCATGTCAATTTATAGGCTTACAGGAGGTTAATCGGACGGTTGAGAATTACTTGAATTTATTAAATTATAATTATAATCAATGGTGAGGAATTAGTCCTCATCCATGAGGATAATGACCAATCTTACGAGTTGAGAAGAAAGGGGAATTGGTTGAGTTAGCAAGAATATGTCAAGTTAGTTGGTTGAGTCAGCTTGAAAGTTGAAATGTTCTAAGATGACTCACAAGGTAGTGGAAATGTTCTAAGATGACTCACAAGGTAGTGGAAATCGAGGAAGGTGGTTGGATGAGTCAACATTTGGTTGAGACAAACGTGGAGGATATCTAGATGAGGTGAAAAATTTGGATTTTATTAGTTTTGGAGGAAAATAGGTGTGCATGATTTAATTAATTAATCATGAATTAATCAATTATTCAAAATTTGGAGGGAAGTGGTGTTAATTTGAATTCGAATTGAGGATGAGGACGGGTTAGTGCGTCAAAGTTAATTTTGAAAATAAATGGTGAAAATTAGGTGTCTACATTTGCCTTCTTTGAAACGGTGTTGCGAAGCAATACTGTTTCGAAGAATTGTAAACAAAGTAGAGCGTTGATGATTGTGGAGAAAAAGTTGCCCCAGATAAATGAAAATGAACGTGATGATGTCCCCTCGAGTGTTTGTGTGAGAAAGTGGATGAATGTTCGAAATGATTGAAGGGTAGATGATGAAGTGGTTATAATTAATATCGTCGATAAACTGAAGTACTAGAACCAATAATTCACTTGAAAGATTTAAAATGTGTAAAATGATTTGCCCTTAGTGGATAATTGCTAAAGATTGGGTTGAAAAAAGAATGGTACCTGTTTGTCGACTGCATGGTTGGATGGTGCTCAAGACTTAGGGGTCACATGAGCAGATGTGGGAATGATATATCCCGATGATGGTAAGCTGTAGGTTGTAAAACGAAAAATATAGATTGTCCGATGTGTGATAAAAGCTTACAAGATTGATAGTTGCAAGCAATGATTAAGATGTTTAGCACTTAGATTAAATGATGGTAGAAAATGTGGATGAAATGACTTGGATGGATGATGGTGGCCGAATTGACCCTAGAGACCCCATGTCTCTTAAGTGCTGCCTACATTGTCCCATTAGACCTTAGGCCGATGTAGTTCTCCCAAGGTGAGAAGAGATGTAAAGTTATGATGTATTGACCCATGGATGTTGCTATCCCACTTAAGTTAATGATTGAACATTGTGATTGGATGCCATGATAGATTGATTTTCCCCCAAGCAATGATATATGCAATGTGTGGATTGGAAATGATATACCTCAAGATAAGCTGCATGCTTTGAGGTGCCCCGTGAATCAGGGTTCATAGGAGTGGATTGTGAGAACGATATATCCCGATGATAAAGTTGTGAGCTTGAATTGGATTGACTGATTTACTGATTGATTGAGTGATTGAGAGATGGATTGGTGGAGAAAGGATGGAGGTTGTGATTTTGTCAGTACCAATCAACAGGTGCGGGAGATTGAACAAAAATATTAGGAAATGATAGGGGATGATTCATGTGCAAGTATAAACAAGTAAAGTGACTACATGGATTAATAATGATTGATCACATGATTGGATAACATGGATTTGATTTATGGATGGATGGAAGAGAGGTGATTATGGGAGGTATGGTGCAACAAATTTGGTTTTTTATAGTTAAATGCTTAGAAAAGGAAAGGAAAACAAATTCATTGTTCTCATAATGATGAATTTTGCATTGATTATGGCGAATTTGTTGAAGAGAGGCGAATTTGTTAGTAAATGACGAATTCGTTAGCAAATGGTGAATTCGTTAAAGATTGTGGCGAATTTGTTAAAGATAGTGGCGAATTCGTTTTGCACTTAGTGGTCATCTTTCGGAAGTCATAACTTTTGACTCGGGACTCCGTTTGAGCTCTTGTTTGTGCCAAAACGAAGGTATCGGAAAGAAGAATGCAACCATGTTGCAAAGATTAGTTAGATAAAAATGATGAGGATGAATAAGTTGATGTGCTTAGTTATGGGATTACAAATGTTAATGAGTGTGCTTGAGATGAATATGTAGCCATTTAAGATTCACATAGTGTCCATTAGAAATGAGTAGGAGAGACGACATGGACAACAACCTTGAAGCGCTCTATGGGTTAGTCTTCTCAGCACATCATGGGTCCTCCTAGGAGTAAACCACAATGGCTTTGTCTCAGATGACACAAATGCTTTGTCTGAGGATGTGAGATGGTTTAATAGCTACTTTTGTTTTATTTTCTTAGCGTGGAGTTTCAACAATATATCCAACATTAATAACTGAAAAGAGTTGAGCACCATTTATTTGATATAGCGTAAAACAATATGCACCAACGGTATGGAAAAACCATGATGTTTATTGTGTTTTACGTGCAAGGACTGATAGAGTCACAGATGCAAGACTTAATGCATCATGATATGGAAGATCATAATAACACCATTTGTAATGCTCACAGTGATCTAGACACATAAAGTAACAATGAAAACAAGATAAAAAGAGATGTTAAATAGCCATGAAAACCATGTAAGTAAAACAAACAAACAAGTAAACAAATATTGCGGAAGTAAATAAGTAAACACACAAGATGCACAAACAATAAACTGAACAACATACAAGTAAGCAAATGGCTATACAAACAAGCAAGCAAGCAAATGACTTTTTAGATTTCCTTGGCTTAGAGTAGAACCCGTTGGCATATGAGATCCTTGACAATGTTGAACCGTCCAATGAGTAATCCGTGTAAGGGATGACTAGGGTACCTAACTAAGAACAAGTATTTTTGTTTGTTTTTCAATTTTTTTTGATTTTGTTGGATTTTATGATTTTTTTGGATTTTGTGATTTCATGTACAAGGGATACTAGTAAAGGGAAAACCTATTCTAGCACCAAGGAAGGGCGTTGTATTGGATGGAAGGGATACATTATGGATAGAGTATGGAATAATAAGAATGGATGAGAATTAAGACGATAACTCCAAGGAACACGTGACATAAGAACCAAGTGTCTAGTTATCAAAGAAGCATTGTAAGGATACACCAAGATGTTTTGAAGAACATGTCTCAAGACATTTCCACTTCCTTATCAAGGTCAAAATGGGAAGAAGGGTGGTTCTATGATGACAAAGATTGGATTAATAAGGATGGGTTTTGATGGGTTTGGGATTAAATGGATAATGATAGTTAAGGATGGATTTGGGATTAAATGGATAAGGATGGGTTTGGATGGGTAAGGATAATTAAGAATGGTTTAGGATAAGTGTAGGATGGTGAAGGATGGGTTTAGAATAGGTGTAGGATAGGTAAGGATGAAGGGACGATTTAGAATGCATAGGATGAAATGGGTTTGCCCCCAAGTGTAGGGTATTTGTAAACAATTGATTATTTCACGCATGACTTCGAAAACCAATTTTCATCATTGTACTTGCTGTTAGCAAATGATTGAAGAGATTGTGAGAAGCACATGATATATTGATCAGTGCGTTGATCTTATTTATGCAATCCAAAAATTGTTATAGCAGTTATGGTTACAACAGTTATGGGAGTTTTATCAGTTAGACATTAACTAATATTTGGTTAAGTCTTTACATTATTTAACACCCCCTCTTAATGACTAAACTAAAGACAACTCCAAGTTTGCCTCGAAACTTTACGAAAAGAATAGAAACAAGAGGTTTAGTCATTAGATCTGTAGGCGGCTTTGTAGAAGCACATAAGTGAAGAGAAATATCACTAGAATCAATCAATTGTTGAATGTAGTGATGATGTATCTCGATGTGTTTGGTGTGGGCATGAAAAACAAGATTCTTTACTAACTTCAATATACTTTGATTGTCACAAAATAGTGGAGTAGGTGTAGATGAAGGAAGTTGCAAATCAGCTAGAATCCGACGTAGCCAAACTGCTTCACAACTGGGACTGATTGTTGCTTTGTATTCTGCTTCAATGGAAGAGAGAGCAACGGTATGTTGAAGCCTGCTTTGCCATGAAACAACTCTTGAACTGAAAGAGAACATATACTCGGTGGTAGATTTTTGAGGATCAACTAATCCTCCCCAATCAGACTCTGTATAACCAATCAATTTGAAATTTGCTGTTCTTTGATAGAGAATGCCAAAGCCAAGAGTTCCTTTGACATATCGCAAAACATATTTGCTGCTGTCTAGTTTACTGGCTTCGGTTGAGACAAAAACCGAGAAAAGTAGCTAACAACAAAACATAAATTTGGTCGAGTGGTGGTAAGATATATCAAGCTGCCCACCAACTGTCTATATAATGATTCATTGACCAGTGATGAATCATCATGAGTTGATAATTTCAGCCCTACCTTTATAGGTGTAGAAGCAGAATTACAATCCATGATTTCAAACTTCTTCAAAAGAGTAGTGGCATACTTGACCTGAGCAATGAAAATGGAGTGGTTATGTTGCCTGAATTCTACACCCAAACAATAGTGTAGGAGGCCTAAATCAATCATATCAAAAGTAGTGCACAAATTTGATTTGACTTTTTAAATAACTATGTCTCCACTCCCTGTGATGACAAGATCGTCAACATACATAATGAGTATCACAATGTCATCATTAGTGCTTTTGATATAGAGATTCGGATAAGATGGACTCTGTCTGAATCAAGAATTTCGTACATGTTGATCAATTTTGATGTACTAGGCTTGAGGACCCTGCTTAAGTCCATAAAAAGTCTTCACCAATTTGCAAACCAAATGATTATGACCAGGTTCTTGAAAGCCTTCAGGCGGCACCATGTATGCTTCTTCATCCAAATCGCCATTAAGGAAAGCGCTTTTGACATCCATTTGAAATACTTTCCAACCAAATTGAGATGTGATAGAAAGAAGTAACCGAAATGCGACCATTTTTGCATTAGGAGCAAAAGTCTCCTCATAGTCTATCCCCCCCTGTTGTGAAAATCCTTTCGCAACAAGACCAGCTTTGTACTTGTCCAAAGTACCATCAACCTTGCATTTGACTTGGTACACCCATTTGCAGCCAATGGGTTGCTTACCTGGAGGTAAATCCTCCAATGTCCAGGTATTGTTTTTCATCAAGGCATAATATTTTGATTGCATCGTTTTCTCCCACTTAGGTTTGCCTTGTGCATCAGAGTATCGTTGGGTCTTTGAAATAGTGAAAAGATCAGAAGCAAGAGCAAAATACATAAACTCTCCATCATCAGTTGAATCCACAATTGACTTTCCTGGTTGCTGAGATCGTATGAGATCGAGGAAGATCACCCTCTCGTACATTTTATAGAGTGGTGTAATATCACTTGGGTCTCTTCTGTACCAAGGATACCTTTTTTTGCTGAACAACAAATGGAGAAGTGGTCAACTCAAGTCAACGATGCTGATAGATTAATTGAGTGTTAGCCATATATTGTTGCACTGAAGACGTGAGGGTGTCTCCAAAACATGTGGTTCCTCATCTTTCAGAGGAAGTACAATACTAGAAACCTCTGGATTATCAGAGATAGCTTGCTGATTACAAACAAAAAATAATTCTATTTCTTTTACATCAACATCCCGACTAATAATGATCTTGTTAGTAGACACATCTATTAGTCTATATGCTTTGGATTGAGTACTATAACCAACAAAGAAATATTAGGCACATTTAGAATCTAGTTTACTTCTCTGTTTCTTAGGAATGAGAGCATATGCAGCAGAACCAAAAACACGAAAATGTGTTACCTCTAGTTTGATGCTAGACCAGGGTTCTTTCGGAGTGATGTTCTCCAAAGCCTTGCAGGGACTTCTATTCAGTATGTAGACTGCCGTGTTTATTGATTCTCCCCAGTATTTACATGACACACCTTTGTTGTGCATCATGGATTGAGCCATCTCCATGATTGTGCGATTTCGCCATCAACCACTCCATTCCGCTGAGGAGTGTATGGGGTTGTTAGTTGCTGATGAATTCCTTCCTTGCCGCAAAGTTTTGAAATTGCTTTGAAGTGAATTCTCCCCTATTACCGGATCGTAAGGTTTTGATCCGTTGACTTGTTTGATTTTCTACGAGTGCTTTGAATTTTACAAACTCAACAAAACAGTCAGACTTCTTGTTCAAGAAGTAGATCCACTTTTTTCTAGAAAAATCATCCACGAACAACAAAAAATACCTTGCACCAAGAATAGCAGATGACTTCCAAGATGACTCACATAGATCTGCATGAACAAGATCAAGGAGCCCCGTTGCTTTCCAGTCACCTTCAGTGGGAAGAGGTTTCCGCTTCTGTATGCCAGCCAAACAACCTATATCTTACTTGACTTGGAAAGTAGGCAATCTAAGAACCATATTCGATTTATGGAGTTTGGCCAAATACTGAAGATTGAGATGTCCAAATCGCTCACGCCATACAACACTGGTATTATCCTTCACAATTAATGCATTCAAACTAACAGTGGCAGGATCAACAGTCTGTACACGCCATTTTGCCCAATGCCTAGGGCTATGACTTTATCATTTTTGATATCAAACACAATGCATTTTTTTCCTAAGAAATTTATTGTAATGTGAGGGTTTTTAGTTAACCGACTGATTGATAGAAGATTTTTGTTCATCTTAGGTACATACCTAACATTCTTGACTATGAACTTCGTAGCATTATTCAATACAATGTGTATATCTCTTATCTCTTCTACAACATGTGATCTACAATCACCCAAAGAAACTGAGTCTAAAAAACTTTCTTTTGTAGTGAAATTAACATACCAGTCTTTTTGACATGTAAAATGCCGTGATGCACCAGAATAAAAAAACCAATCACTAGCAGACCTCTCATCGGAACATGACACCATGAAGGCATATTCTTCCTCAGATGCAACTTCAATTGCTGCCACATTTGCATGCCCTTTTGCCTTGTTATGTGTTAGATCATATTGGCCTTTTTTGCATTCTTTCTTAATATGACCTATTTTTTAACAATAATAACATTTTACCTTGCATTTTGGGGAAGGTGAAGATGTATTTGAATGTCTTTTCCATTTTACTTTGGATTGGGCAGTAAATGCACTTTTCGATTGGCCAAAACTAGGCTCACTGAAGTGTGTCTACCTGCATTCTTCTTGCAGCAATTATGAATTCCCCTGATCAAAAGTGAGAGTGTTACTCTCTATCATCAGGGGCAAAGCTTCCATGAACGATTCACAAGGTGTCAAGATATTCAGAACAAGAGCCACCTTATTATCGTCATCCACCTTTTTGTTGATCGCTGACAATTGGTCACAAAGATCTCTCATCCGTAATAAATGCTTTGACAGAGACACACCTGTCATTTTTGTGAAAAATAACAAAATTTTCAAATAAAGTACTGATTCTTTTCCTAAGTTTGGTACTTGTTTTTGAGACTGGTCCATAGTGCACATGCTTGTGCAACATTTCAGACCTCCATAATCATATCATCTGACACAGAAAGTTTCAACAATAGAAGGGCTTCTTTATGACGTTTGTCATAATCAACAAAATTCATTGCTGGTCGTTCTGTGTCAAGTATAATCTTGTCACAATCACGGAATTCTGCAATTGTCAAGATTTTATAACTCCACACATTATAATTCTGCCTAGTTAATTTTTGGGCCTCAGGGAGGATGAGATTCAAAATATTGGCCATTTTTCACTCCAAATAATAATTTTTAACCAATAAAATAAAATTCCAAATAGTTGAACAATTTTTTTTATATTCTTGATTTCGTTCAATTTTCAACCACTCAATTTTTTTTTTACAAAAATCCGAAAATTTGTCAAATGAATGAACTTACTGGAATTTTATTATTGCGGCATCGTGATCACTCTTCCTGATGATTGACTCGTGCCCTTTCACGACTGCAATTGATTGTAATTCTTCGTGCCCTTTCACAACTGCACGAAATTGATCTTCGACTATGTCCTTCACATTCAAACTTGACTGTGATGTTTCCCACGTGCCCTACAGGTTGTTCGAATTCCCACATGCCCTATAGGCTGCTCGACTGTGTGTGTTGTTTTCGCGACCTTGCGTGCCCTTTGTGACTGCAATCGCTACTCTTTCCTCGTCATTTTCCTTTTTGCGAACCCTTGTTTCTCCACGACCCTTCTACAAGCCTTCACGTGCCGTTTTTGTGATTTATCTCCACGTTGTGTACTGCGTGAATCTCATTTCGTCTTGTGTCGAACTCGACTAGCGTTTTGTTTTGTGCCCTTCCTGCCATGGCGTTTTGTTTCATGCTTTTCCTGTGAGCCTCTACGTGATTGTCGATGGGATTTCGTTCCACCTTTAACAAGGATATTTCTCATGGGACTGGATCTTCACGGGATTGTGTGTGGTCTCTCCTTCGTCGACTGTCTCTCCCTCTTCCTCTCGTTTGTACCCTAGAACCAGGGTTTGCTCGAACGAAAAACACTCGTACCGTGTTGGCTTCTTCGAGTGGTGGCTCTAATACCACTATTAGCAAATGATTGAAGAGATTGTGAGCACATGATATATTGATCAGTGCATTGATCTTATTTATGCAATCTAAAAATGGTTACAGTAGTCACGGTTACAACAATTATGGGAGTTTTATCAGTTAGACATTAACTATTATTAGTTAAGTCTTTACATTATTTAACACTTGCCCAAATCTCTATAAGAATGGTTTTCACTTTTAGACGGATTATTTCTATATATTTTTTTTGCATCTCAGTTATGGAAGGGTTTGAGATGCATGATGTTGTCCCCTATTGATCTTTCAAGTATGTGTTCCAAGGATGTCTTCAGTAACTTCTTTGATTTCTAAGTTAGCTTCTTCTAAATTTACCAGGGTACCGTCATAGACCCTACAAATAGAGGGTGCTGCCAAACAAGGTGAAACAAAAGATGTGTTGAATGATGTGGTTTGAATGCATGAAAGATTTGGAGGGAGGAATGATAGTGGGGATATGTATAGGTGTCATTATGTGAAGGGTGATTGGGACCAACAATTTCACGTTCAACAAGACTGGAAGTAACTGCAAGTTGGATGATTTGGGGATGCACCTTTGAATCAATGGTGTCTTCAATATATGATGGGGGATCCATCCTGCAATTGCGCTGATATAGGGGGTAGGAAGCGGAAGATGTGTTGAATGAAAGATGTGGTCTGAATGCATGAAAGATTTGGAGGGATGGAATAATAGTGGGGATAAGTATAGGTGTCATGATGTGAAGGGTGATTGGGACCAACAATCACACGTTGAACAAGATTGGGAGTAACTACGAGTTAGATGATTGGGGGATGCACATTTGGATCAATGGTGTCTTCAATATATGATGGGGGATCCATCTTGCAATTGTGCTGATATAGGGGGTAGGAAGCAGAAGATGTGTTGAATGAAGGATATGGTTTGAATGCATGAAAGATTTGGAGGGATGGAATGATAGTGGGGATAAGTATAGGTGTCATGATGCGAAGGGTGATTGGGACCAACAATTTCAAGTTCAACAAGACTGGAAGTAACTGCAAGTTGGATGATTTGGTGATGCACTTTTGGATCAATGGTGTCTTCAATATGTGATGGGGATCCATCCTGCAACTGTTCTGATACAGGAGGTAATTAATTTGCTCATCCATTGGTGCCTTCGAAAGGTTTTCACCAATGGATTTTTTTTGATTGTTTTGATTGGGATGCAAATTTGGATTGTCCAATAGCACCTCAAAGAGGTTTTCACTAAGGGACGTGTATTTTTGATTTTCTGGATTTTGATTTTGATTTGGATTGTAATTTGGATTTTGATCATCTGATAGTGCCTGAAAGATTTTTTCACTACGAGACTGATTTCAGATTTGGATTGTAGGATTCATCTTGATTGAGGAACACTTGTTTCTTAGAATATGCAAATATTTCTTGATACTCTTCTGGCTGGAGGCTAGCTAGGAATTTTGTAATTATTTGATTATCATGGAAGGAAATTGACGGTTGATAAAATTGTTGGTCCGAATCAATGGGTGTGGGAGATGGACTTGCAATATGGGAGGAAGGATTGGTGGTGTTGATGAAAGGAGGTGGGGCAGCATGGTCCTCATAGGGACTATAAATAGATCATGTTTCGAGTATGGATGAAGTTTTTCTTAGAAACTACAAAAGTAGCACTAATATCGTCACATTGATTTTTAAATGGTTTGCAGTTGCTGTTGCGGGGTTCATTTTTTATTTTGAAATGGATGGGTTAATAATTCCTTGCTCATTGATTGTGTTGTTTATAAGTACCTCAGTCACTTGGGGTGTATATTGTGGGGTGATGGGGGATTTAACGTGTGATAAATGTCATGCTCGAAATTTACATCTAGGACACACAAATACACATTTTTTTTTTAAGAAGACAAAATGGTGCTACAACAAGTTTGAGGATATCCAAATATCCTGAGCTAAATTTTACTTCCAGTCCTATGCCCCAGGACTCACCTTATTAGGGCGTTTTACCAGATGCAGGCCAAATAATACAAAGGATTCATTTCTAGGCAGAATATTTGGCTCAAACAAAACGTTGTACAGACTATGGCATGCCCTACCAACTAGAGTTTCAAGATTCAAGAGGATCAACGACAAAAAAACTATGGCCGCAGCCCATCCAAGTATCTAGTATAAAAAGAAATAACCAACAGCTCATCTAGGAAGATTAAACCTGAACAAGGTCCGATAAACAACTTTCTTTCATTGCTAAACTTATTTATTAAACTGAAAAAAATAGTAGAATTTTTTTTTTGAGGGAGATTTCACTTGTTTGAACAAAGCTCAAATCTCTCCGCTCTGTTGGCTTCTTTCTCAACTTGCTTCTCCACATCAACATGGCGCATTTCTACCTTCCTACTCCAATGTCTCCACTTGGATTTCCTTGTCCATAAGTCCATTTCCACAAAAATGGTGCCATTCCTCTTGCAATACAAAGGTTTCTCCATGGTTATGGCCTCAAGATTTTCTAAATCTCCAAAAATGGCACACTTTTCCTTTGGGTAGCATTAATGCAAGTTGGTAAGATCAAAAGAAAGAGGTTGGGGGAGTAATTGTTGAATGCCCTAGTTGTCATTTCTTTCCCCCACCCACATTCATTCCTTTCCTTCCTACGCCACTTCCCCAAGGTAATTAAAGACATGCAAATCTGTTATGAAACTTATAACTTACATTTCATTTATTTTGAAATTATTTAGTTATTTATCATTTTTTTCCTTTTTCAAACTCAAAATATAATCCGTCAAAATGTTTTTATGACCTTGACTTTCTAATTACTAAGGACTTCCAATTATGACTGAGGTACTTCCAATCACGAGAAGTCTAAGGTTGCCAATTGAAAAATGGTTATACAATTTACCTTGGTCTACCACTCCTAGTCCCCTCAAGTGGGTGGGGGTAATTAATGAAAATCTAACATTATTTTAAAACAATTAAATATTATTCACAAAACTAATGGAGCTATCAAAAAGGTGTTTTTTATCCAATTCTCTTAAATCTTGGTTTAATTAAATCCTTAACAAATAATTATGTAATATCCTCAAAATTCACCCACAATCAAAATCGCAGCAGTCAAACTCCACTTCTAGCAATTGTGCAACAGTCAAGAAGGAATAATAACGCAATCAACAAGTTCAAGAACTCAACGAACACAAGGCAAATAAAACGCAGTCAGCCAATACAAAGGCAACAAATTGCAGCAATGCATGGACAATACACTTTGGTTTAAGCGTTCCTATTAAATGAGTAATTATCATAATCAATTATTCACAATCGCTGATGTTAAATTGATTCAGTTAGCCTTAATAAAACGAATAGTCACCACTCTTGGGAAAGACACAACGTTTGATGGAGACGTTACGACATTTATATTCATTCATTGAAGTGGGAAAAAGGTATTCATCCAATTATGTATTAAATATACAACATGTATATGTTGTTGCCTTACAATGGCTTTTAAGGACGTAACCCCTTAATTGCGTAACCCATATACAAGGATGAAAATCCTTGTTATCGAACCCAAGGACGAAATTCCTTGTGTAATTTTGTAATATTTGAAATCCATATTCAGAGATAAACAATTAATCCAATTTGACTTTATTATTATTTTATAAAATATTATTTTAAAAAGGAATTCCGAGAAAACCAAATTAATGTAAAATATTTCGATTTGGAATATTACAGTGGTATTGGAGTTGTTTTTCTTGCCAGCCTGTGAACCATGGGGTCATTACATAAGGAAATTATGGACAGTTTTGAGTCGTACAACATCGTTTCAGCAGAGATTCGAAAATAAATCTTTTTTTCAGACTTTTTGGGGTTGAAAGAGTCATGGAATGGAAACAAACACTATGAGGAAGATGAGTTCGTGAATCATAGTTATGGCAGCTCAGAATATGAATAGAATTTCAATTTTCAAGAGGTCTTAGAAAAATAAACTATGATGAATATCATTCCAATTATGGACAAAAAACATAATTACAGGCAACAAGTATGATTAAGCAAAGTGAAAAATCCTTGGAGACTCTACATGCTTCACGCTCAAAATATGAAGAGAAGACCCTTTCTCTTGGAAAGAAATCATGGGAAACTTGTGACAAGTTCCCTGACAAAGAGGTTGACAAGGAGTTACCTATAACAAAACCAAATGATGCTAGTTATATTAACTCTAGAGACTCTGATAGTGTCGGGACAACCTCGAGAAAAAGAAACTTTGACGCATGTAACATGGCACCAATAATTTTAGATGAAATAAACGAATCAAAAGGCTTAATAGGAACACAAGTACCCATGCCATTTTGTTTTGATTCAGATATCCATATGCCTGGAAATAAGAAGTTTGATGTTGGTCTTCTAACTGGTGATATGAGCTTGAGACCAGTAGTCTCTTACCTTATTATGACAACAAAATTTTTAAGGTTTATGCTCTTCAAAGGAGCAAACATTATCCGTAACATTGAATGGGTTATATTTGATAAAGTGCGTTATGTAAATGATGTTGAGCGAGGAATTGTTTGGAAGGAGGTTATTATAATGCTTTCAAGATATATCAATATCATACTTTTCCTTGCAACGATACCAAACACATCAGAGTTTGCAGATTGGATTGGACGAACTCAAAAGAAAAAAATGTCACAAAAACAATGCAGAGGTCTGTGCCACTTGAACACTACCTGTAGTACTCAGGGGAGCTCCTTAAACTTTGTGAGAGAGAAAAAGAAGACCCATTTAAAAATAGAAAGGAACGACAACATAGTTACGTGAAAGATGGTCCATATGTGACACCAGAGGAAGTTGTGGCTATCTATACCACTTCAGGGCAGCAGCTAGAATTAAGAAAGTTTTCTCCCATTCCTTTTCCACCTTTGTCATATAAGCATGATACTAAGCTATCGATACTGGCACTTGAGTGGTTGAAGGAGTCGTACAGTGTTGCAGTACGATTAAATCAACGAAAGAAAGAAGAGTTAGGTTTTTTTGAATAGACATATGACAATCCTCATAAGGCTTTATCATGTATTAAACGTCACTTGCTTACTCAACGCTCCTTCAAAAAGGTGGGAATTGCGTTTATGGACTTATACAGTTATCTGATTCTTGTTTATGAAATCAAACATTTGAAAAAAATAACAGATAAATATATCGATCAGTATCTTTGGTATATAGGTGACAAACACCATCTCTATCCAAACATGGAGACGTGGCATCCAATAAAATTGTACTTCCGATATTTTGCATAGACTAAAGCGCGCACTGCTATTGTTTTCTTGTGTTGATAACAAACACATGAAAGTGTTTGAGAATAGTATTAGACAGATCCTCATGTCATTGGGATTAACAACTAAAGGAGAATTGCGGGTTCACACTCTAGTAATAGTTTATTCCCATCTGTTTGGTGAATTAAAATTATTAAATGAACAGTCGTCAGGTTTCGACATCACCCTTTCCCATATAATACAAATAATAAGTCTTCCAACAAAGGAAATTAAAAAATCTAATGGACATGATCGATGGGAAGAGGTAACGAAGGTTACAACTGCGTTCAAACGTGCTTTAGTTGTAAATCCAATGTCCTTGGTGCAGAACTGGGGGCATGAGTTTCAAAAGTGGTTTGGAGTGGAAAGACTCACTACCATAGTAGTACATGGAGGATTCTCAGCAATTGAGGCAAACATTTCATTGATTTTAAAACTGGTAATGTGAAGCCTTTCTTAATTACATCTTATGAACTATTTTGAAAACATTATGATATAATAGCATCTTCGAACCCTGGCCTTCTTGTATGTGATGAGGTACACAGACTTAAAAACTATGTATGGAATAAGACTATTGATGCTCTATTAGCTCTGAATTGTCCTTGGAGAATTTGATTGACAGGGTCTCCTGTGCAAAATCATTTAAATGAATTATGTGCAAAGATTTATTTTGCAAGTCCAAACCTTCTTGGTCCTCTATCTGCATTCAAACGATTACACACTGAACCCATTGAACAAAGTTGTGACCACAGTACAAGTATGAAGGAAGAGGATTTTGGGCAGGCAAGAACATTTGATTTACAAATAATGATACAATTTTGTATTCTATGCCACAGTACCTCAATAAAAAAGAAATTTCTACCATCAAAACCAGAGTATATTCTTTTTTGCAGAATTCGACCATCTCTGATTTCACTATATTTGGAAATTTTCAAGTTTAAGGTTGTAACAAATGTGATACAATCATCTAATACCTCTTTTAGCATTTTGCAATTAATTTGTTTATTTCGGAAGTTTTGTAATCATCTTAAACTTGTGGATAATACTTTCTTTCAAGAAATGAGTAGTAAGCAAGTTTCTAGTATTGTAGAAGATTCAATAGATACTATTGGAAAAGGAAGATGGCACCAACAAAAATTGCAATATCCATTCACACTTGGAGATAACAGATCGTCAGGAAAACTTCAGTGTCTAGCTTCATTGCTCTCTAGTGTTTTTCGATTATCCTCTAGTACAAAGGATAGGGTGGTCATAGTTTCAAATTTAACTTAGATTCTTGATATCATTCTAGGTCTGTGTGATCATTGGTGCGGGCAATGGCTACATCTAGATGGAATAACAATCATTTATTCTAGGCAAGAATTGGTTGATTATTTTAACAAGAAGTTGAGGAACGAGGTAGTATTCTTACTTTTATTTGACCCCGACTGGTATCTAGCCATTGACGAGTCCGAATATGCGAACTATGGTGGGATTAACACAATTACAACCCAATCATGTGTTGGATATGATATTATATCATTGAAGAGGAAGACATTAGTTCAAACACAGGTTGGAATAGTTGGAGGACGGAATGCAAAAAATGAGAGACTCAAGTATGATATTGAGAAGTTGAGAAGAAATACAGAGAAAGAAGAAATAGAATCGTCATTTTTACTACAATTGTTTGTGGACAAGCGATTTGAGGAAGGGAGGTCTGTAATATCCTCAAAATTCGCCCACAATCAAAATCGCAGCAGTCAAACTCCACTTCTAATAATTGTGTAGTAGTCAAGAAGGAATAACAATGCAATCAACAACCAGTTGAAGAACTCAACAAACACTAGGTAAATAAAATGCAATCAGCCAATACAAGGGCAACAAATTGCAACAATGCATGGACAATACACTTTGGTTGAAGCGTTCCTATTAAAGGAGTAATTATCATCATTAATTATTCACAATCGCTGATGTTAAATTGATTCAGTAAGCCTTCGTTAAACGAATAGTCACCACTCTTGGGAAAGACACAACGTTTGATGGAGAGGTTATGACATTTATATTCATTCATCGAAGTGGGAAAAAGGTATTCATCCAATTATGTATTAAATATATAACTTGTATAAGCAGTTGCCTTACAATGACTTTTAAGGACGCAACCCCTTAATTGCGTAACCTAGATACAAGGACGAAAATCCTTGTTATTGAACCCAAGGATGAAACCCCTTGTGGTGTAATTTTATAATATTCAAAATCTGTATTAAGAGATAAACAATTAATCCAATTTGACTTTATTATTATTTAATAAAATATTATTTTAAAAAGGAATTTCGAGAAAACCAAATTAATGTAAAATATTCCGATTTGAAATGTTGCAAACTATTAATACCTTGGTGGAAAATAAGAACATATCTATTGATTTTTCAAATCATGACTTGTGATGAAAACTCTTACATTAAGTTCCCTAGATACACCAACATTTCTTACAAACTAGAACTATGCTCAAGTCCTTCGTAGTAATAATTAACCACTAAATAATATTAAACATATAACTATTAATGAATTTCTTTAACAATATTCACAAGTTGGATAAAAATATATAAATACTTAGTGGCACAATTGACCTAGTGCCAATGACGGCCTCCCACTGAATTTAATCAACATAGAGACTTGACATTGCGGTGTCTCAATTAGGAAACTCGGCAACCCAAACCAACGAAACTGCCCCAAATTCACTATCATTGGAGTGGGGTATGACATTCTCCCCCTCATAGAAGATAGCATCGTCCTCGATGCGTCAAAATACTCAAGTGGTAAATTCCACCACAATCATAATTGCAAGTCATCACAAGACATACACAATTTTAGTAACACAAATACAGACTGTTTTTTCTTAAACAATCTCCAAATTGGCTGCACAAAATACAACTATCAAATTTCGTAAAATACCAGTGCACAATGCACTAAACTGCTATAAGATACTATATTTAAATCCATGCCATCCTATGGCAGAAGTAACACTGTGCTGTGATAAGTGCCCATCCTATGGCAATAACATACTGAGCAAACTAAGAAATACTGATAACCAAGTAGCCATGCTGATCAATAATGCTGACTGAATGAATTAATACGATGCCAAAGCAACCAAGCAAATTCTGTGCTCTATCAAATAACTGAAATAGGAAAGCAGGTACTTTAGCTAATCCTATATGAAACCACCACGTATGGTGGGTGGGAGGATGGTTGTAAGACTTGTCCCACAAGCTTGTCCATTCTTCCTTTTAGCAATATTCCAAGATGCTACTTTTCCTCCATACCACGCCATAGATGCAATAGTTATGCACACATACAAACACAATTCTGAAGTACACAACGCTGTAAACTGCTTTAAGATACTATATATAAATCCATGCCATCCTATGGCAGAAGTACATTGTGCTGTGATAAGTGTCCAAAATAAGTAAGATATTAACAAACACAAGTATTATTTTTATGCAGCTGTAGCGTCACCTGGTTAGCATTAGTTTATGGACATAGGTAATATATTTATTAACATTTTCAAATGCTCAAAACCGTATAAAAATATTCACAAGTTTATGGCCAGCTTTAGCGCCATATAGGGTTTTATTATAATAACCACAATTTATAGTTGTAACACCATCTGGCGTGGGAGTTGTCTCTTTTGGAATTGTTTAAAAAAACAAAAAAACAAAGTCACTCCCTACTTCTATGCAGTATTATTTGTCTGTACAGCCGCTATTGCATGAGAAATAACCTGTATTGCCTTGGTGAGGCCCTTGATGACGTGGAGGGCAGAGAAGAAAGTTATTTTCAGACATATGTTGAAAAAGGCGCCCCATCTCTTGGTTGGTTATTGACTTTGCCATGTATAGAAAATTTGATTGAAGTTGTTTGATTAGTCAGATCATGGCGTCATAATGTCTGGGTTTAATTAGTAATACAAATTAGATTTATTTTTTAGGTTAGTGGGCTTCAGAGTGCCACTTGGAAGTAAGCAGTAGTCCTTGAGAATTCAAAATTATATATATATATATATATATATCAGATTCCCTTTACGATCTAATTCTGACCTTAACTTATTAACTAAGGAATCCAGGTTTGTTTTATTTTATATATTAATTAATAAGTTAAGGTCAGGTTTAGATTGTAAAGGGAATCCGGATATTCCTGTATGCAAAGGGATCTAATTCTGGCCTTAACTTATTAACTAAGGAATCCAGGTTTGTTTTATTTTATATATACAGGAATATTGGGATTCCCTTTACGATCTAATTCTGACCTTAACTTATTAACTAAGGAATCCAAACTTATTAACTAAGGAATCCAGGTTTATTATAAAACAAACCTGGAAACTTATTAACTAAGGAATCCAGGTTTATTATAAAACAAACCTGGTTTCCTTAGTTAATAAGTTAAGGTCAGAATTAAATCGTAAAGGGAATCCCGAACCTGGATTCCTTAGTTAATAAGTTAAGGTCAGAATTAGATCGTAAAGGGAATCCCGATATTCCTGTATATATAAAATAAAACAAACCTGGATTCCTTAGTTAATAAGTTAAGGCCAGAATTAGATCGTAAAGGGAATCCCGATATTCCTGTATATATAAAATAAAACAAACCTGGATTCCTTAGTTAATAAGTTAAGGTCAGAAATAGATCGTAAAGGGAATCCCGATATTCCTGTATATAAAATAAAACAAACCTGGATTCCTTAGTTAATAAGTTAAGGCCGGAATTAGATTGTTGCATACAGGAATATCGGGATTCCCTTTACGATCTAATTCTGGCCTCAACTTATTAATTAATATATAAAATAAAACAAACCTGGATTCCTTAACTAATAAGTTAAGGTCAGAATTAGATCGTAAAGGGAATCTTGATACACACACACACACACTCCTTAAATATTATGTTGTAATGTGATGTGAAAGCCTTAACATTGCAGATGAGAGAGAGCAACAAAATCATATTTCCTTTATTTATATACACACACACACACCCCTTAATTATTATGTTGTAATGTGATGTGAAAGCCTTAACATTGCAGATGAGAGAGAGCAACAAAATCATATTTCCTTAATTGGTATTAAATCGGTTGTTTCATTGGCTTTATTTAAGAGTTGTAGATTTACAAACGATCCTTGGAGTGGAATTATTTTAGTTGGAGGTCAATTCTTGATAGGTGAATGACAATATAATTTTGAAATGTGAAGACCACCACTAAAATGCCATAACATACCTGCTATGATGAGAAAAGAAAATGCATTTTCAATATCTTAAAATGGTTTATTTATGATTCTTTTATAATGTTAACCATGCTATCTTGGTAAAGTTGCATCTTCATAAGGATAAGTCGAGTCTGCATGTACATATACAAGCCTCGCCTTACCTTGCCATTGATAACATTATGTTATTATTGATATTGAGGTTTATTCTATTGATGATTGTTGAGTTGTTTGAATATTAACAATCCTTGTTTCATTTTGTTGTTAAGCGAAATATCTACCTCTTTTCTTCTTGTGTTTTGTACATTGAACCGTCGCAAATAAGTTTTAGTACTTAAATTTATTGTTTAACTTGGTTATTTACGTGGAAAAAGGAAGGATTTGAGATGGAGGGTTCACTTGCTCAGCGTAAGTTGACACTTGCCTCCTCTGTTTTAGTGCAGGGTGATGAGTTCGAGTGGCAGTTAAATTACAGTGTTATAATGTCCTTTTGTTGAAAGAGATGTTAGTTAAAAAGGAGAATTGCTATATTGTATTATTTTCGGACCTGTAGTATTTTCCTATATCCCAGATGTATTCAGTTGATGTAGGCTTTGAACGTTATAAGGACACTTGAATTATTGTTGACATTTGTGCATGGTCGTGTAAGTAGTTAGAATATTTTAATACACTTGTAATACTGTCATGTTTTTATTGATATAAAGACAATTTTAATTGTGATACAGAAAGAGAGTTTATTATTTAAACTTTATTCCAGAAATATATCTGGTCTTTGATTTCTGTAGACTATTGGATTTCCTCGATGCCTTACAACCCAGGAAGATAGCTTTAAAGTTATTAAGTTGGAATTATTTGATTGTAGTATCTCTACCAATTTAATAAAGGTGGGACAGGTCCCTGAATCATGACAAATACATTTGTCATAAATAAAAGAGAGAGCTAATATTAGTATTGAAACAAGATCTAAAGAAGATTAACTAGTAAACATGAAATAATATTGAAACCATAATTACCTTATAATTGAATAAGTCTTTTATTTATTTTTACCAGCAGAAATAATATTTGCAGGATTAATCAACTATTGAAACCCTCTTATAAAAGTGGTGAAATTCAGGAGACCTCATTATAGCTAATTGATATAGTGGGTAGAGTTGAATTGATGAACTGATTTTGGAACTAGAAGGGATCTTCTTGGAAGTTGATGGAATAGGATAATTTGATATATTAAACCAGAAGTTAAATGACTCTAGATCAATTCAACCTTGGAGCTAGGTTATTTGTGTTTTGTTGGGTTTGGATGAATAAGTTTGCTTTCATTCTGGCAATGGGAGTGTTTAAAGTTAATGGAATTAATTTACCTCGGATCAATCTTCTAGGAAATTTAACGAGCTTGAAAATCAAATTTATTAATGTAGTTAAGTAACTTTCATTTGTTATAAATTTAATAATTTTGTCCCGGAATCCACTCATTAAAAATAGCAAAATTTTCCTTAAGCCGAAACGAAACATTGGTACCTATTATCGCTGGATACGAGAATTGATTTGTGCTGCCAAGAATAATTTAATCCTTTTTGGAGCCTTATTTATCGTCTCGTTTTGAAAGGTGGTTGCACAATTTTTTTTCGTTGTTTCTGGTTTTGGTCTGCGGAGTTGCTCCGGGAACGTTGTCAAATAAATTGCCCAGTTTTGTATTTCTGGAAACCGATAGTTCTAATCCTTTTATTTGAGTTTCATATCCTCTTAGGATTGTTCAGATTCAACTTATTGCATCATTTGATATTTTTAGTAAGTCCTTGTACCTTGTTTGTTGCTGTTTATCTGGGAATGACAATTTATCATCAAGTGATGTTTGGAATGACAATGTTTTCTTTCGTTCTGTTAATCCTTGATCTGAAACAACTCTTTTGTTGTGATGTATTTAGTACACATAATTGATCCATTACCTTAAGTGTAAATATTGATCTGGATATTTATTCTAGCGTCGTTTTGTAGCCCTTTTAGTCCTGTTGAACCTTAGTAGCCTTAAAGTGTTAAATATTGTAAAGGCTTAACTGCTTGTTAGTTAAAGCCTAACTAGTAACCTTCATAACTGCTCTTGTAACCATTTTTGAAGTGCATAAATAAGATCTTGCATTGATCAAGTGCATCAAGTGCTTTCAATCATTTCTTCTCATTTGCTACAGTGGTATCAGAGCCACCACTCGAGGAAGACGGAAAGGTACGGGTGATTCGTTCGAGGAAAACCCTGGTGTTAGGGTACGGATGGGAGAAGAGAAGATAGAGATTTGCAGAGATCGTAAGGAGTAGTTTCTGACAGTCATGAGGTCGTGGAAATCACGGGAGGCATGTCCCGTGGAAGAAATGAATTCTGTCACATTTTGGAAAATCACGAAGTGTTTGTGGGTCATTTTACTCGGATAGTTCATAGAACATTCACGACGAAGAGAAGTTGCAGTCGTGGAAACTTGTGGAGGACGCAGATCGTGAAGGTTCATGAAAAATCAACAAGAAAAAACACAGTCGTTTTTACACATTGGTGGCACCAAATGCCCACGTCAAGGGTTTGTTCATGGCACACAGGGCACGACGTTTGGAATACGACACAGTGGACAAAGGGAGAGATGAGGGCACAAAAGTGAGCCGTGGAATTCACGAGGGAAGAAGACATAGTCACGACGGAAAGGAAGGGCACGGAAATGGAGCTTTTTGTTTGCAGTCGAGTCTGGAAGACAAGCACGCATCCAGGAAATGTGATTAGGGAACGAATGCGGAAAGAGACAGGTTACTGTGAAGTTTGCAGGGTCATGACAGCAAGGATTTCGTGGAGTTTATAAAGACGTCCAACACAAAAATAAGCAGTCGCCAATATAACACGAAACTAGAGTTTGTAGGGCTATGACAAGGGCAATACGTGACCACGAAGGGCATCAGATAGGGCAGTCGTTTCAGGAAGCAGTCGAGGGAAGAAGGGAAACGTTGAGAAAAACACAGGAAGGGTTTCGTAGAAGTTGCAGGCACAAAACGCCAGGGCACAAAAATTCCGTGAGTTCAAAAATATATTTCGGATTTTTTAATATCTTTTTCCGAATGGTTGCAAGTTAAATTGAACATATTCGGGGAAATAATTTTAAATAGTTCAATTGTGTGGAATTTTATTTTATTGGTTTAAAAATAATTTTTCGGAGTGAAAAATGACAAATATCCAAAACCTAGTCCTTTCGGAGGCCCAAAAATTGATTGGACAAAATTATAATGTGTGGAGTCATAAAATTTTAATGATTGCGGAATATTGCAATCGTGACACAATTGTCCTTGGCATTGAGGCAAGACCTATTACGAATTTTGCAGATTATGACAAGCATTATAAGGAGGCCTTGCTGTTGTTGAAGCTATCCGTGTCAGATGATATGATTCTTGAGGTCCAGAATGCCACTATGGTAAGTGCGCTATGGACCATTTTGCAGAACAAGTATTAGACTTCGAAGAAAAGTCGGGTGTTGTCCCTGAAAAATATGTTATTCTCTGTCAAAATGAATGAGGGTGATTATCTGTCAGATCACCTACTTTGGATGAAAGATCTTTGAGATAAGCTTTCAGCCATTAACAAGAAGGTTGATGATGACGACATGGTGGCACTGGTTCTGAACAACTTGCCACCATCCTACGAATCTTTTGTGGAGGCTCTTCATTTGATGGTGGAAAGCTAGACACTGACATTTGATCAGGGGAGTTCCTATCTGCTACAGAAGGCATGGAGATAGACACACGTAGAGGAGTCCCATGTTGGACAAGAAGAGAGTGCACTTGCTGTTCAGGTGAAGGGGAAAGGGAAGTAGAAACATATTTCTACGTATTCATCTTCTAAGTATCAGGGAACATGTTTTTACTGTCATAAGGTTGGGCATATGAAAAAGGATTGCCGGAAGCAACAATATGCAATTTTCCAACAAACCAATCAAGCAACAAATGTGGCAGTCATTGAAGAAGGGGAATCTGAAGAAGAGTATGCCCTTGTGGCATCATACTCACAGTCACATACCAATAGCTGGTTCATTGATTCCAGCGCATCTAGGCATTTTACATGTCGTAAAGATTGGTATGTCAAATTTACTGCAAGTACAAACCATTTTGATTCAGTTTCTTTAGCTGATGGCATTTCATATGCAGTAGAGGGGATAGGAGATGTTTGTATAAAATTGAATAATGCAAAAACAATCATAGTCAGTAATGTTTTGTATGTTCCTAGCCTAAGTAAAAATCTCCTATCTATTATTCAATTAATGAAAAATCCCAATATTGTTGTAAATTCTCTAGAAAACAGTGTGTTGTGTCTAATATAAGACAGGATAAGGTAATTCCTTGAGGTATTGGACAAGGTGGTTTGTGTAGACTCATTGACTCTACCATAGTTTACATAGATACACGAGTGGAGGATAAATCCACCCTACAGGATGTGCGGAATGATAGGCTTGTTGACCCTGATCCAGTCAACTTACATGCATTAGTGGAGGGAATATCCACTATATAGGATATGCAGGAGGATGCAATTCCTCAATCTCAGTCGGATGCACCAGTAATTGTGCAGGAGGATGAAATACCTTGGTCAAATTCACTGGCTCAACAAACCGGGAATAAGGTTGTTTGTTTAGTAGAGTATGGTCATTTTGCTCTAGATTCAAACCTTGGTATGTTACCTGAATGACCAGTTCTACACTCCATTGGATACAAATGGGTGGATACGTTTTGTACTTTCAACAAGTACATGGCTCATCTTGTTGCGAAAGGCTTTTCGCAAATTGATGAGGATGCTTATACTGTGAAGATGGTCACAAATCAGTTGCTTCTCTCCGGATGTTTGGATGAGGAGGTCTATATGGTGCACCCTGATGGTTTTCGGGTTCCCTATAGTGATCATTTGTTTTGCAGGATGATTGAGTCCTTGTATGGACTTCGGCAGGCTTCACAACCCTGGGATGTTTTATTTGATCAGCATCTCCAGGGTTTTGGATTCAGACTTTTGGAGATTAGGCTGAAATCATCAGCCATCGATGATTCATTACTGGTCAATGAATCACTCATCAAAGACTTGGTGGATAACTTGCTACATCTTATGTCCACATGGATAGATCTTCGTTTTACTGTAGGCTATCATGTTCGGTTGTTGTCTACACCGAAGTTCCCACATTGAACAACAACAAAATGCTAGAGGACTGCGGATTGCATGTTGATATCTATTGATTAGTTTGTATATGTAATGACTAAACTATTTGGTCCTATTTTGTTTGTAAAATTTTGGGACAACTTTGGTGTTGTTTTCGGTTTAGTCATTAAGAGGGGGTGTTAAATATTATAAAGGCTTAACTGCTTATTAGTTAAAGCCTAACTAGTAACCTCCATAACCGCTCTTGTAACCATTTTTGAAGTGCATAAATAAGATCTTGCACTGATCAAGTGCATCGAGTGCTTTCAATCATCTCTTTTCATTTGCTAACATAAAGAGTATTTTTGCCCGTTTAACTATAGCATTGACTCGGTTTGTTCTTGTGTTCGTGTTTATTTTTATATTGCTGTTTGTGAATGTTACTAGTGTTATGATGAGTTCCTTCCCTATTTGTAAAGTTGTACCTCTAAGAGTTCTTTTTCACTTGGTTGTGGGGTTTGTGGCAGATTTGTAAAGAGGACCGAAACCTGTCTAGTCTTAAGTGATTGTGCGTGCTTTCACGTCATTTGGGTTTCATGTTGTGTCAGATGTATCTTGTTAATTTCATATTTTATCTAGTCTTATTTTTCTCCCTGATGTTATCTTATCTACATAGCGGGGTCTATAGATTGTTGGTACCCGAGTCACTAATAACCGAACCAGTTTGTACTTGAGCTTAGACTGTGCATTTTGCAATGTGGAGTAGATTGAAGTGTATCTGTTTGGGTCACAACTGTGAAGAGATGTTGAGTTTATTTGTCTTCCTGAATTTTATATTCTCTATTAGTGTAACTCCCTCTATACGAGAAGGTGGTAGTGTGTTCGTTAAAATATTAAGAAAAAAAGTGTGTATTTGTGTGTCCTAGATGTAGATTTGGGCATGACAATAAGAGGTTGGGTCATTGGCTAATAGGTGATAGGTTGTGTTGGTTGGAGGAGGATTGGTCCAAGATAGGATCTTGGTAAAAAATGGGCTCTTGGTCAAAGATAGGATTTTTAACAAGGAGCTCATCGAAAATGGAAGGTATTTCATGGTGATCAAAGATGTGTTCATAGAAAATGGATGTATGCCATGGTGGCCAAATATGGCATCATCAAAAATGGAAGTTGAGCCCTGGTGGCCAAAGATGGGTTGATCTACTATGGATTGGTTGAAAATAGGTTGGTTGAAAAAAGGTGGAAGGTTATGACCTTGACTTGGAAGTGGATTAGCTTGATTATGTCTAGGAAGGACATTTTGGCATACACCCAAGCTATGATTTTCAGATGTGGATACACTTGGCTCCACCACAATGTGCCCTTTGTCAATAAAATCGTGGATATAATGCTTTAATCTCATACAGCGATTTGTGGAATGACCTCGGATTATGTGGTATTCACAATATTCGTTATCTCTATAACACTTTGGGTTTGGAACATTTTCATCAAAGTGTTTGGTGTTAGGGAACACGATCATGTTTGCAGCGACCAACTTCGAAAGACGATGTCATATGGTTCTCCTAAAGGAGTGAATTTGCGTTTTCGATTCTCTTGACTAGGCTGACCACTAGGCATGGTAGTGTTGTTGGTAGGGGTGCTAGATGCTAGATGGTAGGGGTGCTAGAATTGGATTCCCTTTACCAGTGTAATGAGGGATGTTTGGATCAAGGCTATAACTAGTGCATGGAAGACTTGGTTGATTTTGGGTAATAGGGTTACTGGTGTTAGGTTGATGTTGATGTAGAATGGTTTGGGCGTCAAAATCAAGAGGAAGTTTGGCCCCTAGACTGAAGGCTTGTAGCAAAACCTCATTCTTGTTGGCTATAATATACTCTATGATTTGAGAAGAGGGAAAAATGGCTCTAGATCTACGTTCCTCATTTTCAACATTGTCCTTGATTTCAATATGGTTTTCTTGATTTTCAAAGTGAAAAAGGGAATTACCAAAAGGCTCCTCTCTGTTCAATAAGGCCATTTGTCTTGTAATAGGTGACATTGCTAAGAGAGAAGTTTTGACTCACAAAATGAAAAAGATAAAAACTTGAATCTAATAAAGTGAAATACCAAAATGACTAAAAGTTGATGGATAATAAAAATACTTTTGAGTTTTGATTTTTTGGGACTAAACTTGTGATTTTTAAACCCTCTTGGATTTATGACTTGATTTATTGATTTCAATTCTCAAAAGGGTTTTTGGTTTCAATCAAGGATTTCAACATGTGCTATTTCACAAGGAAGTAAACAAACAAGTCCTATTTTAAACACACATGTATTGCAAAAAAATGGATAAAAACTAAGCAAAGGGACTTAAAAAACCCGCAGGCATTCCGTGTTGCTTGTCCGTTGCATTAGCCGCGGTCTAATATTTCAAGATATTAACCATGGGGGATCCTACCATTCCCATGGCCTACTAAGTCCGATTTCAAAGGTGCGTGGAAAGTAGCTTCTCGACGCTAACTGCTAATCGATGCACTACAAGTTAGACAGTAAGAATGACTTTCTTAGGCTTAATGTTTAAACAAGCTTATCTAAGGGAGTCTTCTATGTACCTTTCGATACAATGTGGTCCAAAACCGTTGAAGAAGCTGATTTGATGGACGCACACAAATTGGTTTAGTCCCAATGTGCCCAACACAGTGATAAAATTTCAGTGTGTTAATGTTGGAAAAACTAAATTTTGAGTCATGATGTCTAAGGTTTGGGTATTAGAGGATGAAACCCCTTCACTTCATGGTTTGCTTAAAACACAACACTACTTAGCCAAGAATGACAGTTGTAACTCAATTTCTATGCCTTTTCGGTACACAAGGTTTGGCTTACCGCATGGTGGTGAAATCCACGATCTATAGAGCCCCAAAAAGAGAATAATAAAGAAATTAATATTTGTCTCTGATTCCTAGGTATCGTCACCAATGTGATGCCAAAGGAAGAGCATATACAAGCACAATTTCGGATAATAAAAGGTTATAAATATTGTTTCTGATTTTTTGAGTATTGTGACCAATGTAACACCACGGAAAAGAGCATACACAACAAGAGCATTGAAATGGAGAATTGATTAACTCCAAAAAGTAAAATGTTAGCTAATTACTACTAAAAGAAAAATGTAAAAATGACTGAATTAAGATGGTTAACAACTTTGAAAAAAAGAAAAAAGGTTAGTCGAAAACCTACAAATGAAGAAAATATTGAGAGAAACAAAACTTTGATTTTTAGTTTGTTTTTGGTTCACTTGTCTTGGACTAAAAACTTGAAAAAACTATTACAAGTCTTTTGAAAATTGAAAGAACAAGGTAATCTACAAAGTTAGCCAAAAAAAAAAAGCAAAAGGATGGAAAAAAGACAAAACTTTAGTCTCTGGAACGATTTCGTTGTTACATAGTCAACAAACAACAAATTCATTCGCATATGAAAAACACAGAAAACAAAATGGAAAATACAAAAACCAAGGACTTACAGAGCGATTTCGTTATTCCTGAACGATTTCGCTGATGGTAACGACGATTTTGCTGATGTTAACGATGATTTCATTGATGTTAGGAACTTTGGCAAATTTGTTAAAGTGTTCAAAAGTTCAATATTTGTTCATAGTTGCATTCTTCTTTCCGATACCTTCGTTTTGGTGCAAACGAGACCTAAAACAGAGTCCCAAGTCAAAAAATTGGGCCTTCGGAAGATGACTACTACAAGCACAAAACAAATTCGTCACTGCATGCTATGATCTCGCCACTGCGTGCTATGATTTTGCTGCTGTATACTACGATTTCACTGCTGCATGTTATGATTTTGTCACTGTATGGTATGATATCGTTATTGCATGTTACGATTTCGCTATTCTGTAGAATGACCATAAATAGGAAATAAAAGCTAAACCATAAAACATAACTAAAACAAAAGATGGTTAAACAATAGAAACAAACACAAAAACTATCAGAAAGCTGAGAAACTAAAAAATAAGAAAGAAAAGGCCCAAAAATGATATATCTGTTTGCTCCAATGAATTTGCTGATGATGTCTCTGAATCCGCTGTTATGTAGGTACACATACATCAGACCAAAAAGTTAAAAATCAAACCTGCAACTTCAAACATAAACTTTCAAAACCAAGATTAAATGAATATGCACAAAGAAAACACTAAAAAACAACTGATTTATGCTTCTAAATGCACCTATTATGTTTACGATTTTCAAGATGAGGGAAAGTCCCACTGGGTATGCCATAATGTATAAGCTCTAATTCTAGAATGCAAGTTAAGAAATCAAATCAAATGAAATAAAATCTAAACTAAAAACTTAGACTCAATGATAGAACAACAAATGAACAAAAACAAACTAAACACACACAAAGTTGAAGTGGAATAAGCTTTCTTCATTGTGATTGAACGTGATTTGCTCTTAAATGCAACGAATGTGGGTGCTCAACTCTTTTTCAAGGCAAAGAGAACTGGGAAGCGTTTTGGTATGTAAAAGGATTTTTGATGGCTTGGATTCATTTGGATTTGCTTGACAATTTGAGAGCATTTCGTTAGCATAAATGTGGATGATTGAGAGTGATGGATTGCACGTTAGTATATAAGCTTATGGGAGGTTAATCAGACGGTTGAGAATTATTTGAATTTGTTGAATTATAATAATAATCAATAGGTTGAGAATTATTTGAATTTGTTGAATTATAATAATAATCAATAGTGAGGAATTAGTCCTCATCCATGAGGATGATGACCAATTCCATGTGTTGAGAAGAAATAGGAGTTGGTTGAGTAAGTCAACAAGAATGGGTCAAGTTGGTTGGTTGAATGAGTCAACAAGAATGGGTCAAGTTAGTTGGTTGAGTCAGCTTGGAAGTTGAAATGTTCTAAGATGACTCGCAAGGTAGTTGAAATGTTTTAAGATGATTCATGAGGTGGTTGAGAAAGTTGAGGAACGTAGTTGGATGAGTCAACATTTGGTTGAGACAAACATTGAGGATGTGTAGATGAGGTGGAAAATCCAGATTTTATTAGTTTTAGAGGAAAATAGGTGTGCATGATTTAATTAATTAGCTTTGAATTAATCAATTATTCAAGTTTTGGAGGGAAGTGATGTTAATTTGTATTCGAATTGGGGATGGGGATGGGTTAGTGTGTCAAAGTTAATTTTGACATTAAATGGTGAAATTTAGGTGTCTACAAAATCTATACGTCACTGATAGTGATACTATCATACTGATACATATTTGATAGGTTGATATTACAAATACAGACTCGGTACTTACAAACATGGATGTGGCTTAGCAAAATGCTATAAATAAGAAAACTTGTTCTAGAATGTGATTCCTTATTCCTCATCACTATGACATTGAGATTTAACAAAAGGAACAACTTGGACCTGTTGACAAGGCCGCTTCATTGAAACTGGAACACATGATATGTCAAAATGCTAAATATGTGAAGAAGGAAATGCCGGAATGCCAAATTCAACACCAAAAATGACATTTCAATAAAGTGACAGATTTGTTTGCCAAAGAAGGGGTAATTACACTTACGATTTTGACTTGATGTACTGGTTGGATCCTTGATGAATTACTGTGTCTAGAAACAAGTCAACTTAGATAGGCCAACAAATTATCACTTTTTTCCATAGTTAAAAACTATTTTTTAATCAACTTATTGCAGCTGACATTCTCATGACCTCTTCATTATTTTTTATTTTTTAAAGTTTTTGGGCCCTGTTCAATTTATCTAGGCTTATCCATTTGAAAAACCCCCTTACCTCTTTATGTTTTTATTTACATTCCCAGAATGCCCATTTCTAGTTCTATGTCTATAACACTTCCTAGTGTGTTTCTTAACCACTCTATATTACTTTTACATGTTATTTAAGTTTATTTTATGACTTTTATATGTTTTTTAAAGTAGCGATAAAGTTATTGCAAAACTCCCTAGTCCTAGTCAAAATTTTCGCCTGTCGAGTAATTGCCAAGTATGAGTTTTTGAACCATAGTTACTGTTGGCCAATTTTTGGCCCACATTTAAAAGCTCTTGCATTTTTGATGAAGCAATGGATCGAAGGGGCAAAGGGAAGGATCTGCTTTAGGGGGGCCAACAACAATGTTCAGGGGATCTGCTTTAGGGGGGCCAACAACAATGTTCAGGGGGCCAACAATAATGTTCAAAATGAGCCCGCAGGCCAAAGGACTAAGCCTTGTGCAAAGTTCTTTTATTTTTCGGCTTTCCCTTTTTCGGCTAAGTCATTAATCATTGCAAAGTTCTTCCCTCGGTGTTTTCTTTGGTTTGGTTTAAGCCTCATGGTTCTCCTTTGGAAAAATTGTCCACTCAATTTTTTCGAAGGAATGTCTCTCTTTCGGCGAAGTTTCTCCAAAAAGCTAAGTGTTGGAATTGTTTCGGACATTTTGTCCGAAACAATTTCTTCTAAAGGGCACTTTCGAAAGACCCGAAGGGTACCTTCCCTTCGCAGAGGAGCTGAAAACTTGTCCGAAGGACTTGTTCAAAAGTTTCGAAGGGCATGTTCCTTTCGGAAAGGACTGTTGACAAAGTTCCGAAGGGTATCTTTCCCTTCGGAAGGACCATTTTCAAAATGCCGAAGGGCACTTTCTCGGCAAAAGCAGGGCACTTAACAAAGTTTTGGAGGGTATGTTCCTTTCGAAGGGGCCGTTTATAGGATTTTTGAAGGGCAATTTACAAGGAAAAAGACCATTCGCAAAAGCCCGAAGGGTCTCTTGCCCTTTGGGAAAGTCCTTGCCAAAAAACCCGCGGAAAATAGTTCCGAAGGGAAAGGAACAAAATGGAAGTCCGAAAGGAAAAGTTTTGAAGAAATTCCTTTGGGAAAGAGCCAAAGCAAATTCTCGAAGGAGAAAAAGCACAGGAAAAAAGCTTGAAAGAATTCGTTCAAGAAAATTGTTTGAGAGAAACCAAGCAAATTGCCTGTGGAAGAAATGCCAAAGAACAAGGAGAACCCGTAGAAAAAGGACCGAGAAGAAATAAGTCCGAAGACTTAAGACTCCAAAAGCCCGAAGACTTAAGGTGCGGAGAGTTTGAAGTCACTGGCCTTGAAAACCCTGAAGACTTAAGGCTTGAAAAGCTCGAAGTCTTAAGGCTTGGAGACAGAGAAGCCCGAAGACTTCTAGATGGAGAAGCTCGGGGACATCATGCTGGACAGGTCCAAAGTTGAGGGGCTCAGAGAACCTGAATTACACTGCATAGTGTAAGTTGGGATTCTCCAAAGACTTTACTTATGAGATTTTTATAAGTCAAGTAGTTAAGAAAACGCGATTTGCACTACTAAGTGCAAATTGAGCTTTCAGAGCTACTTGACTTAAAAGAATTTACAAGTAAAGTAGTCATGAAAGCTCGAAGTCATGATTAGACGAATGAGACGCTGCCATGTGGTGTAAGCTGGAGCAGAAAAAGTCAATAAAAGACAAGTGGCACAAGGACAACCAATTAGAGCACGGGGGAGAGTCCAAGCGACTGGCGTAAGTTGGTAGCTGGAAATTTATGAAGGTTTTTGTCCTTCGACATGGGCTCGCTCTCGACAAACCGCCGTTCAACGTAGAAGCAACATGGCTCAGGCTAGCTAAAAAGACATGAAGATCGCGTCCTTTTATAGGCAAGACACGTGCAAATGAAGACGCCATGCCGATTTTAATGTAGAAATCAATTTAGCTGCGCAAAGAAGTGATGTTCCAGCCGCCCGCGACATGGCTTCTCAATATCCACCAAAGAGAGACTTGAATGCGGGAGGGATTCGAGAAGATTTTGTAGCGATCTTGGGCAACGCATTTCATCGTCAAGGCAGTAGTCAGCAGTCATCAACGACTCGACGACTTCTTCCCTCTTCCTGTCTTTTCACGCGGTCCTTTCTCTCTCTCTCTCCTTTCTCTATAAATATCTCACGATTTGCCATTGTAATGGCCCCAATTTTTTAGAATGTTGTCATCTTACTGGGAGACGGTTGCTCATTGAGAGGTTTGCAAAAACATGCTCCTTTGACCAGGCTACCCTTTCGAGATATTGTAAGAACTACCTGTTGAATGTAATGAGACGATTCTTTGCCTATTTCTTGTCTTTGATTAGTGCTTTAGTATGCTTGTGCTTGGTGGATTCTTGAATGAGTGTATTCCTAGTCCATTAGCCTTCTGCTTGCCTCTTTGAAGTATTTTCAAGCTTTTGTAGGTTTGGATTAGTGTTCTGCCTGAACCTCTTCCAGTGTGTGTTTACTTGATTTTGAGATAGTGCAAGTCCAAATTGTCTCATGACTGATCTAGTGTGGGTTCAAGCATAGATGAGTGGTCATTTAAATTTGGTGCATCAACTGGTTAGCCTTCTTAGGAGCCCTTATCTCCCTTCTAACCCTTTTCCCCGTGAAGCATTAGTTTAGCAGTAGTTTTAGGTGATCCACCAAGAGGAATTAGCCTCTTTAAAAAGCCTAGAGGCTCAACCTCACCATAGGATACCCACATCCTGAGGTTGTTCCCACGCTTGTGGTTGGAAGTGGGAGAGCCTGAAAAACTCTCCCACAAGGGTGCAATTCCAAGCTATAATAGTTGCAATTGTTATTGTCTACTCATTGCTACTCACACCAATTCAATCCTACAACCTTGTGGATCTTTGATCCATGTTCATTGATGGAGCACCGATGACAATTCCTCAGCTCACGTCCCCTCTTATGCAATTTGGAAATGTCTCTTCGAAGTCCACAGGTTCTTGATATGTCCAAGATGAGAAAACCGATCAGATCAGCCCGTTAGTCTGACTGTTCAACTTCCATGGCAACTGCCGCTTAACCGCAGATTGGCGGTATCAAGACCACCCCCTACAATTATTGGCAGTTTAGTCACCATCCAGGTAATGCTCATTTTGAGCCTTGCAAGTTGATTGAAACCGATTCCTTTTGAGTCTTGAGTTTGCTGGAGTTCTGATTATTTTACTGGATCTTTACAGATCAATTATAACCATACAAACCCTTGAATGGGGTCTTACCAATTGATACATGGTGCGTGGCGCTATACCAATTTTCTGCCACCAAAGCCATACAACCTATAAATCAGCCAGATATTTACGTAGACAACCCTCCAAGGTCATATTCACAATTTCTATTTTCCCCTTAGTTTGAGGGTGGTAGTTGCTAGTAAAAAATTAGTGGTGTCTGTTAACTCAAAAAGTCCCTTCCAAAATTCACCCGTGAATTTTGGATCTAATGCAACTTATAAATATTTTCCATAAACACGACTGCAATTTTATGGGCTTTATAAGTGATATCAATGGGAATAAAGTGAGCATACCTGGTTAATTGATCAACTACAACGACGATACAATTTTTTATCACTTACCTTAGGAAGACTTCTGATGAAGTCCATGCTGATAGATTCCCATTTTTCCTTGGGGATTGGTAATGGTTGAAGTAAACTTGTATTTTTAAAACACAACTGCAATTTTATGTGCTTTATAAGTGATATCAATGGGAATAAAGTGAGCATACCTGGTTAATTGATCAACTACAACAAAGATACAATTTTTTATCACTTACCTTAGGAAGAATTCTGATGAAGTCCATGCTGATAGATTCCCATTTTCCTTGGGGATTGGTAATGGTTGAAGTAAACTTGGATTTTTAATAGTTTCCACCTTGTTTCTTTTGCATTGCGCACAAGCTGCTAAAAATTTGTGGGCATCATCCTTCAGCCTTTTCCATTTGTAGGCTTTTCTAATTTGGACATGAGTTTTGAAGAAACCAACAGGACCAGCTGATAGGGAAGACTGGATTTTTGCCAACCTTATTTTTAAAATATGATTTGGGACTCAAAACCACTCCTCCTTGTTACAGATGAATCCATTTCAGCTTTGTTTTAAAACTCCGATAAACCATTTTTATTGTATTCCTCTTGGTCTTTGGTGTCTATATTTCTTGGGTCCCGGGATTGATATTTATCATCCTTTTCTACTCCTCCTGAACTCTCTCCTACTACCGGAGCATAAATTATTAGAGATGGTTTTTGAACCAAATCTTCTATGTTCTTTTTTGGTTTTTGACATTTTATTTCCATATGGCCCAAGTCACGACACAGATTACATCTTAGAGGTAAGCATCCACAATCTATTTCCTGCAGGCAAGTATCCACGTGAGTAAATAGTTTAAAAGTAGTTGGGAGAGATCGCGATAGATCCATTTTCACACAGCATTGCATAAGTTACGAGGTTTTTTTAAAATTTTTATTAGTGGTGTCTGTGATGCATACGAAATCTCCAATAAGGTTGCCAATATCTCAAAGATTGAATCATTCCAAAGTTCATGTGGCAATCCAAACATCCTAATCCATACAGGTGGGGATTTTAACAATTCCTAGTTTGGATCAAATTTTGGAATCCATGGTCTCAGGTATAAACCAGCATTTTTTATATACCATGGGCCTATTTAGAATTTTTTAAGATTGCAAGGAAAAACCCTTTGGCAAAAAGTCTTGCCTCAATATCTCTTCCCCAGTCCGTCTATCCATTGCCACAGCTCATCTTTTGTTGGCCAGTAACCCATGAATTTTCATATTCTAATTCGTCTTCTATCACCAACTAGTATTTCTTTTATCATTTGGCATCTTGTAGCCATTTATACTTCTAGCTTCTTTAGATATAATTTAAAACACACACACACATAGTTTAAAATAATTCTTTTATGAATTATTATTTGTCAGTGCCTATCGAAATTTCTCTGCTCAAGTCTAGAATTTATATATCTGTAGAAACTAAGGCACAATTTAAATTCTCCTGCAGCTGTTTCAATAACATTATTCAATTTTTTAAAATTGATGTTATTGTTTGCCATTTTCTTGGTTGGAACTCGTTGATATAAATCCTGTTGAATTTATAAATGCACAGAACTTAAATGCTTATGAAGCCATTTGTTGTAATAAAGATGGTGCTAAAATTAAAACTCAAGAAGGATGTCAAATCTATTATTTAGAAAGAATGAGTATTCGGAGTTCCTTAAGAATCAGGGATGACTTCAAATCTATCATGCAGATCAAACGAGTCGTTAAATTTCCCTTTTTTTAACTTTAAAAGTTCAGTTCCTAGTTATATTCTCCAGAAATTCATCTTTTTCTGTTTATCGTTGAATTGAAGGCTTCTATAGTTGAGGCGAAAGCTGTGCCAGTCTTATTACGAATACTTCAAAGAAACCCAGCAGTAAATGGTGGACCGGTACAGCTTCTTTGGGAACTATCCAAGAGTGAGTCTGGGAGGGTGGCAATTTTGGCAGAGAAGGCATCCGTTGTTGTGGTGGCTAGTGCTTTCAACTTGTGCACAAGTGACCAGAAGTTGCAAGCAGAGCAGCTTCTTTACAATCTTTGTGAGCATGATAGGGCAGCAGTCATACAAGCAGCCACTTCAGGAGTTTTTGGACCATTAGTTCGGAAGCTAGCATCGGGTAGGATTTTTAAAGTTTGTGTTCTAGATGCATCTTTCCCTTTGTAGAAATTTCACAGTTCGTTTACTTTCTGACATATCTTTGTCATGTTTGTCAGTTGCATATTTGAAACATTATTTAATGTCTTATCATTTTTTACTTTATTCATAGTGAAGATTGGACCGGATGTTAGATTTCATTGGTATGATGGTCTATGTGACAGAGGAGGTACTATTTGCAGGTGATGAAGCTTTGCAGCTAGAGATGGCAGGAACTATTAGCACTCTTGATGTCAATGAAAAGAGTATGCATTCTCTTGTGGATGCTGGTGTTGTTCATCCTTTGCTGAAACTTTTGCAGCATGGTACAGCAGCATGCAAATTAAAAGCTGCAAAATCATTTGAGCTCCTCTCCAGTTTCGACGTTAACAAATTTTCCATTGCAAAATCTGGTAGTCTTCCTGTTCTTGTGAAAGCACTTGCATCTCAATTTCGTGAACTTGTTACTTTAGTTCTGGCCACTCTTGCAAACCTAGCAACGGAAAAGCAAATTGCTTCTGAAATTGAACATGAAGATGCTGTTTCAAGGTTAATTGAGATGTTCAAATGGGAGGACATTGCCATACATGAAAATGCATTGAGAACACTAGATCACATGGCCAAGGATAGTCGTATAGTCCGCCAATCTATAGCAGAATCAAAGGCAATCCCTAGATTGTATAGCCTACTTCAAAGTGAGAAAATTTCTTCCTCTTGCAGGGTAAGCATTCTCAATCTTGTTTCATATCTTGCAGAAGATCATATTACTCGGTCGGCAATTGTAAATCCAAGACACATAGTGAGCTTTTTTGTTCGGCTTCTCAAAGGTCAATGCACTGATGAGAGGGAAGCTGTTTTGTCTATTCTGTCTGCGATGGCAAAAATGGATGAAACAAAGCATCTCATGGTTTCAGAAGAACCTCTGCTGCAAATATCAGTGGAGTGCTTGAAATCAGATCGCCCTAAGATAAGGGAGTGTGCTGTAGTAATTCTTTCAAAGCTGACTGATCCAAATCTTGTAGACAAAAATGTCCAGTTGAGTCTGGCAAGAATGGGTATGATTCCTCTTCTGATTGATGTCTTGAAGAGTGATTCAGAGCGTGCAAAACAACATGCTGCTGTTACGCTTGGGCAGTTATCCATGCGAACACCTTACTTAACAGAAAAGCAGTCGCTTATCAAGAAGTTTCTTGCAAAGCTTGGTTTTACGAAGTATAAAACCTGCAAAGTTCATTCTGGCAAGTGTAGTTCAAAAGGAACACTTTGTCTAGTTGAATCTGAAGCTGTTCCCCAACTAGTTGATTTGATCAAGGATGGGCGACACCGAAGTGCACAGAGAGCAATTGAAACCTTACTCACTCTGGTCAAGGGTAGTGAAGATATGGAGAAGGGCATTGATTATCTTGTGAGAAGTGGCATAATTATCCCACTTGTTCACATTATAGGAAATAATGAAAACTCAACTGAAAAAGCAGTGATGATGTTGGAAAGAATATTTAAATGCAGGAAATACAGATATCCAAGATATGCAAATTTGGCCAAGCAGGCATTATATACAACCATGGCAACAGGAAATACAGATACTCGCAAGGCTGCAGCCACAGCACTGATGCATCTTGGAATGGTGCCAAAAAGTTCAACATATGCACAGACAGGATGAACATATGTATGGAACAAATTGTCTCCATGTGACTGTATCATCTGTTCTACCTGAAATCCCTGAATAAATTGATGGTGGGCATCTGTTTATTCATTGCAAGTCCTGTATCATTATGTCTTGTCTGGTGCCATTGTAATGTGGTGTACCATAGTTACAGACTCCATATTCTAAGAGTTTTGTGAAGTGCCGTTATCTTCTATTCTTTTAGGAGAGAAATAGTGGAAAAATAATATAGTTGAGTAATTTAACATCCTCCTCCTGTTTAAGGCTGAAATGAAGTTGAACATGGCTCCATCGATTTAATTCATATGAATCTTGCCCCAACATAAGTATACCATTTCAGTGCGCAAAACTTGAGAAATCGGCTGTCTTCCAGTTGTTGGCTTTGCCGTGTTTAAACTTTGGTAACATATTCTTTATTTGTGTGGCTTTAACAGCCAAGGTAAATTTGTGTTATTTTTTTAATTCTGATCATTGTGGAAACTTTGAATGTAGTTGGAATCGCAAAAGGTTCTTTCAATACTTTTGTTCTTGACAATAAAGCTTACACGTCATACTAGATGGTAACATGAAGAGATTCAGGTTGACCTAAGGTGCTCTTTCTATACATACAATTCAATTTTAGCATTCACTCAATGTTGATGTGGTGAAGCTTTAACCTCACGATAAGAGCTCTCAGGTTGTTCAAAACTCAAAACTCAAAGCTCATCTTTATTTTCATTTATCTCCACTGCAATACCATTTATCATCATGGTTAATGCAGACTGTTATTTGGCCTTTTATAGTCTTCTATTTTAAAACTTGCTGCACTGCACATTTAATGAGGTCGGTCACTACTAAATACATTTTCAGTGCAATATAGATTGTGATTGCATGCTCTTATGCATATATTAGGTTGGATGAATGTTAAGGGGGCATTAGAAATTATCCTTGGCTGTACGTAAATGTAAAAGAATATATGTTCATTTTTTTTCATGCAGTATATATATATTCTTATATATATATATATATACATGTTTTTTTACTTGTAGTATGTCTAAGGCATTAGAAATTATCTTTATATACATTCATGTTTTTTTACATGTGTATTTTAAGACAAAAGAAATTATTTCTAACTTATGATATATATATATATAGTGTATATAAAAGTATACATGTTCTTTTACATGCAGTATATATATTCTCTTTTAACAGATTGAACAATATAATAACATAACGGTACTTGCCCCCAGACATGTAGTATATATATATAGAGATATATATTCATATTCCTTACATGCAACATGTTCTTTCTTTTACATGCAGCATATAACACTGCATGTATATATGCATAAACTGTATATATATTCATGTTCTTTTACATGCAGTTTATGCATATATGTATTCATGTTCTTTTACATGTAGTTTATGCATACATATATATATATGGAGTGTTATATGTTGTATGTAAAAGAAAAAGAAAGAATATATATATATATATATATATATATATATATATATATATATTATTTTAAATGTAATTTATGTATATATACATACAATGTTATATGTTACAAGTAAAAGAACATAAAAAAAAATATATTATATATATTTATATTCTTTTACATATAATATATATATATAAATGTAGTGTACATATATATATTCATGTTCTTTTACATGCAATTTTTATATATACATGTAATACATAAATATATTTATGTTCTCTTATAAAAAAAAATATATACTTCATGTAATATATATACATTACATAAATATTTTTCTACACACAAAATTATATGCAGTAATATATATATATATATATATATATATATATGTAAAAAAAAAAAATGTAATGGATATATATTACATTATGTGTAATATATACACTACATGTAAAAGAATATTAGTTTATATATACTGTATGTAAGAATATATATTTATATTTTTTCACATGTAATGTGTATATAAAGGAACATGTACATATATATTATATGTAAAAGAATATATATATATATATAGCATGTTAAAAAAAAAACACACACACACACACATATATATAGCATGTTAAAAAAAAAAAACACACATACATACATATATATATATATTTGCATGTCTAGTATATATAATATCATATTCTTTTACATGTAATATATACACATTCATGTTATATATTATTTGTAAAAGAACAAGAATATATATATATATATATATATATATATATATATATTAATTAGACATGTAAAAAAATATATATTCATGTTTTTTTAAATGCAGTATATATATTTGTACTTTATATATATATTGTCTAAAATAACATGAAAATAAATATATATATATATATATATAGCTAGCATGTAAAAATATATAAATATATATATTTAACACACATATATATGCAGTACATACACACATGCAGTATATATATATATATATATATATTGCATGCAATATATATATATATATTGCATGTAAAAGTATACATATATATTTATATACTTTTACATGCAATATATATATATATATAAAAAACGTAAATATATATTTTTTTACATATTATTTATATATATAATAAATAACATATATATATATATATATATATATATATATATATATATATATATATATGTTATTTATTATATATATAAATAATATGTAAAAATTATATATATTTACGTTCTTTTACATGCAATATATAAAGTTTTTTTTTTTTTTTTTTTCTTTATATACTTACCATATATATATATATTTTTTCAAAGTTTATATGTATTATACTACATGTTAAATATATATATATATATATATATATATATATATATATATATATTTAATTTTACATATAGTGTGTATATATATATTCATATTTTTTACATTTAATATATATAACATGAAAATATATATACTACATACAAAGAACATAAATATATACTCTTTTCGGTGCGCACTCTCTCTATATTCAGGTTACATGTTACATGTTTTATATATATATATATATATATATATATATGGATATAACATTGCATGTTAAAAATATATATATTCATGTTCTTTTACATGTCTCTCTCACACACACATCTATGTTCTTTTACATGTATATATACATGTAAAACTCACACACACATCTATGTTCTTTTACATGTAAAAGAATGAATATATATATAAAAGAATATGAATGTTATATATTGCATGCAAAAGAACATATGTATTTATATATATATATATATATATATATATATATATATATATATATATAATGTTATATTTACATGAATATTTTTACTGCATATAAAATAATATGAATATATATTCTTTTATATGTATTATATATATAAAACATAAAAATATATATTTATATTATATATTTGTGTAAATAAATAAATATATAGTGTAAAAGAACATGAATAAATATTTTTTTACATGTAGATATATTCATGTTATATATATATATATATATAATACATAAAAACATATATTCATATTTTATATATATAGATATTTATGTACATAAATATATATATTGCATGTAAAAGAACATGAATATATATTCTTTTACATGCAATGTGTATACATATTCATGTTATATATATAAAATATGTATGTATATTGCAGGTAAATATATATTGCATGTAAAAGAATAAGTATATGTTATTTTATATGTAATGTATATATATCCATGTTTTATATAAAATATATGTATTTATTTTATATATATATAAAAGAATGTGAATATATATATTTTACATGCAATTTATATATATATTTTCTCTCGTTAATAGGTCAATGGTTTCTACATCTAAGCCCAGGAGGTATGTGAATGCGCACTGGGTCCCTTGATCCTTTAGTTAGTTCAAATTGAATTTTGATGGCGCTTCTCAGGTTAATCTGAAAGTGTCGGGTGCATGGTGTATTGTTAAGCAGTGTTGTAGGTCCTTGATTAGTGCTCCCTCGCTCAAGTTGGTGGATGATATCAACAAGAAGGCCGAGGTCAAGGCCTAAGAAATGGTTTTAGGGGTGGAGCTAGCTTTGCAATGTGGTGTGAACAAGCTTGTGGTGGAAGGTATGATACAAGCCCTTTGCAAGTGGGGGGCCAAGGCATGGAAGATCAACAACATTTTGGACTGGGTATGGCCTTGGCTTGATTCTCATGCTGATTGGAAGGTGCAACATTGTTATCGTGAGACCAATTTGGTCATTGATTTTCTAACCAACCATGGCATTGACCAAGTTGAGGCGGTTACAGTGGACAATGTGGTCGGAGCATGGTCGGACTCTTTTTTGGCCCCCCTCACGGATCTTGATCATTAAATGCCTTGAGTGTTACATCAAGTGACATTTGGATTTTGTTTCAAACCGCCGATGGGCTTTTTGGTTCCCACACTCAATGATTATGGCACTTAGTGGCATTTATTCTTTGTACGACGGGGAGGATTTTATTTGCATCGCTGACAGTGGGTTTGACTCACGGTGTTTTTTGGGTTAGTTTATTTACCATTGAGTGCTGCTTGGTGAGAAGGAATGGAGGCTTCAATGGTTGAGGCCGTTACTGTGCCAGTGGTCTTTGTGCAGGGTAGAAAGCACGAGATGGCATTCTTAGATGAGGTGTTGCATGCCATTCAAACGGTTTTGGGTGACTCCTACCTAAGTGCTTGTTGTTGGATTAAGGTGAACTCAGACATTACTTCCATGTTTGCAAGCAACTTATTATTGTTGGTTGAGGATAAACTTCAAGTGGTGGAGATGGTGGAATTATTTGTGGCGCTTGTGTTTACGGTGGGGTTGATAAAAGCAGGAGACGTCCGACCTCAAGTTTGCTTGCCATTTTCTAGTCAAGATGTGGCAATGTTTGTCCCTCTCTGTTTTCTAGGAGTTGGAAGTTAAATTTGTAGCCATGCTGAGTTTTTTGGAGTCTTTGGAGTCAATTTTATCGAACCCCCTTGCTCAATTTGGTCATTCCTTGCCTGCTCCACTATTGGCTTTGGCTAAGGCTCCCATCCATGTTCTTGAAGCTCTTCTTAAAGAAAGGCATTCAAAGGCCTAGGTGGCTACGGTCAAATTTATTTTAAGGGTGGTGAGTTGTGCCGCTGCCTTTGCTCCTAGTTGGGTGCAAAAAGATTCGTTGTGGGTGGCTTCCAGTCTCATGCAGGAGCGTTTGGACATGGTTCAATGGGTTCCATGCGTGGGAGGGGTCATGGCAGGGTGTGCTGGTGGCCGATTCAATGGGGATGTCTCAGTTGGGCACGGATGGCATGGATTTGGTTGATGGCGTGGTAGCTGACATAACTGGTTCTGATGGTGTGACGGGTGATGAGGAGGATCTTCATTGCAAATGGGAAGCCATGGTAGAAATTATCCCAGTTTCATATTAGTGTTATGCTGGTTTGGTTGTGTTCGGGGGGGGCTTTTGGATGTGGTCTTGGTTTCCTTTATTTTCTCAAGGTTTCGGTTTGGTTGGGTTTGCCTTATTTTTCGACTAGTTTTTGTTCATCATGGACCTATAGTTTTATTGGGTTTTCATAACCCCAACTCTTTGTTGACCCTATTGTAAACGCATTTCGTTTTCAATAAAAATGGATAAAGGACCCCTCAACTCTGGTTATCGATCTAAAAAAAATTATGAATATATATTTATTTTATATATAAAACATGAAAATATGCATACACACATGAAAATATGCATTTGTATTATATATAATACGAATGTATATTTTCATGTGTGTGTGCGTGTGAATGCATATTTTCATATATATATATATATAGTTTTCCAAAAAATAACATGGAAAAATATATATGAATATATATTTTCATTATATATAACATGAAAATATATATGTTGGATGTAAAAGAATATATATTCATGTTCTTTCACATGTTATATATATTGCATGTAAAAAAATATATATATATTCATATTTTATATATAATATCAATATATTTTCGTGTTTTTTATATACAACATGAATATATACACTATGTAAAAATATATATATGTGTGTGTGTGTAAAAGAACACAATTATATATAACATATATATATGTGTGTGTAAAAGAACACAATTACACACACACACACACACACACACACACACACACACATAGTTCTTTTACACACACACACACACACACATACATATATATAATTGTGTTCTTTTACACACATATGCATGTAAAAGAATAGAAATATATATTCTTTTATATACAATGTTATATTTGCATGAACATTTATTGCGTATAAAGAATATAAATCATGATGTTTATATATATTCATGTACATAAATATATATGGCATGTAAAAGTGTATATATATATGAAAAATATCTCAGGAGAGATGTCACATTTAGGTAAGACACAAGGAGGCAGGGGTATCTTTTTTATCAAAATCATTGAAGGTTTGGACTTGACCTACCCCATTTTACATGCTCAAAGAGCATGCTTAATCAAAAGATAAACAATCACTGAGCTGTGTATCTACCAGTCAAGAAAAACAATGAGATTGAAACCTTATGGCTCAAGTAAAACTCGAGGTCAAAAAAAAGCCCAACATAATTACAATCAAGACTAGAATTGGAAGCACACCCCACAACCACAAAAAGTAATGGATAGGAGGCCAATGATCAACGAAGGATGTAACAACCCCTCAAGTTGTACTTATAATAATGCAGTAATTTAAGAAAAAAAATTAATTACTTCACATTCAATCACCCAATCACAGTTATACTAAATAACTTTAGTCAATCATATAACCAACAACTTAGAACAATAATAGTTCTAAAATTTTAATTCTAAATGCAATGTAATATATTACAATTGCAAGGAAAGTAAATACATTAAGACTCAGTCATGGCTGGTCTAATAATACAACTGATGCTCAAGTATATACAAATAAAATATAATTACATTTTCATTAGACTTTCATCCTTAATATAATAAATAGATGTCAAGCCCTCTGGAGCTCGAGTCGAATCAACTCGTGTTTCTTTGAATCTCAAGTGTAGTCTCTAGGTAAGAAACATTGTTGTTGGAAAAAAGAGCATCATCTGAACGTTTTTTCATACCAACCACGGATCAATGATTCTCTGCACAATCTCCTATCAGGGAATGAGCCTCCCTTCACAGATAAGTAGATAGAACAGTGTGGGAATTGAGAGAACGAACAAATACCTCAATGTGTATAATTTTTAAAACTAAACATGTAGTGTATTATAAAAAACTCATTCTAGTGCAAGATATCACACTGGCATATAAATTCATACATACCAAAAGATAATGTCTCACTATACATTATTTAATCACAAGATTCATATTAATGTAATTACATCCTCTTAACAATCATATCTCGTGCTAAACATATGAGTAAGCAAAATGTATATTTATTTCATCAATGCATGAATGAATCTTACATTATTATCTATCCTAAATCAGAAATAATACCTACTGTTTATTTTTTTCTTTTAAATAAAACGAGTAAATTTTTTATTGAAAATCAGAGAAGAGCATTACAAAACATCAAAGGGCCAGGGCCCCAATAATCCATAAGAACCAGTCAATCCAAGCTTGAAACACCATTATCCTTCACCAATACCATTCCCATCCTCAACCAGAATCCTCTCCAAGTCATGTCGGAGCTCATGAGGAACCTGCTCGCACTCATCAATCTTCCAGCGATCTAAATGCTCAGATGCCCACTTAGCCAAACAATTTGCTGCCCTATTCCACTCCCTTGGGATATGGACAAAGGACACCATTTCCATCAAAAAATTCCTCTGCAAAATCTGTTGCACTATCATAGCCACCTGTCAACTAATTTTAGATACCTTCTGTTTATTAATACCTACTGTTTATACCATCAAGGTAAAATTCATATTAAACTGTAGTTTCTCAACTACTATAACAAGATCCAAACAACTACACTCTATGATATCCCATATTATCATAGTCTAGTGTTTTAAGACATAATGACTAATTTTTCTATAATCAATCATACAAAGTAATTATAACAATATGAAATCATATGCTTTTATTCAAACAAGTATATATAATAAAATAAGTCATACAATCACATAAAAGTCTAACCTAACATTCATTTACTCTCTCAAGTTTGTAAGCATGCATACATGATGTCCTATTAATTATTACAAAACATATTGTTTAAGTAATAACCAACACATGTATTTATTCAATCAACGTAGGTGAGAGTCTAGACATATAACTATAATATGCACCATACGAACATATATAGTTAAAATGAAGTATCCTATGATATCCCATAATATCATAGATCATTGTGCATGAGCACTCTACTCAAACATAAACAAATAATTTTATACTATAATTATTAAACAAACAAGTATATGATTATACCACTTGAGTATATTCTAAATTATACTACATAATAATATTCAAATGAAAATATAATCTCTAAGCACATATCATGATGTATTATTTTATTCTAAAAATGTCTAATCACTTGCACATAAAATACTCTGACAAAAATATATTTCACACAAGTTTTTATCTTTACATGACGCTAGAAAATTTGACCCTTCTAACAAGTTTGCATAAAACTACTGTGCTACATATATACTATTTGTATTTACTAGCATTCTAAGCAAGGCTATAGTATAGATTTAAATCATATAATTATATCACTAAGGATATAGTATTAGTCAACTAAAAATATAATAACATTACCATATGAATATCTAATTTTGCTATAGTTTACCCAAAACATAGTGATATTCTTAAAACTATAAAACTTTAAGCACAATCATCATATAAAAATGCTTACAAGGATAAATAGTCACATCTCCATCATTGATTGATCAATGCTCACCAATTAATCTAATATAGATTAGTGTCTAAACAAGGTTGAGAATCAATTGTCTCATATAATCTTATTCTTATGTCATATGATCATAATCTTTATTAACAAACATGTCAAAATTGCATGATTAAGATCATCTGTAATGACATTTGATCATAATATGTGATTATCTTAATTTAAGGTATCTCTTTTGTCTCACAAGCATCAATGTAAGGTAAGCCAAGCATTTAACTTAGACTAAAGATAACCATACAAACAATAGAACCAACGTACAACTAACATAATGTTTGTCTATAAAAATTAGTTTATATTTACTCTTAATAAATTTTCAACAAATTTAACACTTTTCATTCTCTATTACATAACCCATTTAATCAATATTTACTTGACAATATCCACATGTATTCATTTACAGAGTACCACTAATATAATGTAAAGCTCTGTATTATTTTGTTTACTCACATACACATTCTGACATTATTTTTAAAAGATTACATAATTAAATATTATGTGAAATGACACACAAGTTTTTGCTATTTCTTTTCAAATCGGGTATATAGATCATTCCAACATTGATTACTGATCAAGGGGCAATACTAAGAAAATATCATAACTCTAATTAGGTTTTCATGATAATTATGCTCAGTTATTTGAGTTGCAACTCGGGCTAACTTCAATATAGAAATTTGAGGTAAAAAATAAAGTTTCATCTAACATTCGGTCTTACATTAAAGAAGAGACAATTTTCATTGCAAATTTAATTCCTTCTCTAGAATATAGACGCCACATTTTTTGTAATAATTATTATTTTAAAAATCTGCAATGCTTACTTAGAATACATTGCTGTAGTTCCAATAACGACTCAGCTTTACAATTTAAAGACTTAGCATTGCAAATAAATGACTCAACCTTGCAATTAAAAGACTCAACGTTGCAAATAAATGACTTAGCGTTGCAATTAAAAGACTCAACGTTGTAAATTAACGACTTGGCGTTGCAACTAAAATACTCAACATTGAAAATAAATGACTCAATGCTTTAATAAAACACAATCCAATGTTATGATTTAGAACATAGTTCATATAATGAAAATGCAGTCTATAATAAAAATGCAGCCTTACTATTAAAGATGCTGATTATATAATTATAGATGCTGTCCATAATGATTGAGACACGTAGTCATATGTGGAATGCAGAGTTATAAAATAAAACACAGGTTTAATAAGATGACACACATGTTTATTAAAATAAAACATAGATTTTGTTATAAAGTGCTGCCCATATGTATTAATAAGATTCAGATATATATTGTAAATATACACAAGTCAATAAAAATGGAGCCCTACATATATAGCACTACACATAAAAATATAATGAAACGCTGCTCAATACAAGTTATATGCAATCATTTAATATAATGCTCAGCTTAATTTATTCAACTCAAAATTTGTATCTTGACATAGACGCAGATCTATGAGAGTAAGACGCAGTCAAAGAATCAAAACATAGCTCAAAGTTTATACAATTTGCCAATATATACCTTAAGCACTGTCCAGATGCTAACAAAAGAGTATTATGCAATCCAATTAATTTAAGACACTGTTCATGAATATATGACGTTGGGATTTTGAGGTATACATGTCAAAGGCATAATTATGATGCTGCTCCTATTTTTAAATTTATTTAAGACGCCTTACTGTTCAAAATATATATTTCTGGTATAAAAGATAAGACTTCTTCAAAAGGTATTACATACAATATAAATCATATCTATTTATAAAAATATAATTACAGAATCCACCTCTGAAATACTTTGAAGCTGAGTTGATAATACCGATATCCTTTCTCTCTTTTGTGTTGTAATCTATTCCTTCTCCTTATCCTTCTTTTTTCTTTTTTTATGCTATATTTCTCTTCCTATATCCGTTGTATCCAACTTTCAAGCTCCTATAAATTTATAAAATTATCTTTCTTCAATCTGTTGTGCTCTTTATTTGCATACCAAATCTCTTAGCTTCCACCCATGCATGGCATCTTTTAATTTCTTTTTTAATTTTACTAACAATTATCTCCTTAAAAAACTGTACTCTTCCTTAATTCAGCTTTCATAAATAATATTTAAAACATTTAATTTATGTAACAAGTTATAGTTTCCCCTAGCTAACTCAAGCATAGGTATACGTTTGATAATTAAAGTATTGATATCCAATTTCTAGTTTACATCTTTTAGTTTCATGAATGATGTTCAAAATGAGTTTAGATTAACTCAATGTTAGTATTTTAGGATATTTCAAACTCCTTGAAAATAATTAAAAGAAAAGTAGTTATTTATCTAACTGATGGATATATAGGTTTCTAATTATTTTTATCTGTATAATTGATTATTATTCATATAAAATAATTTAATATCTATTTTCTTGATTTATTCTAAAAAATCTAAACAATTATAAGTAAAAGAATCTTATGTAATCAAGAACTAAATCTACATACAAATATAATCACAAATAAGATTTTCATAACCACACATTAATGTTTTATGCATATAACATTTAAAATCTAATGGGCGTGTGTGTAGGGTCATTAGTAATTTTTTATGTCATCCCTCAATAGTCTCATCTACTCCATCTGCTTCGATAATGCTCTCTTTCATCATGATTTGAAGGTAAGATCAATCCTCTATCCACTTCATAATAAGTAAGTAGTTAGTCTGAGTCATCATATATATCAACTAATGACGTAATACTAACAAATATACATCCTTAATATTTAAAATAATAAATTATAACTGTCATATCATGTATATTAATCACCAATATCACTGTCTTATAACAATATATGTCATAAAGCTCAAATCAAAGTAATAATAATAAGCTAATACCCATATTAATTCACAGATTAAAAGTTATAAATTATAGGGTTAAATCGGGATGTAACATCCCCTCTCCTAAAATTGGTCATCGTCTCGATGACACTTATTCAGTCCGTATTTCTGAATAACAATCAGAGTTAATAAAATTTAAAAACATAGTATCAAGTATCAAATCATGCAAATAAATCCAAAAATTTACCTCGAGAACTCATCTTAGTTCTCCCACTTAACATTCTTAGAGTATTGGTATCACATGACCCTGCTTTATGACATTTCTTTTTATGCAAACAAGTTTTACGAATGTCACTTACACTAATTGGTTTTATCATAACCACCCTAAAGTTTAGAATAGCAAGACAAGTCTATAATAACTTGATAAAAGTTTCACTTCTAAAAAACACATGAAATCATCATAAAATCCAAAACAAATGACCAAGAAGAGTTTCATAAAACTTTTCAACCCTTATGCACATCTCTCTAATCTAGAAAGTGTATTTCTCATTCTGGATAAAATGTTTAAGAAACCTGACAAGAATAATGTGTATATGTTAATATTATCGCTATTCCACGTATCTTCGAATAAGTATAACATGTTAATACTATCGCTTACTCTATGAAGTCACTAACAAGTATAATGATGAATAAGAACTGAAAATATTATATTTTTAATGTATACAAAATCATGAAATATCTGTCCACAATATACATGTGTATGGTCATATGATTGAATTTGATAAGTTTGTCTGTCAGATCCAAACTCAATAAATACTGAGTCAATGTGAGGCTTAATACGATACCGCTTTATCACTTAAAATTCATGTTCCTAATTCACCACTCTCTCTTAGGTCTCCATGACCTGACGATGTCTACAAAATGCATAAGGTTTCATGAAACATAAATATATACTAATAGACCATAAAAAGTAATACTATATTTTAAATGATTCCAAAGGTACTAACATACATATAAGAAAAATCATATAATTATTCCATAATTGCATTAAGTTACCACTAGCCAAACATAACTAGTATCATATTTCACGGCTTAACCTATAGTGTTATATTCATAATAAAGAGGAAATGATATCATAATTAACATAACATACAAAGGCTAAAGATTATACCATCCTTACAACCTTATATAGGAACAAACAAGATAATGTTTCCCTATTTACTCGACTAAAACTCAACAAGTTAAAAATTCATCTCAACCCTTTTAGTCTGTCAAGATGTTCTACATATCTTATACCTTGTTCCCAAAGAAAGGTACATATATAACTCTTCAAAACAACATGCTTTAAAAAGAGAGTAATATAAGTCCAAATAAATGTATATAATAACATAATAAATATAAACAACTAGAATTAATATAAATTCAAGGTTTACAATTCTTTGCGGTCAAGTTAACAAGTTAAGATAAAATAGTGACTCTAAAAAATCATAAGTGGAAAGTATAGAGCTAACGTGTCAAAAACAAATCTCCTACATACCCTCACATGGTAAAAGAAAACACCACAATCCACGTTGCTAATAACTATTCACTTACCAAACTTATAAGTGTAGTATTATAACCTACCTCCATAATCAAAAGGAAAATACTAATCCTCAAAGATGAATCAATTTATTAAATCCTATAGCTTCTCTCAACAAGAAGTAGAAAACACTATCCCACAAACTCAAGGGAATAAGATCAAAACAATAATTTAGAAATAAATTTAAGCTTAAGGAAACACTAAATCATCATCTTGTAAATATGAATCTTTTTGGTAGCTTAAAATGATGTAAGAGGAGAGTGAGAGCATAACAACTCACCTCTATGCTAACTAAGAGAGATGGCACTTCTTCTTAAGTCTACATAATATAAACTCCTAACACAAAGGAATTCACAATCAAGATATCAACATTTAAATACAAGAAAATTTTCATCGCACAAGGTGGTGCCAACCTAGTATGGTCTTATAGCATTCCCACTCATAGGATTTGTGTATATAAGACACAACACTAATGCCTATAAACCTAAGTGAGAAGCACTCCATGTTTTTAAAACACTCACAACACAAAACATAAATGGTGAAGGTGATTCGATTAGGAAGAAATATGTAATTATAATCGAAGTGTTCAATCTAAAAGATCAAAACTATGGTAGGGAACTCTTGTTCACATCTCATGAACTATGCAATCATCTACCTAAACACCTTATAACCATCACTAACGAAACATTTGATAAACCAACCCTTTAAAACTCTAAGGGGGTACAAATGCTCTTAGGGTACACACTCAATGTACTACACACACATTCACATTTATCCTCTCTACTAAATAAAAAGGTACAAAAATGCTAATGGAGAGTTCAAGCCACAACTCTAATACCACATGTAACAACCCCTCAAATTGTAGTTAGAAAAATGTAGTAATTTTTTTAAAAACTAATTACTTAATATTCATTCACTCAACCACAATTATACTAAATAACTTTATCCAATCATATAACTAATAACTTAGAACAATAACAATTCCAAAATTTTAGTTCTAAATGCAATATAATATATTACAATTGCAAGGAAAGTAAATACATAAGAACTCAATTATGACTAGTCCACTAATACAATTGCTTCTCAAGTATATACAAATAAAACACAATTATATTTTTATTAGGCATTCAACCTAAATATAATAAATAGATACCAAGCCCTCCAGAGCTCGAGTCAAATCAATTCGTGTATCTCTGAATTTCAATTATAGTCTCCAGATAAGTAGCCTTGTTGTGGGGAAGGAGATCATCATCCAAGTGTTTTTTCACATTAACCATAGACCAATGATCCCCCACATAATCTCCTATCAGGTAATGGCCCTCCCTTCAAGGATAGGTAGATAGAATGTGTTGATGCTCAACTACCCTCTATTCCCAGAATGGGGGACCTTCCTTTCCTAAATTTTCTAAAATGCCTGAGAAACCCAACTCACTAATTCATTTGATGATATAAAAAATTGATTTAATACTTCATAACAAGCTCTTGGTTAGATATTCATTTTGTAGTACATAATATAATTTAGAAATATCTAAATTATTGCAAGTTTTCTCCAAGTTTTAATGAATAATTAATCATGAATTGATTCAAAATGTGCAGACAAGCCTTTGTCAAAAATTTTCTACCTAGTTTTCAAATGGGCATGAACCTAATAAACTTCAACAAATCTTACTAGACTGACCTTACATTCTATTTAAAGCATTTAATTACATAATTTTGCTTTAAATTAGCTTCATTTTACTTATGATGGGATTTTAACATTTCCTGAAGTATAACTTAACTTCTCGCATGACTTCTAGGACGTCAAATTTAAAGTAGCAGTTTGAGATGCCTCATTAAGATTGTGACCTAAAGAGGACAAATGTCTACATCACCAACCTTCATGATGCCTCAATGATTTATCACTCTGTGCATGACACTTGGAATGAATCTATGAAGCCCATGAGCCACGTGGCACCTTCTTGAAAGCTCATAAAGGAGTTAGCCATTGGAGTTCAAATCCATAGGCTACATGTCAAGATCCTAGCCAATCTGAACAAGCCTGTTAAATCCAAGTCATCACATTCCATATTACAATCCTAGAGGCCCACAAGATGTTTCCATGTGTCCTTATGACATCCACATCCATCCAAACTTGAGCAACCTTATGAAGTGATGCATGTTTCATTCAGACTAATCCAAGATCGAAGCATGTCAACATTGCATTGTATCTAATCCAAAGCTTGTGAGAGCTCATCGAATAAACATGTGGATGCACCTAAGCTATTCGATCAAGGCTCGATGATATCTAGCTGTCTAAGCCCCTTTCAAAGTGACAAGTGGTAAAATAATGAAGATAAGCTTTTAAGAATGATGCGTGTCCCCTTCAGACCCACATGATGATGACACTTATCATGTTCACACTTATTCTATCTAAAGAACCACGTAATCACCTCTGAGAGCTCACTGAAGTGACATGTGTCTCCAATGGACCTATGAGATGATGTCTCATATCATTCCCATGAAGTTTCATCCTTAGATCAACTAGATCATCTCCGAGATCGACACATGGCTCTACCCAAGCCATACGTTTAAAACAAAGTTGCTAATAGCTGCCCATAGACCTTCTGAAGGTGAAACCTATCAAAGGTTGTGATTGCCCATGAGAGAGCCACCTAGAAAAGAAGAAGCCACGATTTCCTATGAAATAAACATGTGGCACTCCCACAACCAACTAAAACTAAAGGGCCCTACCCAAGAGCTTGCCATGAATAGAGAAATGCCACATGGTAGGGCACAAATAAATCACCACATTAAGTTGCATCCAAAGATCCTGAAAGAAATAAAAAATGCCATGTATCCAAATTTTAGCTGAATAAGTATCTCAGTCACATTTAGGCCCCAAGAGCACCTAGCTAGATCCTAGGTGGCATGCCGATATCATAAGGTGGGAAAATTTAGCTTTAAAGCTAAAATTTATGTGAATCAAAAACAAAGGAGTACTACATTTGAATTATGAGGTAATTAAATGCCAAAATAAATAATTTGGAGTGTTTCAAATGTGAAGATGATGAACTCATCATTAATGTGGCATGAAACAAGATCACCATCAAACCTTGCATTAATTAAAGTAATCTACAAAAGGCTCCCCAACCTGATTATTTTTGCCTACACTTGCATTTGAAAGCCCTAAGAATTTTATCTCTTTGCTATCTACGTTCTCAAAGTTTAACCAGGCTTGATCCCTTCATGGATTGTACCTAGGCCACCATTGTTGGAACTTCAAAATTATAGAGAAGTACAAGAAGATGCCAATTGCTACCTACAGACACTATAGAAATGGCACAGGCAGGACCTTCCACTTCTAGTAAGGGGATTTCATTCAAAAATGATGATTTATTATTTCAATATGGCAATTCATTCATTTTTAAGGACACAAATTTCCTCTCCAAGGCCATAAACAAAGGGGATAAGCATTATAGTAGTGTATATTACAATGTTGAGGAATCCAGGGATCTTGGTGATTCCGAGACCATACCCTATGTCATTCAACTTGCCTCTAACATCCTAGCAATCCAAGTTGTTGGTCTTCACAAAGCCACAACAAAACTAGATGTCATGCCATGCACTAACCTAATATACAACATCTTCAGGATGTCAAAGTGTGTGGATGGATTTCTTAAGTCCCTAAATTAAGGGCTCCCAATTACCTTCATCATTGGGCCTAGTTTTGAAAAGTACTATGACCTACCTCTCCATAGGTGGAATATAACTAGAGCATCATCAAAATATGGTATTAGGTGCACTCTTTAGACAAAGTCTTGGCCTCATGGGTAAGTAACCTAAAGGGGATTGTCTATATGAATGACTAGGGGGATCTACCTATCCAGTAGTTTAGGAAAGGAATAAGGATTGGCTTGACCTTATTAAATAGGATATTTGGCAATGCACATATTGGATATGCAAACATGATGACTATCCCACTATTGCAACTAATTTTGGAGGATAAACCGATTCCACCACCTGGGGATATTAATTATGAGAATTTGGTTACTACTATGAATTACACATGCAAGAATAAGGCTTCATTATATATGATGAGATGTTTATTTTATACCATATGTGTGATTGCACATTTAGGGCCAAACAGATGGTTTCTTGAGAGGTAAAAAGTTGTGCCCCAATCATTCTTTGCATTGTAAATCCACTGCTTAAAGAGAAATATCAAGATAATAACATAAGATTTATATCCCCCTATCTACAAGTCAATCATAGAATGTGAAATGCAAAGGGTGCCATCAGAAGTTAAGTAGACATTGAGAAACATAGGCATATTCATTCTCTACCCTGATTGTACAATCATTTGAGTAGAAGGGATTATGGTATCTCCGCTTAGGCTACCAAGGTATGTGCCAATGAAGTTGATATAAGAGGAGATAACATATCAAATGATCCATGGAATTGATGGCCTCTTCAAGATGAAGAAGAAGACACCCCCCCATAAGGCTCCTTATCAGCTGGGAAGAGCTAAGGTAAAGCAATGGCAAGATGTAATAGTGGCAGCAAGGCATATAGATTTATACCTATTTCCCAAATATGACTATAAAATGTGGGTTCCAATCCAAGTCATTTACAAACACCTTACCAAGTTTAAAAGAGACGTGGCTTTAGAATACAAGCATTAGGACGAGGTGCATGACTGGATATATTGTGATGCAATGAATGATGAGGTAGCCTTTAGAAATGCTACAAAGAAGACTATACTACTTGAATTGAGGCTTGAATGAGAAAGGATAGAGGAATACATAGAAAAGCATCAGATCTCACCAATTCATGAGAGCATGTTCAATGCAGATTATGAGGAAAAAGGAGAAGAAGAAGAGGATGACACTCCTCTCATCAGAAATAGACCTTGCAGGCCCCCAATTTAGGCTAATTCAAGTGGGAAAGATATGGCTCTGATATTTGAGTAAGGAGAGTCAGACATCTATCCTATCCCATCATAAGAACCTATAATAGCCACTATATCTATTGAGGAAGATGCCACATAAAACCTATGCCAGTCAGGTCCCAAAGTTATTGATCTTGAGGAAGGGTAGCAAGGAGGTGAGATCTCATTAGAAGGACTCTAGGCACTAGTTGGGAGAATTGTTAAAGTATACATAAGGAAGAGATCCCCTAGGACTACAATAAGAGGAACATTATCCCCTATATCAGCCTCCCAATCTCCTTTTGTAAGTAACACACCATTGTCTTCTTTTTCAGTCACTAGTATATTTACAACTGCTCCTACTTATGTTGCTACTCACACTCCCATGTTCACATCCCCCACCATTGATTCCTTTAGAGACACCATTCCATAATTCATCTCCCATGCCACTACCAACCTGTCACCTCCATCGAGTTCCCAAAGCATTAGTGTTAGCCAAGCTGTGGGTTATACCCCTTCTCAAGCTACCACTAATAGTACATCACTCGCCCTTGGCTTCTTTGCATCCATCAAACCACTCAAACCCATTCCAAAATCATTTTCCTGCTAGAGGCCACTTCACCCAACCAAATTATCCAAAATGATTGGGCCCTCAACATTGCCCTCATTTATACTCAACATGGACCCTGTCAAGTCCTTGTTTGATCCACTTGGCCAATTAGACCCTACCAATTTGTATATCCCAGCTCTAGCCATAGCTTCTTCTTCTTCTCAGGAACTCCCATTACAACCACCTCCCACACAACCAATAAATACAACCCTCCCAAATTGGGTGAGAAACATGATGCAAAAAATAAGCCAAGGGAGGCCTCAGGCAAGCCAAGCTCCAACCCAAATTGGGATGAGGTTGGACCCCACCATTGACACCATGAAGAGGGTAGTTCAGAGATATGTGGAGCAACCATAGTCAAGTTCAACTGTGATATATGAGAGTGAAGAGCCACTCTTCACTTTAACAAAGAAGAGGAAGGCTAGCCCTGGAGAGGTGAAAGAGTGTGTAGAGGATCCTATATCCTCAGTACAAGCACAAACAAAATCAACTATTGCCTTAATAAAAGGGATACAATAGGAACTGAAGAGGCTGAAATAGAAAAAACTACCCATGGTGCCAGAAGGCACATTAATTTCAATAATCAATGTTGTAATCAATGTCTTTAATATATACAAAGTGATGAAGAAAAGGTAGGAGGATGGGATCAAAAAAGTGAAAGGGGTCATTAAACTTGACCAAAGTCTATCCCTCTACAACACCAAGTTAAAAATTTTGGCAAGAGTGGCAAGAAGCCATAAGTTCCTTGACTTGAAAGTGTTGTCTCTTGAATACATTGTGCATGTACAAACTATCCTCATGAATAGGAAGATTTTGAAGACATGGTTGCATCAACTCAAGGATGCAAATATATCCTTTGAGAAAATTAAATTTAAGATAACCCACTTATTGAAGGATGCCATGATCACTAGAGTGACCAAGCTAGATGGATCCTTCATGGATGACGAAGAGTTTATAGCACATATGAAAGTCTTCATTGCACAATTCCATCAAGATGTAACTAGTGACAAGATAACTTTCGAGGTCATAAACATTGTGGCAATTTCCAATCAGAGGTTGCAGAAGGTAGAGGCAATAGAAGAAGCACTCAGGGCAATACTTATAGAGCATGGAAAGCTAGTCCAAGACATACCTAATTTGTTCAGGTGCATGATCCTAGACTTTGCTTAAATAGATAAAGAGTGCTGAAGTATAGACTTGGGAAGAGACTGAAAAGAAGCAACAATAATAACAATAAAAAACAAGCCAACAATCACCTTCAGACCCATAGAGGATATTCTATTATGTTTTGTAAATTTAAATATGGAATATTCCATTGTAGTGTGGTAGTTGAAACCACTTGGCTATATTTGGGTGCCATTTATGGGACCACTCAAACTTGTCTTAGGTATTTTGAGCCTATAAATAGGGGTCTTCCCCTTATTTGTAAACTAGAAATAGTTATTTTATAAGAATCAATACAAGAGAGCCAAAGAATTTGTGAGATTACCTATAACGCTTAATCATTTGTTTTTGTATTGTTATTCCTCAAGCTTTTGATGTCTGATTATTTCCTTTCTATAAATTAATTTGGAAATTACATTTTTTACATGCATTTGTTATTTTGAGCTTAACGCTAGGATGACTAATTTGATAGTATATTTGCTCTGTTTCCTCTCATTTGCAACTAGATATGTTGTACAATTTACAGTGAGTGAGTTATCTTTATGCAAAGTATGCTATTAGATACATGCATCTTCTTCCCTTGAAGCTTCAACTACATTTATTTAGCATTGAGCATTATGCTAGGGCTAGTAGATATTAGTTGCATGTATTTATCTTATAAGCTAGTAAAATTGCATCTTCGTTCATCTTAAGCACAATCTCTTTTATACCCTACCCCACTCTCTCTGGGATCCACCCATGAATCACCTTAGCTTATATCATGTTGTATATATCCATTATTAATTTACATTTTGGGAATTAATTGACAAATATTAAGACAATTCACAAAGATTAGTAAGAAAAATGTCACTGCATAAACATTTACTATCCCTCCAGTAGGGTATGCTTGTAGACTTGCAAAGTGGTGACCATATCTTTGCTATTTGTGATATTCCTAGTGATAGTTGTATAAAAAAATCAAGTTCCAAGTAATTATAGGACTTTAAATTTAGTTTCTCACTTTCCCCTTGTTCCCTAATGACATAGGGAGCACAAAATGTGCATCAACTGGAAGGGAAATTTTCTGGCACTAGGAGGGGTCATTATGCAACTATCTGCATGCATCTTTGTTGAATTATAATGTACTTAATTATATACATGATTAATTATTTTAATGTATGCCTATATTGTATAAGAACACTAAGGATTATGTTATTTACACAAATATTTGCATCCTTTGTAGGAATCTTTGCATTCTTTGAAAGATTTCATTAATATTAGTTTTCATTTGTGCAAATGTGGTAAGATAGTCTGGATCTTCGCTCAAATTCATGTAAAGATAGGTGAAATATCTCATTATTTACAAATATTAAAGGTTATTTTGATCATCTTTACAAAGTGTGGTATAAGTTTTTTGGAGAGTTTGGATATTTATGAAGGGATCTATCTCTAAGGCATTGCTTGTGTTGGATCTGATCTAGATGTTTAAGAACTTAATTGATCTATTACATTTAGATTTAAGTATATCTTTGCATAATTTTATACTAAAAAAGTCTGACACTCTAGGATTTTTAAATAAGGCATAAATACACTTTGATCTATTAGTTTAACATCGATATTTGCATGTTAACATGCAGGACTAACAATATTTGTGCATGTGTTGATAAATTTGTGGTTTCATAGTTTAGATCCTCAAAGATCAAGATGGAGTTTCTTGACTTAAGCTTTTCTATCAAAGATTCATTGGTATTTGTAATATTTAGAATCTATGGAGGTCATCCTTAAATATCCTTGTGTTTTAGTACCCATCCTGCATCTTAGAGTTTCCTAGGATCAAAACCAGGTCATGATCTAAACCCAATACCCCTTTAGCATCCTTAGAGACCCATAGGAAAGCTAGAACAGATAGAGGTAGACATAAAAGTCCAGGACCCATCCAGATTCAACATCTAACTAAAATTTGCAACCCCTCATACCAAATCCAATGATGGCATGGTTAGCTGGCTCATCCATTAATATCCTTGGGCCCATGCATGATCTACCTAGGAATCTGAAAAAGTTCCTACCCTTCTTTACCCTAATGGGAGAGTGACAATTGAAGAACATGCGAAGTCATTTAAGTCATCTTTGAGGTTGCTCAACATGATTCATGAGGACATGTCCTATCACCTTTTTCCCTTCACATTTAGGGATAAAAATTATTATTGGTTCCTTAACATACCCAAAGATTCCATCATGAGATGGGGTCAATTTAAAGATACCTTTATTAACTAATTTGGAAGGGTAGTTAGTACAAGAGTTGTTACCAACTATTTACCACCTTAAAAAGGGACCCAAAAGAGCCAATTAGGATGTTTAATGTTAGTATCTAAAAGATGTACACCCTGACATCCCCACCATATAAGCCTACATATGATTTAGCCTTAGACATGTACAAGAAGGCTTTTGACCTAATGAAAACCATCTTCTTGAGGAGAGACATAGGTATTGACACTTTGCCTTTAGCCTATGCTCAGGGTATACATATTGATGAGCAAATACACCCATAAGGGCACCCTACCTTTGCCATACCGAACTTTGATCTAACTATTCCTACTCTAAATGTCATCCCTAACATGAATCAAAACTAGCCCATATTAAACCAACTACCGGTGCTCAACCAATTGCCTTTGAGTTAGGCCACACCTAACTAGCAGCTTGGATTCTTCAACTAAGAAAATACTAGAACACACCCATAGAATAATCAAGCAATGGTGACTATAAACAACACTAATGTCCAAGCTAAAAATCAAAATAAGAACCCAAAACCCCCAAAGGGAGAATTAGACTCAATCCAAAAGACTGTCCAAAAGGCTGGTAACAATTTCTTGGATCTCAAGAAGTAAATGGGTAACACTGCTAAGAGATATAATAGAAATTATAACTTTAAAATATACAATATACCTTTCAATAGGCATAGAAACAATAGTGATCCCCCTTTGAGTAAACTTCCTGAGATTAACATATGTGAGATGGTCTTGCCTAACTGATACTGAGTGCACAATACTGCTAGACATGGAGAGCTCGATTGTGTGGAGTTCTACCATGTATTTGAAGCCATTCAGATCCAAATGGAGGGATTCAACATGAATCCCATTGATCAAACCAACACTAAAAGATCTGATGACTCTAATGATGCCTCTAGATCACTTGAGTTAGTCCTCATGGTTGAGACTTATGATTTTCCCAGCCAAGATGAGAATTAACCTAAAGACAATGTTGAAGAGGTGCATGATTTATAGTAGTACCAAAGGAGTAATTATGCCTTGAGAATAAAATATCATAACCCACCTCTAACAACTTCCACCCCACCTAACAAGCTAAATACTCCTCCTGATGGTAGGATAGACAATAACCCTCCACACCCCAAAGGTAAGGAGAGGCAACCAACAATGAAAGCTCTACATAGGATCACAAGGTGGATACAACATAGTAGAGTACATGAAGAAGATCAAGGCAAATATAACATTTTAGGAGCTCACACAAATCATTGAACAATGTGATTTGCTATTAAAATCACTAAATGAAAATCCCAACTCCATCAAGGTTAAACAAGCTCATGATAATGTGGTGATGTACAAGAGTAAGCATGAAGTTCCACCAATCTTGTTAATTGTTAGAATTTTTTGTAAAAATATCCATAATTACTTGCTTGATTTTGGTGCTTCAGTTAATATTATGCCTCTATAAATTTTGTGAAAAACTAGAGTTAAACCTAGTCAAATATGAAAAGGTAGTGGTACAGTTAGATAAGTCAAGAGTAAAGGTAATTGGTGAATTGTTGAATATCCATATGTAGCTAGCTCATAAGCCTCAAGTATAATAGTTCATCAACATTCTGGTCATTGATATACCTGAAGCCTATGGATTGCTACTAAGCTATGACTGGACTAAATCTTTGAATGGATACATTTCCATAGATTACTCTCACATGTGGCTACCTTGGTGAGGGATCCCAAATCAGATTAGGATCGACAAGGAACCTAAGATGAAATACATGATTACTAAATACAATGCCAAGAATTAGAAGGTAAATTACCAGTCCTTTGATTTAGGTGTTTATACTTTGGAAACCACTAACATTGTTGCAAGTGATAGCAAGGTAGATGAATAAGAAAACAAAGGTCCTTGGACATTGCACTTTGATGGTGCATGAGCCAAACAAGGTTCAAGCATTGGGATTGTCCTAACAAACCTTGAAGGCAAATATTATCTATCTTCTTATAGATTACAGTTCTCTTGCACTAATAATTTAACAAAATATAAAGCTCTTATCTTAGGAATTCAATTTGCAATTAAACATAAGTTTAAAGAAGTGTTAATTTATGGTGATTTTGAACTAGTTTTGAATCAAGTTAGAAGCAAATATTAATGTAAGATTTATTTTTTAAGTATAAATTTATATCTTGGGATTTAATCGAGTATTTTAACTCATTCAATAATATTTCCTTACCTAGGGAACATAACTAATTGGCAGATGCCCTAGTGTCACTAGCATCAAACTTGGTGCCTCCAAAGGCTTTGAACTTGCAAGAATTTATTATGGAGATAATCTCATGCCCCTCAGTGCCAGATAGCATCAATCATTTCCAAGTCTTTGATGATGACCAACAAATAATTTATTTATTATGCAATACTAGAGTGTTCAAGTCTCATATCATTGATGAACAAGGTGAAAGTCCTATACAATATTTAAGGGAAAACAAAGATGGAGTAATCTAGCTTAAAGAGAATCGAATCCCTAAAGGTATGATTTCTTTGGAAAGGATGTTCGATCTTGATAAGCAAGATACTAAATCTGAGTATCCCAAAGTAAGTGGGAATGACTACAAGCAAAACAACTTGGGAAGTCTTAGGGATGAACAAAATGTCAACATTAGCCTAGTTTACATAGATGAAGAAGTGAAGAAGGATACTAATCTCTTAACCAAGTTCAAGGGTGTTATTTCATGTTCATATGATGAATTCAATATCTTTGATACTAGTGTGATTACTCACATGATCCCCTTAAAGGAAGCCTACAAGACTTTCAGGCAAAGACAAAGACCAATAAATCCACTGTTGGAGCCACTGATTTACAAAGAAGTAAATAAATAGCTTGATACAAGGATAATTTTTTCTATATGGCACTTGACATGGGTTTACCAACCTAGTGCCAATTCAAAAGAAGAATGGAGAAATATGACTTTGTGTTGATTTTCAAAACTTGATTAGATCTTTTGAGAAGGATAATTACCCTTTTCAATATTTGGATGAATTCATATAGTTAGTAAGTGGCTATGGAATGATGCCATTCTTGGATGGATTTTTAGGCTATAACCAAGCCCTAGTGAACAAAAGCGATAGAATGAAGATCACCTTCACAACTAAATGGGGAATGTTTACATACAAACTAATGCCATTCGAGATTATCAACATAGAAGGAAATTTATATCGAGTGATGGACCATGTCTTTCATAGACTGATAGGTAAATGCATTATTATTTACATGGATGGCCTAACTATTTTTTCTAAGAATAAGGGAGACCACATGATGCATCTAGAATAGGCACTAGAGAATTGTAGAAGGTATGGCATTTCCTTAAACCCCAAGAAAATCATCTTTTGTGTGATAGAAGGTAAACTCTTAGGACATATGATCAATCAAAAAGGTATGACCATCAACCCTGACAGGATCAATGCAATTTCAAAGGTGGAAGTTCCAAATAGTAAAAAGGAGTTAAAATATTTCTTTGGTAAAATCAACTTTGTGAAAAAGTTTCTCTAGTTTTATAGAGATTATGAGACTACTCAACACCATGATAAATAAGGATGCTAAGATAGAATAGATGACTGAGGTGAAGAAGGCCTTTCAGGACATCAAGGATGTTATTGTTCAAGCCCTTGTCCTGATAAATCCTAATTTTAATAAAGATTTTTATTTATAATCCTTTGCTTCTGATCGTACAATTATTACTATATTAACAGAGAAAGAAGACAAAAAAGAGCACTCGATATCCTTCATGAGCACTAACTTGAAGAATATAACATTGAATTATCCTATTCTAGACAAACAAGTTTATGCACTAGTAAAGACTGTAAAGAAATTCAAACACTACATCTTAAGAAACAAGACATATGCTATAGTGTTTGATCTAGTTATTAAGTTAATGCTAGGACATAATGAACTACGAGAAATAAGAGGGAAGTGGATGACCAAACTTAAAGAATACAATTTAGAGATAAAATATGCTAAATTAGTTAGGGGTTAAGGTCTTATCCAACTCATTGCAAACACTAATCCTTGCATTGATATTTTGTAGGTTAAAGTAAATTAAGTACCCAGAAGAGATTGGTATAAAGACATTATTCATCACTTGCTACTTGGAGTATGTCCCTTGAACCTCAAAAGAGAATAGAAATCCCACTTTATGATCGAAAGAGGGGTCCTTTATAGAAAGAACTATGAAATAATTTATCTGAGGTGTGTTTCTAAAGATAAAGCCACTGAGATCATAGACAATTTCCATGACAAGATAGGAAGTGGCCATCCTTGAAGATGTACTACTGCACACAAGATATTAAGGGCTAGTTATTATTGGCAAACTATTTTCAAAGACACACATGCTCATGTGTGAATATGCCACCAATGTCAGGTGTTTGATTGAAGAGAAGTAAAGGCAACCATGCCTTTGTAACCAGTTATTGAGGTGAAGCCATTTGCATAATAGGGTCTCGATTTCATAAGAGTAATCAATCCCAACTCCTTGATGGGACATAAATTTGTGCTCACTACCACAAACTATTTCATAAGGTGGACCGAAGTAGTGGCCACCAAGAACAATAGAATAATTGATGTCATCAAGTTCTTGGATGAAAAAATTACCACCTAGTTTGGAATGCCCCTATCTTTGGTGTGTGACAATGGCCCAACCTTTACATCATCTGAGTTTACTGAATGGGTGTATGACAATCAGATCATCATCAAGTCTACTTCAAACTACTACCCTCAGGGTAATGGAGTGGCTGAATTCACTGATAAAAACTTAATTAATGCCATCAAAAGATCTATACAAAAAATACCAAGACAATGGCAGTCCCTACTGAAGTTTGCTTTATGGGTAGATAGGAATAGATACAAGTAGGCACTCAAGGCATCCTCATTCTTACTACTTTATGGGAAAAAACCTATATTTCCCATCATGTTGAGGCTACACACTTATGAGTTCATGGTTGAGTACATGGAAAATGATTAAAGAGTGTAGTATAAGATACTAAAAATCATCCAAATGGAGGATGCTAGAGATGAAACATTATAAAATTTTAGCAAGCATTAGGATGGTGTGAAAAGTTGGTTTGACAAGTGAGCCAAAGTTAAAGCATTTTGAATCTTAGACTTAGTCCAACAATGGGAAAAATCCCATGAGAAAAAATGACAACATGAGAAGTTCACTCCCCTTTAGTTGGACACTATCAAGTAGCAGACATACTTGGTGAAAACATGTTCAAACTCAAAGACTTTCAAGGGATTGACTTAGCCTTACTAGTTAATGGGCAATACATGAAACATTACTTCTCTACTGCTCTATCCCAAATTCCACAAGTAGAGTAAGCTTATCTAGAAATAGAGTAGGTAGAAGTAGAGTAGTTAATTTTTTTTTCTATCCTTTCTTATTTTTTCACTTTGTTCTTCCATTATTTCCCTTGTTTTTTGTTTTCTTTTTGTGTGTTTGTTTTTTGTCATGCATTGTGCATAATAATAAGTCCTATGGATAAGATATCTTTGGATTAAATCATATCAATTTGTATCCTAAAATGGGAAGAAGGGATGGATAATCTTAAGCACTAGTATCCCAAAGTAGGGAAGCCTTTAACACTATTCTAATTTAAAAAGGTTGGGCATGGTTGATTAGAAACTAGTTTTCTCATGAAGATCCTATGTTATTTTAAGGCTATAATATAGTTTAGATGACTGAACATTTGTTTTAAAAAGTGTTTTAATTTATGTGGACCATCATACTATCACATCAAATTCACTAAATGAATTGCCTTGGGCAAAACTTACTATCTAAAATTGAATAACATTCAGACTATGTCTTGACACAATCTTTACACCTGGCTAACTTTGGTTCCCAACCATCCTATTTTATGAATGTAGATATTAACAAAAAAATAAGAACAAGAAATATGACACACTAATGAAGTGAAATCATAAAATTCTTCATATTATATGAATGGTGATTTAGGAAATCTCTACTGGGGCTATGGACGCTTGGTTGGCAGTAGAGCAAGGCTCAGAGTAGAGCCAAATGTATCACTGTAGGGGATATGGATGCCTGGCTAGTATTAGAGCAATGCCCAAGCCATCCCTAATTTATAAAAAAATTATTATTTAAATCTAAACATTATTAAGTCATTTCATGTTCTAATGTCTTAAAACTTGAAAGTTATTATTGACCAAATTTTGGCCCTTCAGGCCAAAATTGGGCACCCCTTTTTGCAAAAAATGTCTGAGTCTATACCTTTGTCCAAGTTCAGTATGTAGGGTTCATTAAAAAGAAGTGTTCTTATACAAATCTGAAGTCTTTTACATATAAAAAACACAAGTGTTTTCCTTTTGAAAGCTTAGTTCTTTAGTCTTTTGGCTAAGTCCTTGCAATGAATTCTTTTGGGTTTTTATTCTAAGCCTAAAAGAATTCTTTTAGATTTTTTGTCTGAGGCTTTTCTTTTAGGAAAATTTTCCATCCAACTTTTTTGAAGGGTACTTTCTCACAAGAAATGGCCTAGACAAGTCTTCCGAAGGGTATGTTTCATTTTTCTAAAGGGACACTTTCAATTTCTCCAAAAGATATCTTCAAGCCAAAAGGGACCCTTACAACTTTTTTGAAGGGTATGTAAATTTTTTGAAATACTTTTTTAATCTGAAGACATTTTCAATTCTTTCGAAAGGTCACTTTCATTTTTTTTGAAAGAACACTTGCCTTTTCGAAGGGTACTTCACAGAAAGTTTGAAGGGCATTTCAACTTTCTCAAGGGGACCTTTTAAAAAATTTGAATGATTGTTTCAAAGAAAAGGTGGATCATTTAAAAATTCTAAAGGGTCACTTGCATTTTTCTAAATGTATGTTTTCAACAAGCCAAAGGGCACTTTTATTTTTGTGGAGGGCACTTAAGATAAAATCCAAAGGAATTCCTTCAGACAGTTTGTCTGAAGGAAATGAGAAATTGTTCCTTACAAAAAAGCTGAGAGGAAAGGAAGAAGATCCTGAAAGAATTCTTTCGAACAAATTATCTGAAAGAATGCTGAAGATAAGAAGTTTAGAGAAATACCCAAAAGGTGATGACCCACAAAATGTCAATTTCAAGCTGCAAAGAATAACTGTTGCAATTAAAAAAAAAGTCTGGGAATTGAAGATGAATGTGGAAATCACATATGGAAAAATTGTAAATGTCTGATGCACAACAAGTGGAAATAGGTAAGTCAATAGTTTGAGTTGTTACATCATTTCATAGCTTGAAAGCTATCAAAGAACAACTAACGTTAAAACACATTTTCAACATATGGACTCATCTATAGCAAAATGTAGTTTAGAATATCTTTATTCCATTGATGTAACCATAAGAAAATCATCTTATAGATTGTAATGTAACTATTTCTTTTCTTGAGGAGACACAGGTCCAAGTGACCCTTGAACTCCCTTGGCTCGACCTCTCTTTCAAAGGCTATATATATGCATTCTCTTAGCTGATTTTGTAACCTCCATTGGTTATAGTGAAATTCTACCCAGATTTGTAATTGCAAAAATCTTAAAGAAATAATACAAGTTATTCACCACTCACATGCTACATTGTTGTATATTGGTCCAAATCATGTTCTTGTTTAGTGAAAGTTATCTTTGCAAACATGTTATCCTTGATTGCCTACCAAATGTGCAGAAAGAGTATTATTATAGGTCCTTGTTAGTATTCTTTCATAAGTGTATAGACATTTTAGAAGTGGTTTAAGACTATATTATTTCTTGGAATTGTCTGTTACTCTCCTGAATGTCAAATACCTTCTTGAATCTAACCTGTGAAACACTCCTGTGATAATGCACAAAAGTTATGAATTTTGTGTGAAGAAACTTTGTTAGTCTTTAAGTAGTGATTTCAGTCAAGTGAGAGGGTATCAAATATTGGTGTATCACCACTTGTTTTCTTAGTTGTTTTATTTATCCTTTTTCATACACAGTGTGTAGTTTAGAAGAGCTTCAAAGGTGCATCAAGGGGATCTAGCCCCTAATCTAGAGATTCATCTCAATAGAATTGTCACCCACAACAAGAGAGATGATTCCATTTTGCCATTTGGATGAAAAGAGCTAAACATCTCCTCAATGGTTCAAATCTAAAATTCAATAGTTATCATTTTAAAGCCCAATGGTAGTGGTTTATGAACTTCAAAGCACACACATAGTATGATTATCTACAAGATTTAAACCCTAGTTCCAGCTTGTGAGCTTTCATTAGTTTTGAAAAGTAGTTTTAATATTGACTAAGAATCATAATGAGGTGACTAATTTTTGATTCATCTTTGAATAGAAGATTTGGATTCTAATAATTTGTAATGTTTCCCCATAAAGGTCACCATTTGTTGATGCTTTGCTACCCCCTATTCCCAAAATGGGGGACCCTCATTTTGTAGATTTTTCAAAATGCCTAAGAAGTTAAGCTCTCTAAGTCATTTGACAACATATAAAATTGATTTAATACTTCTTATAAATTTCTTGGTTAGCTATTCATTTTTCAATATAGACTAACATTTAGAAATATCTAAATTATTACAAGTTGCTTCAAGTTTTCTCCAAGTTTCAATGAATAATTGACCAAGAATTGATTTAAGTTATGCAGACATGCCTTCATAAAAAATGTTCTACCTAGTTTTCAAATGGGCCCAATAGACTTCACCAAATCCTACTGGACTGACCTTACATTCTATGTAAAGCATTTACTTATGTATTTTTGTTTTAAATTAGCTTCATTTTGCATATGATGGATATTTGACATTTCCCAAAGTCTAACTTAACTTCTCATATGACTTCATAGGATGTCGAAGTTAAAGTAGCAGTTTGAGATGCCTCATAGGATGTCAAATTTAAGATTGAAACCTAAAGAAGATAGATGTCCACCTAGCTAACCTTCATGACACCTCAATGATTCATCGCTCTATGTATGATACTTGGAACGAATCTACAAAGCCTATAAGCTACATGGTGCCATCTCAAGAGATCATGAAGGAGTTAGCCATTAGAGTTCAAATCCATAGGTTATGTGTCAAGATACTATCCCATCTGAGCAATCTCATTTAAGCCAAGTCACCGTGTGTCATATTGTAATCCTAGAGGTCCATGAGATGCCACCATGCGTCCTTGTGGCATCCATTTGAACCCAAACAACCTTCTGAAGTGATGCATGTTTCCTTCAAACTCATCTAAGACTGATGCCATTCAACACCATGTCACATTTGATCCAAATCTCATGAGAACCCACCAAATGAACATGTGGATGTACCCTATCCATCTAATCAAGGATCAATGATATCAAGCTATCCAAACCCCTTCTAAGAATGAAAAGTGGTAGAAGAATAAATAAAATCTCATGGGAATGATGCATGCCCCCTTCAAACCCATGCAATGATGACACTTGTCATGCCTATACTTTTTCTATCTAAAGAACCACTTAATCACCTTTGAGAGCCCATTGAAGTGACATGTGTCCCCACTGGACCTATGAGATGATTCCATGTATCATTCCCATGAAGCTTCATCCTCAGATCAACAAGATCATCTATAAGATTAACACATGGATCTACCCAAGCCATATGTTCAAAACAAAGTTGCTGATAGCTACCCAAATACCTTATAAAGGTGACACCTATCAAAGAAAGGTCATGATTACCCATGAGAGAGCTACCTGATAAAGAAGAATACCCAATTGCTTATGAAAACAACACATGGCACTCCCACGACCAATAAAAACTAAAGGCTCCCACCCAAGAGCTCACCATGAATAGAGGAATGCCACATGGTAAGGTGCAAATGAATCACCACATTAAGTTGTATCCAGAGAGCTTGAGAGCAATTAGAAAATGCCACATGTCTAGATTTGAGCTGATTAAGCATCTTAATCACATTTAGGCCCCATGAGCACCTAGATGGATCCTAGGTGGCATGCTATATGGCATAAGGTGGAAAACTTTAGCTTTAAAGTTAAAATTGATGGTGAGTTAAAAGCAAATCAATGCTAAATTTGAATTTTGAGGCAATTAAATGCCAAAATCAATAGTTGAAAATGTTTTAAATGCAAAGGTGACAAGCTCACCATTAATGTGGCATAAACTAGGATCACCATCAAACATTGAATTAATCAAATCAATCTATAAAAGGATCCCCAACCCAATTATTTTTGCCTACACTTGTATTTTAAAGCCCTAAGCATTTGCTCTCTTTGCTATTTGCGTTCTCAAATTTCAACCAAGCTTGATCCCTTCATGGATTACACCCAGGATACCATTGTTGGAGCTCTAAAACTATAGAGAAGTATAAGAAGATGCCAATTTCTGCCTATAAACACTGTAAAAATGGCATAGGTAGGACCTTTTCACTTTTGGTAAGGGCATTTCATTCATAAATGATGATTTATTATTTTAATATGGAAATTCAATCATTTTTAAGGACACAAAGTTCCTCCCCGAGGCCATAAACATAGAGGACAAGCATTAGAGTAATGTATATTACAATTTTAAGGAAGCCATGGATCTTGATGATTCTGAGACCATGCCCCACATCATTCAGCTCACCTCTAACATCTTATCAATCCAAGATACTAGTCTCCACAAAGCTATAACAAAACCATAGGTCATGCCATGCACTGACCTAGTATACATCATCTTCAGGATGTCAAAGTGTGACGATGGATTGCTTAAGTCCCTAAATTAAGGGCTCCCAATTTCCTTCATTGTTGGGCCTAGTTTTGAAAATTACTATGACCTACCTCTACCATAAGTGAAATATAACCAAAACATCATCAAAAGCTGGTAAGTGATGCACTCTTTAGACAAAGTCCTAGCCTCATGGGTAACTGACCTAAAGGGGATTTTATACATGAATGACTAGGGGGATCTACTTATCCAACAATTTAGGAAAGGAGTAACGATTGACCTAACATTAATAAATATGGTATTTGGTAATGCACATATTGGATATGTAGACATGAGGACTATCTCACCATTGTAACTAATTCTGGAGGATCAATAGATTCCCCCACTTGGGGATATTATTAATGAGAATTTGGTTACTGCTATGAATGACACATTCAAGGATAGAGCTCCATTCCATATGATGAGATATTTATTGGATTCCATATGTGTGACTACATAGTTAGGGCCAAACACATGGTCTCTTGAGAGGCAAGAAATTGTGCCCCAATCATTCTCTACATTGCACGTCCATCACTTCAAATAGAAATTAAGATAATAGTAGGAGATTTCTATCCCCTGTATACAAGTCAATCATAGAATGTGAAATACAAAGGGTGCCATCAAAATTTAAGAAAGCACTAAGAGAAATAGTTAGCTTCTGGTTCTACCCCAATTGTACATTTATCTTAGTAGAAGGGGTAATGGTAACTCCCCTTAGGATACCAATGTATGTGCTAATGAATTTTGTAGAAGAGGAGATAACATACCAAATTCTCCATGGAATTGATGGCCTCTTCAAGAGGAAGAAGAAGACACCCCCCATAAGGCCCCTTATCAGCTAGGAAGAGCCAACATAAAGCAATGGCAAGATGTAATAGTGGTATAAAGGCATAGGGACTTGTACCTACTACCCAAGTATGACTATATAATGTGGGATCTAAACCAAGTCATTGCCAAACACCTCACCAAGTTTAAAAGATATGTGGATTTAGAATACAAGCATTAAGATGAGGTGCATGACTAGATATACCTTGAAGTAATGAATGATGAGGTAGCCTTAAGAAATGTTGCAAGGAAAAATATACCACTTAAATTGAGGCTCACTTGAGAAAGGAAAAAAGAAGACATAGTAAAGCCTCATCTCCCACCAACTCATGGGAGCGTGTTCAATGCGGATTATGAGGAAAAAAGAGAAGAAAATGAGGATGACACTCCTCTCATCAGACATAGACCTTATAATCCCCCACTTTAAGATACTCCAAGTGGGTAAGACATGATTATGATATTTGAGCAAGGAGAGTTAGGAAGCTAGCCTAACCCATCACAAGAACCTACAAAAGCCATTGTATCTACTGAGGAAGATACCACATAAAACTTGGGCTACTCAGGTCCCAATGTCATTGATATTGAGGAAGTGAAATAAGGAGTTTAGATCTCATTGGAAGGACTCTAGGCACTAGATGGGAGAACTATTAATAAAATATACACAAGAAAGAGAATCCCCTAGGATTACAATGAGAGGAGCAATATCCCCTGCATGGACCTCTAAATTTGTCTTTATAAGTAACACACCATTATCTTCTTTTTTAGTCACTAGTACATTTACAATTGATCCTACTTCTTCTTTTGATCACAGTCCCATGTTCACCTCCCCAAAAATTACTTCTTTTGGAGGCACCATTCCCCAATTCATCTCCCATGCCATTGCCAACATTCTACTCCACTAAGATTCTAAAGCACTAGTGTTATCCAAGTTGTGGGTTTTAACCCTTCTCAAGCTACCACTACTAATGCATCACTCACCTTTGGCTCCCTTGCATCCACCAAGCCACTCAAACCCATTCCAAAATCATTCACCTAGTAGAGGCCACTTCACCCAACCACAATAGCCAAAATGATTTGGCCCTCAAAATTTCCCTCATTTATACTCAACATGGGCCCTTACAAGTCCTTGTTTGATCCACCTGGCCAATTAGATCCTACTAATTTGTATATCCTAGATACAACCCTAGATTTTTCCTCTTCTTAAGCACTCCCATTACAACCACCACCTACAAAACTAACAACTATAACCACTCTAAATTGGGTAAGAAACATGATGCAAACAATAAGGTAAGGGAGTCCTCAGGCAAGACAAGCTCTAACCCAAATTAGGATGACATTTGACCTCACCATTGGCACCATGAAGAGGGTAGTTCAGAGATAGGTGGAACAAACATAGTTAGGATTGATTGTGATATATGAGAGTGAAGAGCCACTCTTCAATTTAACAAAGAAGATGAAGGATGGCCCTAAAAAGGTACAAGATTATGTAGAGGATCCTATATCCTCGATGTAAGCACAAACAAAATCAGCTATTTCATTAATTAAAAGGATATAATAAGAAATGAAGAGGCTAAAAGAGCAAACACTTACCATGGTGCCAGAAGGCACATTGATGTCAGTAATCAATGTTGTAATCAGATGTCTTTAATCTATACAAAGTGATGAAGAAAAGGTAGGAGGACAAGATCAAGCAAGCCAAAGGGGTCATTAAACTTGACCAAAGTCTATCCCTTTACATCACCAAGTTAGCAAATTTGGTGAGAGTGGAAAGAAGCCATAAGTTTCCTGACCTAAAAGTGTTACCTCTTAAAGACATTATGATTGCACAAAGCATCCTCATGAATAGGAAGAGGATTTTGAAGACATGGTTGGATCAAATCAAGGATGAAAATACATCCTTTGAGAAAATTCAATTTATGATAGCCCATTTATTGAAGGATGCCATGATCACTAGAGTGACCAAGATAAATGGCTCCTTCATGGATGACCAAGAGTTTAGGGCACAAATGAAAGTCTTCATTATATAATTCCATCATGATGTAGCTAGTGCCAAGACAGATACCGAGGTCATAAAAATTGTGGCATTTGCTAATCAAAGGATGTAAAAGGTAGATGCAATAGAAGAAGCACTTAGGCCAATACTTGTAGATCATGACAAGCTATTCCAGGACATACCTGATTTGTTCAGGCCCATGATCCTAGAATTTTCTCAAATAGATAAAGACTACCAAGCATGTGATGAAGTATGGACCTGAGAAGAGACTAAAAAGAAGCAAAAATAATAACAAAAACAACAAGCGAGCCAAAAACCACCTTTAGGCCCATAGAGGATATTCTTGTTATGTTTTATAAATTTAAATATGGAATATTCCATTGTAGTATGGTAGTTCAAGATACTTGGATATATTTAGGCACCATTTATGGGCCCAATCAAACTTATCTTAGGTATTTTTAGCCTATAAATAAGGGTTTTCCCCTCGTTTGTAAACTAAAAACAATTATTTTACAAGAATCAATACAAGAGGACTAAAGAATTCATGAGATTGTTTGTAGCACTTAATCATATATTTTTGTGTTATTATTCCTTAGGATTTTGATGTCGAATGTTTCATTTATGCAAATTAATATAGAAATTACATTTTATACATGCATCTATTAATTTTATCTTATGCTATGCTGACTAATTTGATAGTATATTGCTTTGTTTCCTCTCATTTGTAACTAGATGTGCTATGCAATTTACTATGAGTGAATTATCTTTATGCAAAGTATGTTTTTAGATACATGCATCCTCTTCCCTTGAATCTTCAGTTGCATTTATTTAACATTGAGCATTACACTAGGGGTAGTAGATGTTAGTTTCACACATTTGTCTTATAAGTTAGTATAATTGGCATCTTCGTTCATCTTAAGTATAATCTCTTTTCTGCCCTACCCTACTCTCTCTAGGATCCACCCATAAATCACCTTAGCTTAGATCATTTTGTATATATCCATTACTCATTTACATTTTGGGCATTAATTGGAAAATATTAAGACAATTCATAAAGATTAGTAAGAAAAGTGTCATTACATAAACATCTGCTATCTTTATAGTAAGGTCTGCTTGTAGACTTGTAAAGTGTTGACCATATCTCTACTATTTATGCTATTCCCAGAAATAATTGTATAAACAACTTAATCCCCAAGTCATTCCAAAACTTTAAATTGAGTTTCTCACTTTCCCCTTATTCCTTAGTGATATAGGGAACACAAAACATGCATCAATAGAATGGTGTGAGAATCTAGAGAATAAGCAAATATCCCATAGAAAACCAATTCTATTACAAGGTATCACACTGACATGTAAATTCATATATACCAAAATATAATATCTCAATATACATTATTTAATCACAAGATTCATACTAATTTACATCCTCCTACCAATCATATCTCGTGTTAAACATATGAGTAAACAAAGTGTACATTTATTCCATCAATGCATGAATGAATCTTACATTATTATCTATCCTAAACCATAAATAATTATTATAGTTTATACCACCTAAATAAAATTCACATCAAACTATAGTTTTCCAACTACTACAACAAGATCCAAACAACTACATCCCATGATATCCCATATTATCATAGTCTAGTGTTCTAAGACATAACTACTAGATTTCCTACAAAGGGTCATATAAAGTAGTCATACAAATATGGAATCATATGTTTTTATTCAAAAAAAATATATAACAAAACAAATCATACAATCACATAAAAGTCTAATTTAACATTAATTTAATCTCTCAAGGTTTCAAGCACACATACATGATAACCTATTAATTATTACAAAATATACTACTCAAGTAATAACCAACACATGCATTTATTCAATCAACATAGGTGAGAGTCTAGACATACAACTACAGTATGTACTATATGAACATATACATTTAAGATAAAGTATCCTATGATATCTCATAATATTATAGCTCATTATGTATGAGCACCCTACTCAAACATGAACAAATAATCTTACACTATAATTATTAAATAAACAAGTACATGATTATACCACCCGAGTATATCTTAGATTATACTGCATAATAATAATCAAATGAAAACATAATATCTAGGCACACATCATGATGTACTATTTTACTCTATAAATATTTAATCACTTACACATAAAATACTCTAACAAAAAGTATATTACACACAATTTTTCATCTTTACATGATGCTACAAAATTTGACCCTTCCAACATGTTTGCATAACACTACTATGCTACAGATATATTATTTGTCTCTACTAGAATTATAAGCAAATATATAATATAGATTTAAATAATATAATTATATCACTAAAGATATAGTATTAATCAATCAAAATTATAATAACATTACCATAGAAATGTCTAACTTTTCTATAACTTATCCAAAATATAACGATATTCCTAAAACTATAAAACTCTAAAGATAGTCATCATATAAAAATGGATTACAAGGATAAATAGTCACATCTCTAATCACTGATTGACTAATGCTCACTAATTAATCTGACACAAATTAGAGGGTCTAAATATGGTTGAGAATCAATTCACTCATATAATCTCATTCTTATGTCATATGATCATAATCTTTATTAATAAGTGTGTCAAAATTGCATGAGTAAGATCATCTGTAATGACATTTGATCATAATATGTGATTATCTTAATTTAAGGTATCTCCTTTGTCTCACAAGCATCAATGTAAGCTAAGCCAATTATCCAACTTAGACTACAAATAATAATAGAAACAATAGAACCAATGTACAACCAACACAATATTTGCCTATAAAAAAAATAGTTTATATTTATTCTTAATTAATAATTCTTCAATGAATTTAACTCTTTCCATTCTCCATTACATAACCCATTTGGTCAATATTTACTTGGCAGTATCCACAGGCATTCATTTACAGAGTACCACTAATATAATGTAAAGCTCTATATTGTTTGTTTTACACACACACACACACACACACACACATATTTTGAGATTATTTTTAAAAGGTTACACAATTAAATATTGTGTGAAATGACACACAAGTTTTTACTATTTCTTTCCAAACAAGGTATACATATAATTTCAACATTGATTACTGATCAAGGGGAAATAATAAGAAAATATCATAACTCTAATTAGGTTCTCATGATAATTATGCTCATTCATTTGAGCTGCAACCGAGGTTAACCACAATACAAAAATATGAGGCAAAAAATAAAGTTCCATTGAACATTTGGTCTTGCATTAAAGAAGCGACATAGTTTTCGTTGCAAATTTTATTCCTTCTTCAGAATATACATGTTGCATTCTTTATTATAATTATTATTTTAAAATAACTACAATGATTACTTAGAATACATTACTGTAGTTCCAACAAGGACTCAACATTGCAATTTAAATACTCAACATTGCAAATAAATGACTCAACATTATAATTAAATGACTCAACATTATAAATAAATGACTTAGAGTTGCAATTAAAAGACTCAATGTTGCAAATTAATGACTTAGCATTGCAATTAAAAGACTCAATGTTGAAAATAAATGACCAGGTGTTTTAATAAAACACAATCCAATAGTATGATTTAATATGCAATCCATATAATGAAAACACAGTCCAAAAAAATATGAAGCCTTATTGTTAAAGATGCTGATCATATAATTATAGACGCTGACCATAATGAATGAGACTTAGGTCTTCATATGTGGAATGCAAACTTATAAAATAAAATGCAAGTCTAATAAAATGACACATAGGTTTATTAAAATAAAACATAGATTTTACTATAAAGTGCTGCCCATATGTATTAATAAGATTTAGATATATATTATAAAGATACACAAGTTAATAAAAATGCAACCCTACATATACAAGTGATGCACATAAAAATATAATGAAACCCTTCTTAATCCAAGTTATATGTAGTCATTTAATATAATACTCAATTTATTCAACTCAGAATTTGTGTCTTGACATAGGCGTAGATCTATGAGAGTAAGACACAGTCAAAGATGCAAAACGTAACTCAAAGTTTATACAATTTTCCAATATATAATTTAAGGAATGTCTATATGCTTACAAAAGACTATTATGTAGTCCAATTAATGTAAGACATTGTTCATGAATGTAGGATACTAGGATTTTAAGGTATATACTGACAAAGGCATAATTATGACATTGCTCATTTTTTTAAATTTATTTAAGACACCTTAATATTCAAAATATATATTTATGGTATAAAAGATAATATTACTTTAAAAGGTATCACAAACAATATAAACCATATCTATTTATAGAAATATAATTACAGAACCCACCTCTGAAATGCTTACAAGCTGAGTTGACAAAACTGATATCCCTTCTCTCTCTTGTGTTACACTATGTTTCTTCTCATTTTTCCATGCTAAATTTCTCTTCCCATCTCCATAGTATTCAAATTTAAATCTCCTTATATAAATTTATAAACTTATCCTCTTTCAATCTGCTATGTTCTCTTTGCATGGTAAATCCCTTAGCTTCCACCCATGCGTGGCATATTTTAATTTCCTTTTTGATTTTATTAACAATATTTATCTTCTCAAAAAGCTTTACTCTTCCTTAATTTAACTTTCATAAATAATATTTAAAACATTTAATTTATTTAATGTGTCATAGTTTACCCTAGCTAACTCAAGCATAGGTCTACATTTGATAATTAAAGTATTAATATCCAATTTCTAGTTTATATCACTTTTCATAAATGATGTTCAAAACTAGTTTATATCAACTTAACTCAAGGTTATTAGTTTAAGATATTTCAAACTCCTTAAAAATAATTAAAATAAAGGTAGTTATTTATTTAACTAATGGATAGATAGGTTTTTAATTATTTCCATCTATATAATTGATTATTATTCATATAAAGTAATTTAATATCTATTTTCCTGATTTATTTTAAAAAATCTACACAATTATAAGTAAATGACTATTATGTAATCAAGAACTAAATTTACATACACATATAATCATAAATAATTTTTTTATAACCATGCATTAATATTTTATGCATATAAAATTTAAAATCTAATGTGCATGTATGTGGGGTCACTAGCAATTTCCTCTGTCATCCATCAATCATCCTATCTACTCCATCCTCTCTGATGATGCTCTCCCTAATCATAATTTGAGGGTAGGATAAATCCTCCATCCACCTCACAACAAGTAGGTAGTTATTTTGAGTCATCATATATATCAATTAATGATGTAATACTAACAAATATACATCCTTAATATTCAAAATAATAAATTACTATTGTCACATCATTATACTAGTCAATAATATCACTGTCCCATAACAATATGTATATCATAAAGATAAAATAATAATAATAATAATTAGCTAATAAACACATTAATTCATGTATTAAAGGTTATAAATTATAGGGTCAAATTGGAATCCCTAAAATTGGTCATCATCCTAATGACATTTATTCAATCCATAGTTCTGAATAACAACTAAAGTTAATAGAATTTAAAAATATAGTATCAAGTATCAAATCATGCAAACAAATGCAAAATTTTACTTGAAGAACTCATCTTAGTTCTCCCAATTATCACTATTCTTAGATTATTGGTCCCTTAAGATCCTACTTTATGATATTTCCTTTTATGTGAACAATTTTTGCAAATATCACTTACACTGATTAGTTCTATCATGACCACCCCAGGGTCCAGAACCACAAGACAAGTCTATAATAACTCATTAAAAGTTTTATAGACTTCCCAAAAATATATAAGATCATCATAAAATCCAAAATAAATAACCAAGAAGAGTTCCACAAAATCTTCCATCCCCTATGCACATCTCTCTAACCTAGAGAGTGTATTTATCATTTCAGAGAAAATATTTTGGGAACCTGAGAAGAATAATGTGTATATGTTAATACTATCACTACTCTGCATGGCTTCAAATAAGTATAGCATGTCAATACTATCATTTACTCTATTAACCCTTTGATAAGTATGATGAATAAGAACTGGAAATATTAAATTTTCAATGTATACAAAATCATGAAATATCAATCCATAGTATACATACATATGGCCATACAAATGAATTTGACAAGTCTATCTTTTGGATCCAACTCAATAAATACTGAATTAATATGAGGCTTAGTAAGATACCATCCTATCTCTTAGAACTCATGTTCCTATTTCACCACTATCCCTCAGGTCTCCATGACCTGGTAGTCTACATTGTGCATAAGGTTTCATGATATAAAAATCTATACTAATAGATCATAGAAAGCAATACCATATGCTAAATGATTTTAGATGTACTAACATACATACAAAAAAAATCACACAATTAATTCATAATTACATTAAGTACCACTAGCCAAATATAACTAGTATCATATTTCATAGCCTAACCTATAGTGTTATATTCATAGTAAAAAAGAAATAAAATCATAATTAACATAACATACAAAGGCTAAGGTTATACCATCCTTACAACCTTATACAGGAACAAGTGAGACAATGTCTCCCTGCTTGCTCAACTAAAACTCAAGAAGTTAAAAGTTCATCTCAACCCTTTTAATCTACCAAGATGTTGTGCACATATTATACTTACTTTCTCTTGAATAAAGGTACATATATAAATCTTCAAAAAAAAATGCTTTATAAAGAAAATAATATCATTCTAAATAAAGGTATATAATAACATAATAATTATAAACAACTAGAATTAATATAAACTCAAGGTTTATAATTCCTTGAGGTTAAGTTAACAAGTCAGATAAAATAGTGACTCTAAAAAGTCACAAGTGGAAATTAGAGAGTTAAGGTCTCAAAAAAAAATCTTACATACCCTCACATGGTAAAGGAAACATCACAATCCACATTGCCAATCACTATTCACTTACCAAACTTGTAAGTGTACTATTATAATCTACTCAAAAACTAGAGGGAAAATACTAATCCTCAAAGATGTCAATCTATCCAATCCTACAACTTCTCTCAATAAGAAGTAGAAAATACTATTCTATGAACTCAAAGGAATAAGATCAAAACAATAATTCAAAAATGAAATCTTATTTAAAGGAACAATAAATCATCATCCTGTAAATATGAATCTTCTCGATAGCTTAAAATGACGTAAGAGGAGAGTGAGAGCATAAAAAATCACTTCTAAGCTAACTAAAAGAGATGACATTTCTTAAGTCTACACAATACAAACTCCTAATACAAAGGAATTCAAAATCAAGACATCAACATTTAACTACAAGAAAATTCTCACCATGCAAGGTGGTGCTAACCTAGTATGGTCTTATAAGATTCCCACTCCTAGAATTTATATATATAAGACACAAAATTAATTCATATAAAATCAAGTGGGAAGCACTCCATGATTTTAAAATAATTAAAACATAAAAAACAAATGGTGAAGGTGATTCAATTACCAAGAAAAATGTAATCATACTCTAGGTGTTCAATCTAAAAGATCAAAACTGTGATAGGGAAATATTGTTCACATCTCATGAACTATGACATGCACTTTTCTATCCAAACACCTTATAACCATCACCAATAAAACATCTGATAAACTAACCCTTTAACAACTCTAAGGGGGTACGAATGCTCCTAGGGTATGTGTCACTCAATGTACCACACACAAATTCAGATTTCTCCTCTCTGCTAAATGGAAAGGTACAAAAAAGCTAATGGACTCATTAGGTCTTAGAGTTTGAGCCATGACTCTGATACCACATATAACAACCCCTCAAGTTGTAATTATAATAATGTAATAGCATTTTTTTAAAAAATAATTACTTAACATTCATTCATTCAACCACAGTTATATTAAATAACTTTAACCAATCATATAACCAATAACTTAGAACAATAATAATTTCAAAAGTCCAATTCTAAATGCAATATAATATATTACAATTGTAAGGAAAGTAAATACATTAGGTCTCAGGCATGATTGGTCTACCAATACAATCACTTCTGCTCAAGTATATATAAATAAAATGTAATTACATTTTAATTAGGTATTAAACCTTAATATAATAAATAGATACCAATCCCTCTGAAGCTCGAGTCAAACCAACTTATGTATCTCTAAATATCAAATGTAGTCTCCAGATAAATAGCACTGTTGTGGAAAGAGAGAGCATCATCCAAGCATTTTTTTACAACAACCATAGACCAACAATCCCCTATAAAAGAATACCCCTTCCTTCATGGATAGATAAATATAATGGTGTAAGAATCCAAAGAACAAGCAAATACCCTAGTGTGTATGATATTTAAAACTAAACATGTAGTGTATCATAGAAAACCTATTCTATTGCAAGATATTACACTAACATGTAAATTCATACATACCACACTATATATTATTTAACCACAAGATTCATACTAATTTAGATCCTCCTATAAATCATATATCATACTAAACATAGGAGTAAGAAAAGTGTACATTTATTCCATCAATGCATGAATGAACTTACATTATTATCTATCTCAAATTAGAAATAATACTTAAGTTTATATCACATGAGTAAAATTCACATTAAACTATAATTTTATAAATACTACAATAAGATATAAATAACTACACCCCATGATATCCCATATTATCATAGCCTAGTGTTCTAAGACATAACTAATAGTTTTCCCACAATTGATCATACAAATTAGTCATAAAAATATGGAATCATATATTTTTATTCAAGTAAGTATATATAAAAAATAAAGTCATACAATCACATAAAAGTCCAACCTAACATTTATTTACTCTCTCAAGGTTGTAAGCATGCATACATTATGTCTTAATAATTGTTACAAAATATACTATTCAAGTAATAACTAACACATACATTTATTCAATCAACGTAGGTGAGAGTCTAAACATACAACTATAGTATGTACTATACGAGAATATAAATTTAAGTTAAAATATCCTATGATACACCATAATATCATAACTTATTGTGCATGAGCACCCTACTCAAACATGAACAAATAATCTTACACTATAATTATTAAACAAAGTATAGGATTATACCACTCAGGTATATCCTCAATTATATTGCACAATAATAATTAAATGAAAACATAATCTCTAGGCACACATCATTATGTATTATTTTTTTATAAAAATATCTAATCACTTGTACATAAAACACTCTCACAAAATATATATTACATAATTTTTAATCTTTACATGATGCTATAAAATTTGACCCTTCTAACATGTTTGCATAACACTATTCTGCTAAATATATACTATTTGTCTCTGCTAACATTCTAAGCAAAGCCATAGTATAGATTATAATCATATAATTATATCAACACATATATAGTATTAATCAACTAGAAGTATAATAACATTAACATAGGAATGTCTAACTTTGCTATAATTTACTAAAAAAATAGTGATATTCCTAAAACTATAAAACTCTAAGCACAACCATCATATAAAAATGGCTTACAAAGATAAATAGTCACATCTCCAATCACTGATTGACTAATGCTCACAAATTAATGTAACATAGATTAGAGGGTCTAAATAAGGTTGAGGATCAATCGTCTCATATAATATTATTTTTATGTCATATGATCATAATATTTATTAACAAGCATATCAAAATTGCATGAGTAAGATCATTTGTGATGACATTTGATCATAAAATGTAATTATCCTAGTTTAAGGTATCTCCTTTGTCTCACAAGCTTCAATGTAAGCTAAGCCAAACATTCAACTTAGACTAAAGATAACCATATAAATAATAGAACCAACGTAAAATCAACGTAATGTTTGCCTATAAAAAATAGTTTATATTTACTCTTAATTAATAATTATTCAACAAATTAATTTTTTTTCATTCTCCATTGCATAACCCATTTGATCAATATTTACTTGGTAGTATACACATGTATTCATTCATAGAGTACCACGAATATAATGTAAATATATATATTGTTTTGTTTACATACATACATACATATATATATTCTGACATTATTTTTAAAAGGTTATACAATTAAATATTATGCGAAATGACACACAATTGTAAACTATTTCTTTCCAAATCAGGGATATAGATCATTCCAATATTAATTACTAATCAAGGGACAATACTAAGAAAATATCATAACTCTAATTAAGTTCTCATGATAATTATACTCATTCATTTAAGCTGCAATTCAGGCTAAATGCTGTAAATAAATCCAAGGCAAAAAATAAAGTTCCACCAAACATTCGGTCTTGTATTAAAGAAGAGACATAGTTTCCATTACAAATTTCATTCCTTATCTAGAATATACATGTTGCATTATTTATAATAATAATTATTTTAAAAATCTGTAATGCTTACTTAGAATACATCATTGTAGTTCCAATAAGGACTCAACATTGCAATTTAAAGACTCAGCATTGCAAATAAATGACTCAATATTGTAATTAAAATACTCAACATTGTAAATAAATGAATTAGTGTTGTAATTAAAAGACTCAACATTGAAAACTAATGACTTAACATTGAAATTAAAAGAGTAAACATTGCAAATAAATGACTCAACATTGCAACAAAACATAGTCCAATGTTATGATTTAGAACACAGTCCATATAATGAAAACGTAGTCCATAATAAAATGCAATCATACTATTAAAGACACTGATCATATAATTAAAGATGCTGCCCATAACGAATGAGACACAGGTATTCATATGTGGAACACCAACTTATAAAATAAAACATAGGTCTATTAAAATGACACAAGTTTATTAAAATAAAATGCAAACTTTGCTATAAAGAGCTTCCCATATGTATTAATAAGATTAAGATATATATGATAAATATACACAAATCGATAAAAATTCAGCCCTACATATATAAGAATTTCACATAAAAATATAATGAAACGCTACTCAATCCAAGTTATATGTAGTCATTTAATATAATACTTAGCTTAATTTACTCAACACAAAATTTGTGTTTTGACATAGGCATAGATCTATGAGAGTAAGACGTAGTCAAAGAAGCAAAATATAGATCAAATTTTATACAATTTTCCAATATATACCTTAAACACTATCAAGATGCTAACAAAAGAGTATTATGCAGTCCAATTAATTTAAGACACTATTCATGAATGTCGGACATTGGGATTTTGAGGTATACATTGGCAAAGGCATAATTATGATGCTGCTCCTATTTTCAAGTTTATTTAAGATGTCTTACTATTCAAAATATATATTTCTAGTATAAAAGATAAGACTCATTCAAAAGGTATCACAGATAATATAAACCATATCTATTTACAAAAATATAATTACATAACACACCTCTGAAATGCTTCCAAGCTGAGCTGATAAAACTGATTTCTCTTCTCTGTCTTATGTTGCACTATGTTACTTATCCTTACCCTTATTTTTTCTCCTTTTTCCATGCTATATTTCTCTTCTCATCTCCATCGTATCCAACTTTAAAGCTCCTTCTATAACTTTATAAAATTATCCTCCTTCAGTTTGTTACGCTCTCTTTCTACATGTTAAATCTCTTAGATTTCACCCATGCATGGCATCTTTTAATTTCCTTTTTAATTTTACTAATAACAATTATCTCCTTAAAAAGTCGTACTCTTCCTTAATTCAACTTTCATAAATAATAATTAAATTTTTAAATTATTTAATTTATTTAATTTGTCATAGTTTCCCCTAGCTAACTCAAGCATATGTCTACATTTAATAATTAAAGCATTGATATCTAATTTCTAGTTTATATCACTTAGTTGCATGCATGATGTTCAAAACTAGTTTAGATCAACTTAACTCAAGGTTAACATTATAGGATATTTCAAACTCCTTGAAAAAAATTACAATAATGGTCGTTATTTATTTAACTAATGGATAGATAGGTTTATAATTGTTTCTATCTATATAATTGATTATTATTCATATAAAATAATTTAATATCTATCTTCCTAATTTATTCTAAAAAATCTAAACAATTATAAGTGTTATGACCCCACCCTTATGTACCTTGACATGACTATTTATATTTTGGTATAACATGCGTATATTTGATTGTTGCACTTCTTTACATAGTTGGATGGTGTTATTATTTTTGATGTTGTGGTGCTTAGCCATAAATTGATGTATATATCATGTTTTCAATTTTGTATTTGGTGATATATGAGTTATCTAATGTACTTGCTATTTGATTAAAATTCATTGATGCTTTATCATTTTATCAAATTTTAGATCAAATACTACCAATTGATACACTTGGTGGTTGTAGGTATTGCTTATGAAATAGGTTGGATGCTGGCATTGGCTCTTGGGATAAAAAAGTGGTTTTGAGTTATCAAATGAGTTATAATAGATAACCTAGTATTATTGATTTGTTTCATGCCTTTGATTATTAATAATTATTTCATGCAGTCATATTTCATTATGCCTTGTTACTTTTTGATTTTTATGTCTTGTCATGCTGTTGTGATCCTTGCGTGTTACTTAGTGTTGCTTCCATCCACTAAGAATTTAAATCTTCTCTCTCCTCTACATAATCTTCACCACTTGAATCACCCTCTCTTATCTTGGACTCTCTAAGAGACCTAAATAGACATACCTCTCCACTACACCCCCTTCCATATAATTTATTAATCTTGGTAACTCGATAATTATTAATGGCTGGGTTAATTAGTCATGAGACATTTAAACATTAATAACCTTTAAAATAATATTTTTTATTATTATTTATTTTTATGGGTTTATTGTTTATTATCATTTTAAATAATATATATTTTATTATTACTGATGAGATGTGGGTGAGTTGTTAAAGTAACTTGGTTACTAAAAGCATCACGTTAAGTTCAAATATAATATGGTATTAGAGGCCAGTCATGGATATTGATGGTATTATCAAGTCATTTATGACCATTTATTGATATTCTTAGGCCAACTATGGCCATTATTAATAATTTTGGTACTTGTGTACTTGAGGATTTGGGCCCCTGATTGTATCCCAGACTGGTTGAATCTCTAGTCAAAAGTATATAGGAGTAAATATCCCACCAAAATTATATCTATCTAAAAAAATATATTTTATTATTTAAATTTCTATTAATCATATTTATTATATTGGATTTTTGACTCAAAATTTAAAAAGAGTCATTAATGACCATTGTCCTAGGGAGTTTGTCATGGGGGTCACATGGAAGAGAGTCAATGGACTTAGAGAGATTTTTCTCTCTCCATAATGAATGTGAAAGGGCATGGAGAGTATGGTGAGTTGGTGTGAATAAGGAATAAGTCAAGGGGTAGGTGGAGGGAAAAGTAGGGAGGAAGGAAGGAGAGAAGAATGGGAAAGGAGGAATAAAAATGTAGTAGAGAAAAAAGGAAAAAATGGTGGGGGTGGAGTTTTGGTACTCAGCATTACCTGGGCATGAGATTGGGGGATCAAGTTAATTTGATATGAAAGAAATGAGTTAAGCACTAAAATTTTAGTTTAATCTTCCTGGCATAAAATTGGTAAGTCATTTGATTGTAGTCAGCTATCCTTTTGAATGGAAATGATTGTTATTATAACCAATAAGTATGACTACCATTATTATTTTGACCCATAAACCCTGCAAGAAAAGAAATATAGCTTTTAGTTCAATCTTTATAATGTTGATTTGGTTATATATAAGTCTAGGACATACATTATTATTTATGGGATATATATTTCATTTAAGATGTTTATGCCATGGCTTGATTATTGAGCCTGTTACTACACCTTTTTGGGTGGAATATAGATAATGCATCAACCCTACATGCTGTGGATCTTAGACTAACGATATTTGATTATTTTATGTTGATATTATAAAATGAAATCAATTTATTTAAACCCCATGACTTAACCTCCACAATTTCTAATTGCTGCTTTCCTTATCTAATTTATACAATCTAGATTTTAGCCTTGTGGGTTATCGTACCCTATTCTTTGGCTATATAGGTAAAAGGAAGTCAATTTATGAGTAAATAGGAGAATCTAACTTGGGAATCTTGAAAGGTTATTCTACCATATTTATAAATAATCATTTTTCAACTGAACCAAATTGATTTGGGGTTTTTTACTCAAGCACATGGGTAAAATCCCATTGATATATATTTATATACATATACACTCTTTAATGAGGAAAAATTAACTTGAATCATATTAAACCTTGTAGGCAGTATTCTTGTTGATAAATTATTCCCCTAAATCATGAAATCTATTTTAAATCCTTTAAGTCTTAAAGTTAAATTTTACATGTTACTCCTGCACCCTTTGATTTACCCTATGGCTAGAAAATTTCCCTTTAGTTGGATGTGTTTGTATGTTGAATGACATGTCTTAATTATTTATTTATATTTTTTCCCTTAAAAGGAGATGAGTTACTATGAGATTATGGTTATTATTTTTTCATTATAAATTTGGAAATAAATTCAAAATCAACCTTGAGTTTGTTTATCTGATTAATGGGCCTTTGTATTGTATAAATTTTTGCATATGATTTTATTTTGAATTGGTTGTGCAAGTGTACATAATGGCACTATTTGGAAAATGAATGTTCTTGGGCTGTGATAAAATTCTATACATTTTGTCTAATTTTGGATCCATTATGATAAAGATAAATTTCCTAGCTCCTTCTACTTAACAAATTGGTTATGGTGTTTCCCTTGCATTAATTCAAATTGGCTAAAATTACTTATAATGAGTCTTGATTGGAACCATCTATGTGTCATTTCAAATAATTAATATTTGTTTTAGATTTAATATGAGTTATGTATACTTATATATCACTAAACCTTGAAAATTAGATAAGACCCTACTAGAGTCAGCCTTTTATAATGAGGGTTTCATTTTTAATTAAAACCGTTTTAAATGGCCTACTATTTCATTAACTCATATGACCTGATTTTTAATACTTAGGGATCATATGAGGTTGTGAGGCCTCATGATGGTCCCCTTAATCTCCTATATTAGTCATTGGCTTTAAAATTGTCTTATTATTTGAATTCCTACTGTATTAATTTTTGCCTTTTTGGAACTTGTTGGCATTATTAGAATTTAAGACAAATGTGTGGACCAAGTGTTATATATTGCCTATTTTAATTTGAATCAATTATGATTTATAATTGATTATGGTTTTGATTGATTGATAGGTTTCTTAATTATTACTTTGGGAGTGTTGTAGGGCTGAGTTGCCTAATTATCACGTTTGGTTGATTTTTTTGTTGGATCTTGACTTGGTAGTATATAATGGTTGAATTATATGTTGTGTTTTTTTATCTTTGAATGTGTGAAGTGTACTCTTGTTGAATCACCATTCTTAGACCATACTTTAATAACAAAATATTAGCCATTATGGTTGTATGCATGGGGTATAAATTTTTAGCTAGAACATCTTAGATTGACTACATGTTTAGAGGAGATCCAAGCTAGTTATCTCAAAAGCTATACAAATGGATTTAGTTTTGAATCCATTACTATATCATTCAACATCCTATAGATGGATAATCCTTCTTTCAATTTATATAAATGATGGGTGATTATTTCCATCCTACCTCAAAATGGTGATGGTGTCTTGTGTTAGTATTATGTTATTGTGTTGTGATGTCCATTGGTTTGGAATCCAAATGTATCATAGTTTTTTTCTTGACCCAGTTTGTCGAAACCACCATCTAGCTGATGGTGGGGGTGGTAAGGACCACAAATGGTTGGGATCGTAGGGTTGGTTGGGAGGGTTTGTCTATTTTAGTTTTGCTACTCCATTCCTAGATGACTTCATGGATAGGTATGGTGTGACTGGTAATGTTTTATTACATGTTGTTTATTTTTTTTATTAGCATAAGATGTTATAATTTTTTTTATGTAACATGATTAGTAGATGTGGTTGTAATTACTTTCATTAGTTTTCAGATTTGCTACATTTGACTTTATTGTATGCTAACATTATATATGGATAGGGATCCTTCAGAAATGAGAATTTCAAGTTATAATGTTGAATGTGAGGTAATATGTGGACGTTTACCTTCCATTTTTGAATCTAATCATTTATACATACTTGGGATTTAACCTTGAAATGATAGTTGATTTCCAATACTAATGCTATATTGGTGAATCATATTGATATTATCATTATGGAAAGTATGGAAATTGATGTTATGCACTCTTTAGTGTGGTATTTATTCCTTATATAATCTTATAAAAATATTATATATAGTCTCTGGATTTAAACCATCCCAATAATGATTAGTGTAAATATTTCTTAGGCAAATAGATTTCATATATTTTGGTAATTTGGGCATGCTCGAGTATGCTCTCTTGGATTAATAACAATCTAGAACCTTAATTTGAATATTAGCTATTGAGTGTTATCTACTTGTTTCCTTTGGATCTATATATATGCTTATGGTTCATTTTCCTTTATATACATTAGAACTATTATTATGTTAACATGAATAATTGGAGTTATGATTTAGTGATTTTCAATTGTATATGGAGTATAAAGACTCTTTGGATGTTTCAACTTGTATGTGGTATATGTGAACACATTTAGATGAGTAAGTTTATTTAAGTAAATGAATGAATTTATAACTTGGGAAGGATGAAAGCAACTTTTAACTAGTATTATAAAATAATGTTATGTGATGCATTACCTTTTTATAAAACCTTATATACCTAAACATGGCTAAATATTACATGCAAATACCACTCATAGGGGCTGAATATACATATTATCTTTTCTTTTGTTGGATATAATTTCTCATGAGTAATACATTGATGTTGATGTGAGATCATCATGTGTATTTAATTCATGTAAAACCTTAATGCTTGTGTGTTCAATAAATTGGTTCATGATAGAACCTGCAATATGCGTGAAAAACATATACTGGTGCATATAAGGACCATACTATTCTACCATGTTGGGTATGATTTGGAAATGGATATATTCATGTTTACTTTGTAGTTATTCTTATTAAAAAAAATTACCAAATCATGTTGAATGTACTTAGTATGATGTTGAATGATGTTGGGATTACTTCCTTACCAAATTCCTTGGTTGTAGGAGAGCTTGATGACTTAAGAGTTAATCATGCTTAATAATTCTTGATTACATATATGATCAGAAAATACTAAAGTACATGTGTGAGTTGGAATTACTAATATACCTTAACTAAATTATCGATTGACAAATTAATTAATGTTATGATATATATATATATATATATATATATATATATATATGTTAAGATACTATGTACTTTGGGTGTTTTGATCTCCCCTTTAATTATTGTATTGTATTAGATATTTACCAATATGAGATCATTTATATTGATTCTATGAATGGTTGCCATTATATCATTATCTGATTGATGATGAGTTAACCCCATTTGTATCTTCGACCATTTATGTTATATCACAACAATCATGCTTGTAATTTGATTGAAAAATCTTTGTGAAAATGATATCTTGTAGGGTGATTTAGAGACCTTACATAATTTGCATGTATTCAAATTGATAGTTGGTTGCAATGTATGTTTAACATGATGAATATGTACGTATTTTTAAACCAAGACAATGTTTTATTTTTTCCTATGTCATGAGATTATTTGACCCAATGATGGCATTGACTGTTAAGTATAACTCTTCCTATTACATGTACATGAGTACATTAAGTGAGTATCTCTTGCTTCAACAAGCAAGGTTGTAGTCTGTTATGCATCCAAAGTGTATTCTGATGTGCAACTTCAATTTTTTTTTTGAGATTATTTCATCAAGAACTAAATCTATATACTAAATGTTATGTAATCAAGAACTAAATTTACATACAAATATAATCACAAATAAGATTTTCATAACTATGCACTAACATTTTATTCTTATAACATTTAAAATCTAATGTGCACATGTGTAAGGTCATTAAAAATTTTCATTATCATCCACTAATTGTCTCATCTACTCCATCCTCTTCAATTATGCTCTCCCTCATCATGCTCTAAAGGTAGGATCAATCCTGCATCCACCTCACAACAAGAAGATAATTAGTCTAAGTCATCATATATATCAACCAATGATGCAATACTAAAAAATATACACCCTCAATGTTTAGAATAATAAATTATAACTATCACATCATGTATACTAATCAACAATATCACTATCTCATAATAATATATATCATAAAGCTTAAATCAAAGTAATAATAATCAGTTAATAACCTATTAATCCATTGATTAAAGGTTATAAATCATAAGGTGAAATCATGATGTAATAGAAGATAACTAAAAATAACAACCAACTCAGGAGGATATACCAACCTCACAAAAATTATAACATTCAATTCTATTATTGTCCAGGGTTAATATGCATAAGAGCTCAATCCTTAACTTTGCCAACCACCATAAGGGAGGACCAAAGCTTTTCACTTCATATTTGTTAAGAGCTCAATTAGAAAGTGCATTTACAAGTTTATTGAAATATTGAGGAGTAAGCTAATAAATAACCCTATCAAATTACTCTTGAAGCAATTGAATTTTATAGAGAATTCTACAAATTCTTCAATCCTTAGAACTATTAGAACTACGATTAAAAATAAAATTTAATCCAAAACTTAGAATCAAAAACCAACTATATGTTCTTCCACCCAACCTGCTAGGCAATGTTAAGACCTTCCATAAAAACTTGCCCTTCAATTGAATTTTTGGTCGTAATACGAATTTTTTAAAGAAAAAAAACAATAGGATTATCCAAATCTCTAACAATACCTCTAATGCTGGCATAACCATGATTTCCCTTCAAAGTTCCATCCATATGGATTATGTTAAAGCCTATGATTGGAATAAAGGAGTGATCCTTACCACTAGAATCTCCTTGGGGGGGAGGGGGAGAAGGAATAATGTGAAGATCTTGAAGAATGAGCATCCCAAGATGAGAAAGTGTTTCAAAGTATTTCATCAAGTACATGATCGATTATTTGATATTATTAAGAGTGTGCTACCAAATATAAACACTATCAGTGGCCCTCTACTTGAAAATTCTAGCATTTCACTCCTTTCACATATTTCATAAGATGAAAGAAACCCCAATCTAAAGAATCTGATTAGAAAAGACATCAAATTAAAAAATATGACTCCAATCCTGAAGGGGTTGAATCAAGGATGAAATACATATCCATGGGATGCCCAATATACTCAACAATAATTGTTACTTAGTAATGAAGGGACACACAAAGAATAGACAAGAACAAGTTTCCTCATGATCCCTACATAGGACACATCGAAAGGGGCCATTAAAACACCTTTTCATAAGTTGATCTACTGTAAGATCTCTATTATGAAAGAGAAACTAGATAAAAAAACTAACTTTAAGCCACAAATTGTGACTCCAAAGTTGCTTAAATATATTTTTGAGAGGCTAAGTTGAAGGATAAAAAGAGAATGATAGCCATCCACCATAGTGTAGATTTCATTACACTGTCCTCCCCAAGCCAATAAGTTTTCCTCATCTAAATAATTAAGATATATGTCTTTAAGAATATGAAGAAGTTAGATTTTAAAGTCCAATGAAATTCAAATAAATGAAACTTTAGGGGAAATTTACTTCCTTTCAATGATCTATTCTTTGTTGGGCCTATTTGAGTGCTTGGAAACCATAATCCAATCTTCATGATGAATTTGTTCCATGAACCCATGAAAATGGGGATATTTTTTAACAAGAGGGGGATAACCATCTCAAGAATCGGTATAGATGTGGGACTTTTTATCATTTTTTATGATCCAAAACAACTTTTTCTTAATTAAAGGCTCATCAATTTTTAGAACAACCAACACATTAAGGTTTACACCTAAAGTTGTGATGGGTACTGAAGAAGACACCAATAAATCTTAGTAGTTAAATCTTGACCATTTAGTTGAGATGAATGAAAACCCAAACCTATTTACACAATGGAGACAAAACATAGTCCATTTCACCAAAAACCATTTTTTAATATGTTGAGGCCCCTTCCATAATAACTTGTGGCATGTTTGATCAATTTATTTGAACATGACCTTGGGAACATGAAAGATGTAACATAAGTAAATGATAATAGATTGCAAAACATTCTTACTCAAGGTGATTCATCCTCCCATAGATAGCCATTTATTGGTTCACTTGGAAATTTTTGTTTTCATCCTATCCAATAATAAGTGCTAATTAGAAAGTCTGCTTTCTCTCAAGGGAATGCCATGGTAAATAACTGGCAAAGAAGATTTTTGAAAGTGACGTATGTCAAGAATCAAAGTTCTGTGTTTGGGAGACATGCGAAAGAAGTAAATTTTTGACTCATCCTCACTGATAATCTGACAAATCACTAGTTTGAATAGTTGTATCTTTTTATTAAAGTATGATGTCTCTTGAGTCATAGATTTTCCCATCAAGAAATAATCATCCACGAATTGTAGATGCATCATTGGCTTAAGACCCCTAGCAAGAAAAACACCTTAAATAATTCTTTATTCTCTAGCTTTGGTAATAATTCTACCCAAACTTTCTGCCATAATGATAAATAAATAAGGAAAAAGGGTTTATTATGCCTATTTTTGGCACCCCTCCTTTTTTTTGAAAATCTAAATAAGCCAGGTCATTCTATCATATTAATGACTAAAATTATAACATTTAAAACTGCTTATGGGATATTAGTTCATTATTTCATTTGAATATTCATTGATATGTTAAATGTTAAGTATGATTACTACTACATTTAATAAAGTTTTTACTCTAACATTATGAAGTGGTTTTGAAAACATGAGTTGATATAATGAAAAATATCTATTTTATATGGACAAATGTATAGAGTTTTACTGAGAACAATTGGATAGAACAAGCAATATGATTTCATATGAACACCATATCTAGATGTGAGATCAATAGCGAAGACATTCACCATGAAATAATGAGAGCAAAGTTGAACACATCATAACACAAATATACGTGAAAAACTTCCAAGAGGTAAAAAACCAACAAATATTATTCATATAATGAGAAACTAACAAGTATCCAATATAGTCTTTCTTCCTCTCACTTCTTTTTTCATTATATCTTACAATATAAACTCTTTATTATATAGACAAGGTAATCTATCGATTATAAATGACCTTTTATAACCACCAGATTAATGGGTCTAATCTGTCCAAAAATTATTTAATATATTTTATTATTTATTTATATGAAAATAAACTCATGATAAATAATAAAATATATTATTATTTGACAAATGTAATTTAATGTATTGAGGGTACATAAATAACATCACTTGACCATTAATTGTTCCAATACTCCCCTTTAATGTTAAGTGGGGATACATGATAATTTTAAAGAGATAACAACATAATGAACTTTCACTCCATGAACCATCTACATGATGAGTTTTAGGAGGTAATAATTGAAGGAAACATCTTTCATCATACCATAGTCACATTTAAAAAAATATGCTATGTAAACATAGTCACCCAAAGGTATTACACTATTTAACTATAGACACCTAAAAGTATTACACTATATAACCACAATCACATAGTCACTTTTAAATGAATTACACTATACAATTATAGATATCTAAAGGTATTATACTATGTAACCATAATTACATAGTTAACTTTAAAGGAATTACACTATACATCCATAGATAACTAAAAGTTTTGCACTATGTCCACATAGGCATCTTTAAAATAATTACACTATGTTACCCTAAACCACTTACAGTGAATTTAGGCTAGTATGATCGTGAGACTACATCCCATAGTGAGGATACATCCTAATTTTTTTTATGAATAATCAACCAAACATATTAATTCTTTTTATAACATAAAGACCTCCATGCTACTATGTGTTGGGTACAATGTAGACTTCTATATGAAGTTTATCAAAACCACATAAAATGATTTATTACAATGCTTTACATTGAGAAGTATAAAGAGATAGAAGGAAACACATGACCTACACAACTGTTAAGAAGTGGCATTGTCATGCACACTCCCCCTCAATGATAATTTTGATAAGTCCAACATTGAATGAAATTTTATAGGCTTTAATTTGTTGGTGCTGCATTGAATGATATAATGAGGAACTTCCACACGATATTCTTCTATCATTCTTCATAGCCACAAAGCTTATTTAACAACTTTCACATGAAGTGATCCAAGTGATAGCACCTACACTAGACATAAACATATATCCAAAAGTAGACTCACCATAGTATGGTTAACATCACAATAACCAAATAAATTAGCATAATAAAATAAAAAATAATATAAATCAAAATTTATAGTTTCTTTTATATATCGAAGTATTCACTTTGTTAATTTTTAATGATCTAAGTATGGATCTTGCATGAATTTGGAAGCAAAATCTACATCTTATGAAATATCTATTATAGTAATGATTAGATAAATCAAAATATCAATAAGATATTTATAAATAGGAGTTAGCTTTATTGCACAGTTTTTGGATCAAGCTTTAACACAACCTTTAATATAAACTTGTAATCAAACATGTTAAATTTAAAAAGTAGATTATGTGATGCATATATATCTAATTCATTAATAATTTGATACTAAGTTAACTAAACATTACATATCTTATTATAAATAATTCATATTATAATTTGAGTCATAAATATTTTTTTTTCCTTTTAAAGTTGACAATACAAGTTTGTATTTTATACTAAACCAATTTTTTTTTAAAAAAAAAATGTGATTTATACTTAATTTTATAATAAATACACATATTCTAGTGTGTAAATAATACTAGCCATTTTAGTTGATTGCAAAACAATTTAAAAACACAAATAATTGTAACAAAGGTAAAAGTTGCAAGTGTCGCAAGTATCATAAATAGTGTCATAAATTATACTATTTAAATAATTTTTTGTAAAATCAATAGTAAGAAGTTAAAATAAAATAAAATACCATCCTAATGTATTTGAAATGTATAAAAACTTAAAATATTGACTGGTCACATGATCATCTTTGACAAAAAATATGACAAGTCAAGGGTGTCAATAGTGTCGATAGCATTACAAGTTGCGCACATGAGATTTTACACGACTAATAACCAGAGTTTTTAACTAATTATTTTAAAATCAATTAATTAATTTTGATCAAAAAATATATTGGAATTGATATTTGATTTAAAGACTTTGGATTTATAAATATATTTTTAAAAATTCTAGTAAACTTCCTTTTGTCCAATACAAGACTTCACATGCAAGTTGCATGATTTAATTAGTTTTGATTTAAAAAAAATTAAAATATTAAATACATATAAAATAAATATCTCATGATTGTGTAAATATATATATTTTCCAAAAAATACTAGTAAACTTTTCTTTGTCCAATACAAGACTTCACATGCAAGTTATATGATTTAATTAATTTTGATTTTTTTTTATAATCAAAATATTAAATGTATGTAAAATAAATATCTCGTGATTGTATAAAGAATAAATTATATATATTTTTTAATTTAAAAAAAAAATACAAGTCAACACACATGGGCCCACCATGTGCTTGCATGGAAATTTGGTTAATTACAACTCACCCACTAAGTATGTTAACACAATAAATGCACTAACTTATATTTAACCTTTTGATGGTTTGATTTTTATTTTATTTTTTTAAAAATAAATAAATACATCATAATTAAATACTTTCATTAAAATAATAAAATGAAAGCATTTATTTTAAATTTGAAAAAAAAGATTTTAAAAAGTTTAAGTGGGGTCCACTGCTTGGGTGGAATAAAAATAATTAAATAAATATTTTATTTTAAAAATAATTGCATTAAAAATTTAACATATCCATTAATTCTTTGCTTTTGTATGCTTTATATAAAAATATGAAACAGGTGGAGAGCAAGGGAGGATTACAGGAGCTCTAGACATCCATTTTCAGTGATCCAAAGCTTGAAAATACTTGCAAATTGCCATCTAAAGCTATTAGTAGACCCAAATATATGATTTTTTGACTATAAAATGATATTTTAACACTCCTACTACTGTTATAACATACTATGACACTCAGGTAGAAGTAAAAAAAAAAAAAGATTTCCTTTTGATACTCTCTAGGGTCTGAAAATGGCTCTAACAAGTTTAAATATTGTAGAAAATATGAAATCAACCTTGAAATTTTATAAAATGACTGACAATACATGATTTCTATTTTTTTTTTCTTCCATGGCTGTACAAGCTGAAGCATGATGCTTGGGAAGAGGAAAAAATTAAAAAACCACTGTAAGAGACCAAATCAGACAAAGTAAATATCAAAATTGCTTTGAAATGGTCAAACTAAGCAAATAGAAAAAATAAAACTAAATTTACTACCCAAAATCTGATCTTTCACTAATTTTTATCTCACACATGCTAAAAAATGATATTTGGGAGGAGAGAAATTTTTTGAAATGAGCTACAAGAGTCCAAATCAAGTGAAATAAAGGTAAAAAATTCTAAGAAATAGTCAAACTAAGCGAATAGAGTGACCAGAACAGAAATTTACTATACAGTTTTTTTAATTAAAAAAGACCATATAAAATTCATAATTTTTTTTCAAGCATCAATTCACTCACTTGTTGGCTCTCTTAATGTTTACAACTCCTTGTAAGTGTTAGATCTACAACTAAAGAGCTTCAACCACTTTCATACAAATTATTAGTCGATAAAAAAAAATATTAAATTTTTTAATGTTTAAAAAAATATTTTTATCCCATTTTAAGATTTTTAGTTAGATTTATGACATGAAAATAGGCTTAAAATATGAAAAATTGTATAGATATGATATTTTTCATATTTTAAGCCTAACTTATTTCTTACAAAAAAAGAAGCTTGAATTTTTCTATGATCATACCATAGCTTAAAAAATAGATGAATCTAAGCTTGAACACAAGCTAAAAAACTTTAATTTATGATCTTTCTACTTGATCACACATCAACTAGCTTTGATACCATGACAAAATAAGCAATACAATTACATATGAACCCATATCTAGATGTGAGATCAATAGCAAAGACATTCATCATGAAACAATGAGAGTAAAGTTGAACACACCATAACACAAATATACGTAGAAATTTTTTCAAGAGGTAAAAAAACCCATAAATATTATTCATATAATGAGAAACTAACAAGTACTTAATACCGTGTTTTTTTTCTCACTTATTTTTTCATTACATCTTATAATATAAACTCTTTATTATATAGACAAGTTAATTTGCCCATTATAAATGACCTTTTATAACCACCACATTAATGGGTCTAACCTCTTCAAAGATTATTTAATATATTTTATTATTTATTTACATGAAGATAAACTCATGATAAATAATAAAATATATTATTATTTAACCAATATAATTTAATGTATTAAGGGTACATAAATAACACCACTTAACAATTAATTATTTCAATATAGTTTGATCTTATGAGTAATATACTTCTAGATATATTATTTGTTGGCATGGATGAATATATTATTTTTCATAATATTCAGAAGCCATAATATTTGAAATAGGGGAATTTGTTTGATTCACATGATTGTTTGATCAAATGATGATTGTGATCTTGAAGTATTAATTTAAATTGAAGTTGTTCAAATGGAGGTATGAATAAGTTGAAGCCATGTTTGTAGAAGTTTTGTCAAGTAAAATTGGAAATATTATGCTCAAAAAATAGTCATTCAATTTGATTTTTGATATGAAATAAAATATTTGATGGCTTTATTTGATTTCTTTTTGAAGTTATAATATTTGCAGTCAATATGTTTGATTTGTTAATTTGAGATATAGATATGGGTACATATACTTGCATTCATATTTTGATCAGATACAAATTATAGATTTAAATTGATAACAATTTGCAGTGAGATTATGTTGATTGGATATTGGTTTGTTATATTAGCATAGGCATTTAGTTTCAAACAAAATGTAGTATGGTTAATTTGACATGTGTTAGTTTTTAAATGAAGTAATTATTCAACATGTGAATATAGTCAATACTTTTCAATGAATTAAGAGAAACATGTAGAAGGCATTCTAATTTTGATGATCTTTTGAAATATGATAGGTATTTGATCAACATTGAGTTTTGGTATAAGGTGTATAATATAAATTTCAATCTCATTTATTGAAATTTGTGTGAGAATTATTTCTTAAAATTACATATGGCATAATATATTTGGTTTGATGTATATTGGTTGATTGTTTTTAGTATTGATAATAATTAGGGTTTATTTTGCTTTGAATTTTTAGTAAGATGTCAGGCTGGACTCCCCCTTGTTCTAATAACTCACATGATGATAATTGAGGACATAACCATGAATGGTATAGAGAGGACACTCCTTCACAAAGATTTGTTCCTAGAGGCTAAAATTTTAGGGGTAGAAGGACTAGTAGGGTTATTCCTAGACCCTATCAATGTGGGACACACATGTTAATTTATTTTAATATCTCAAACCATGCCTTTTAAAATGTTTTGTATGCTCTGCCTTTTAATCTTTAAAATTAAGGCAACCAAGGTTAGAGAGGACCTCATTGGAGAGATCATTATCATGAATAAGGAATTTCAAGTAGTTCCTTCCAACATATGCTATAATCTGATTAGAATCCCACTCCTCACCATTCTCCTCGGTATCAAGAACCTTCATCTTGAAATAATTTATAGCTGATTGTAAAATTATATTCTCAAGCTTTTGTGCCATTAAATACTAAGAATCCTTCCCCTAAACTTGATAATGATAATATAAGTTATTCGAGGTTAAGTCTTGATAATTTTCCTTTACATATACTTAATCAAGAAAGAGCAATGCCTTTGGGAAGTAAGAGGTGATGACTCAGTCCTACAGAATATCCTATGATCACTAGGATGGTTAATAAAATGAAATTAGAGTTTGAAGATGAGAATAATAATGGTGCAATAAGTTTTTGATTACGATAATGAATTACACTGCATATGTGATAGATAAAGGTAATCCATTGATTAAAATACTATCTGACATAAAAGATAAATAGACGACCTGCTAAGTTATGAAGTGGATTTTGAAGTTTTCTAGTACTTTATTATAGTTTAGTATTCTAATGACATGTGGATGGATAGATAAGTTATTTTAATATTTTAGTATTGAAAATACTCTATCATACTACAATCCCTTAGAAATTGTTGACAATTTTGACCCCACATGTGAAAATGTCACCCCTACCATTCAAAACTTTGCATACTATGCTAGTTTATCTTGTGAATCAGTAGTTGGTCCTAAAAAGTCCTTGAATAAGCCATGGTTATTAGGTATTAAGGTTGTTTAGGTGATTTAACGTCTTTTCCTTTAGTTGTCTTGTACTTGTCTAGTCATTTCTTGGCCTTTATAAACCATTTTTAGTGGTAAGAAGAGTCTAATTTTTATTCATGAGTGTCATAGCATGTGTTAAGGTCATTGTATCCCTAAAAAATGAATACTCAAGTTGATCACTTTCTAGACTAACTCTATGACTCATTTCTATGTAAAATCTGACCTTTTTATGCCATTTAGAGAAAGTTTTGATAGTAACTAATCAGAAAGAATCTTGATTCCATATTTTTTCACCTCATATGACATATGAGGTACTCAATAAAATATTTACAATATTTCATTTAGATTTCCTTGGTGAAAATAGCATTTTTAGTGCAAAAATAGGCCTTTTTCAGGCATTCATTTTGGTTTTTAGAGTATTTTTGTGAGAAAATAATAATAGAGACTTAATTTGGTCCTTATAGGGTCATATAAGTGGTCTGGAGGAATTTTTGGGTAAAAAATTGCAAAAACCAACTTTGCTCTAATATTGATCTTCCTTACATACTTAGAAGGGCAATTTTCAAATGCTTGATACGAGAAGAGGAGAGAGAGTTAGGATCAATTTTTTTTTCCATTGTCATAGATATGATTAAGCTTGAAATTAATGTCATTGGTTTTTATATTAATTCCCCCATATTTATGAACAATCACTAAGAGTGATAATAGGTCACTATAACCTATGCATCTAAGAGGGGTCTATTCTTGGACCTATTTCTCAAGCACAAAAAACAATGAAAAAAATGGTTTTTAGCGATTAATATTAGGGGTTATGAGTCTTATTTTAATCTTTATTTCATTTTATAAATCCTTCCAAGAAGGTACTAATAGTATAAAACCTTGTTTCTTTTACTATCTTTGAGAATGGTCTCTTGAGTAAATTTTGAAGAAGAATATGAGTTATTTAATAGATGTTTTAATATTCATAGGTTATAAATGGATTATATAATTCATGACACATCTTGAGTGATCAAGTAAGGTCTCATAGGTCTTCATTCTGGGTTTATCTCCTTTGAGAGCATTTGAGTTGAGGTTTCATGTCTTAGTCCATAGCTATGAGCTGAATATGAGAGTAAAAGAGTGTTTTTGAGTCTAAAATTACTTATTTATCAAGTGGAAAAGGTCCATCTTCCCCTTTGTTATCTTAGAAGATCTCAAGAAAAAGGGCTCTTGCTTGTTTAAAGACTATTATGTAATAGGTTGTGTGCAGTCCAATGGCACTTGTAGAGATCACATACATATTGAAAGCAGTAAAAATGAGTGTTATTTTGGTTTGTATGTTCTTCATATCATGGTGAACAAGTTTGTGGACCTCCTTGTCAACCTCAAAAGCCTTGAAACCACCTTCCACACCTCTAAACACACTTAACCCCTTCTTGCAGAAATTAAGCTTTCTTCATGAATTTTAAGGTTTTTTTGGGTTTTTAGGGTTTCAATTCCATGTTCTATACACTATATATTGTCTCCAAAAAAATCAATTTTGGCTTAGGAATGGTCCAAGTTCTTCCAAGATACATTTCAAGTGGCCTTAGAGGGAGTCTTATTATCCATTTCAACCACAATCCATTCTTGGTTATTTCACTCATCCTCACTATTTTCATACTATGTATTCCCTTATTTTCATATTACCATTCTCTTATCACTCCATCCTCATCTCCCTCCACCCATCCATCCACTCCTTCCAGGTCTTAACTATGCTTCCAAACTTCTTTACTCCCTTGGAACCCCCCAAAAGGAATAAAACCATGAAGTAGTGAGATAATTTAATCATGGACTTAATCAAGAGGTAAATAATCACTCTCATCCAACCATATTAGCACCTACAACAAGTTTCAATGGAGGGCCATTTTTTGAATAACATTAAGGAGTATTGACCACTTTAGTGAGGTTATGACTATGTGAATAGTTTGTTATAGCAAATTAGATTCATGAACCTCATAATACCTTGTTGACACCTTTGGTTCAAGCTATCTAAAGCTTCAAGATGATCTCAGTATGTATAGGGACCCATCAAGTACAACCATAGTCAAGGACAATCAAATATTTTGTAGGAAAGGCAATAGTATGATGGAAAGGTATAGTTATAGGAACATTGAAATAAGATTTGTGTCAAAGCCATATAGTAAAGGAGCCAAACTCATTTGGGTATCTTCTCCTTGGGATTCACACTTACAACCTACTATGAAATGACACCTACAGGCCTATTTAAGGTAGTACCTACACACATTCATGGTCTTAATAGTCATAGGTATACTCAAGCTTGAAAATGTATTCATGATTTGTGATTGGCATGGTAGACTTATATGTGAACATAACCAAAAATACCTAAGTGACTCAAAGGTTTCAAAGGGTGACCTACATCTTATAATGCTTATAACGATACCCTATAGGCTTGATTTGGGTAACCTACAATAGTTTGGCAAAGGTTAAATCTTTTCTAGGCTCAAGAAAGCTAGACCAAGCATAAAGGCAACATAACATTAAGTTTTCAAGCATGAAAATAAAGCAAGGGGTTTCAGTCCTACAACTATAGTCATCCAAAAAGGTACCTATAGGCTTGTACAGATCTCATCAACAGTGATAAGGGCTTGGTCATTAGAGAGGCATGATCTTAGAGGGTTTTGAAATGACATGAAGGTGAGGTGGATGAGCATTCAAGAGAGTTTCATAATATAAATAAGGTATCTTCTCATGTCATAATCCTTCATGAGTCACTAATCTTGCATCAAAATTTAAATTCACATCCTACAACAAGGAAACTACAACTAGGTAAGGTGTAGGTAGTGATTAAGGTTGTTTTAAAGATTTTGCCCTTGAGAGGAGGGTTTTGAAATGGTTTTAGATCACATGTATTAAGGTATATTCTTATTATTTTTTCCCATCACTATGTATGGTGCCAAAACTTATAAAACACTTCCAATACTATCTCAATCCGTACAAGGATAAATCACCATGGTATATAATCAAGTCATATATGTGGAGATTTAGTTGGAATGAGGTAATGGATTGTGAGTCTATGTTTCATGAAGATAGTCAAAGGTTTGTTCTTAAATGGAAAATATAGAGGAGAGTAGGCTCTTTTTCTCATATGAAACCATAAAGGTAACCTACAAGCAGCCCCAAATGCATCCTACAAGCCTATACCTTGGAAAAAAGAACCACCTTCAATATCGAATGATTGTGATATGGCAGCATGCTACAACTAGGGAAGGAGTTTCTATATGTTTTGGTCTATAAAGTAAGTTTAAAGGTTGAATGTGATATGTATGAATGCTATCAAAAGGACCAATGAATGTTTTCAAGAAGGGTCATTAAGAAGAGAGATTCAAGTGTTCATCTATAGGCAACCTATAGTTGTATAAGGCTAAAAGCCATTTTCAAACCACAATCAAGTGAAGCATATGCAAGTGGAGATCACAATTAGTTTAATACTCAAGGAAATGATAAGGAAATACAAGTGATATTTAATGTTTCAATGACTATCATATCATAATCTCAAAATGAAGAAAGTCACAAGTTAAACACAATCGTGCTTACCTATAGTCTCCTATAAGGAACATGCCTAGATTTGAAAATAAAAAGTGTTCATAGTTTATAGTGATATGAAAGGTAAGAGTTGTAACAAGATTAAATTTTATCAAAGTCATTGACAATGGAAACCTACAACATTTCTTGAGCCACCAACTTAGTCATAATTTGACTTTGTTCTAAGCCTGCCAAGTGAAGGATGAGGGATGAAAGGGCTTTGGTTAAGGTTGGTATCATGATAATAATGTTTTATAAGAATAAAAAATGATAATATATAGTGCATATCATGAAAATAATGTAAGGACCAACAAAGGACAATATATATTCCATACTCAAAAGCCTACACACAATCCACTTCTCAAAAGTTTGTCTTGGGGTTTTGAACATTTGAAGGTGCTAGATAGGTCATTTTTACCTAAATTTTTGTAAAAATGGTAATAATTACATAAGGAACACCCTTATGTAATTTTTTTTAATAAATGGGGAACATATTTAGACATGCATGCATGGAGGCAAAGAATGAAGAAAATGTGACCAAAATAAGTGTTGGAGCGTAGAAAGGATGTTTGATGAGATATGTTAGACATGTAAAAACATGAATATATTATAATATATGTTAAATATAATACCAAATGGTAATAAAAACTCACAAAATTATAAATTTTAGTCATGATTACAAAACCTTGCACACAGTCAATGCTTGGAAAATTTGCTTTCAGAATTTTAGAGTTTGAGGGAGCTAGAGGCATAAATTTGACTTAAATTTTTTTAAAGATAGTAATTTTGACCAAAAATAACTCATAATATATTCAAAATAAAAATAAAAATAGGTCACATATTTTCTATTTTGTCTCAGAAGTAGGCCATTTTCAGGCATACACGAAGGTAAAGAATAAAGAAAATGTGACCAAAATGGGTAATTGGTGTCTTGGAAACATAATATGATGAATTGGGATGGTTTAATAAGATATATGGATATGTAAATAACATGTATTTTTAAATTTGATGATGATAAAACACTTAGAAGTGTTGGTGGGTAACCATTTATAGTCAAACCCCACTAGCCTAGACTAGGCCTTTCTACCAATAGGAGGTCATTTTCACTTTAAAGGTATAATGAACATTAAAAATAATTGAAACATGTTAATTTTTATATATTAGATGTTTTAAATCTTTTTGTTTCATAAGTCACAAAGAATCCATTTTTTGGCCCAAGCTCATCACAGGGTGCACAAAATGCAAGGATCCACTTGATAGGCCAAGTTTGGATGCTCACCCCATCAAGGAGGTTATCATGAGACCTCAAGGAGTTATGAGATGTTTTAGGGGGTATTATACCTCAAATTTTTGCAATTTTTTCTCAGGTTGGACGTCCAATTTTTATGAATCATCCTTAAGGGTGAAAACTACCAAAAACCCTATTTTGAACCAATTTGCAAAAATTAAGTTGGATACCCCACCAAATGGCATATTAGATTCATGAAACCTAATAGAGGTTTTATAAAAATCATATAGGGTCATTTGAATGTTTTTTATGTACCTTCACTTGTATGGATTTGGTAAAAATAGTACTTTTTGAGCTAAAACAAGGGTTCTTGAGCACATGAAAAGATGCCAATCACTTTGGAAGAAATATTGAGAATTTTTTTACCTAGTAAAACTAAAAAAACTATAATAATATATAAAAATGTTCCCAAAACATTCAACTCTTTTAGCTCAGTTAGAAAATGCCTTCAAAGGACAAGCCTTCCAAAGGCCATTTCATGGTTTTGGTACTTCTAGGTGGTTTTAGACCACAAAAATTGACATCAAGCATGGTTATGGAATTATAAAAGTGAATAAAATAATTTTTTGAAGTTTAAAACATGTATGATCTCCCAACAATAAAATTTCTCTTCTAGGGCTAAAAGGGCTAATTAAGCCTAATTTGGCAAGCTAAATGGGCTAGAAAGCATATCAAAATTTGGATTTTGGATATGTAATTTTGTATGGAGATATGGGAGGATGAAATAGACCTATAATTTTTTTTGTTTTTTCATCACTACCTCCATATTCTCCTAGATAAGGAGCTTTTCTTGAAATAAGGCTACAAAGAATACATGGAAAATGCATGGTTTGAGTGTTAAATCAAGGTTTTTGGACTAGTTGGTGCTTTAAATTATCTTGAAATGGGTCTAGTGTGATCTTAAAAAGCTATCCATGGTGGAAAAGTTCATGTTTGATGAAAGGTTGGAAAAAAACTCCTCCTTTTCCCTCTATGCCATAGTGCAAAATGAACCTTTTGAGGGGTCTAATGGCTAAATAGGTGCATATAGCTTATTACAAAGACTTAGAAAGTTAAATAAGGATATGTCATGCCATATTAAAGGTATTAAGAATTTAAGGAAGAGTAATAATGAAATAAGTATTTGAAAAAGGTCTCCAACAAGTGCAAATATGAGTCTTTCTCTTCCAAAGCCCATGTGCAAGACAAAATCAATTTGTTGAAGGAGTATTATAACCAACTCATGCCAAGTGTTCAAAAATAATTCATAAGACTAGAGAAGGGTTAAAACCAAATAATTTAAATTAATTTAATACCTACATCCATGGAAGAGACCCATTCATTAAGGGAGACAAAAAAGCTAAAATCTAGGAGTTGGTGCAAGAATCTAAGCACTCTCCAAGTGATCTAGGCTTGACCAAGCATTATAAAAAAGTTCCTAAGTCCAAAAAACATATAATAATCTCTTTTACATGTCAACCTATGGGAATTAATATTTTTAAGGTTGAATAATGATATTTTGGGTTTGAAGAAGGATAAAGAAGAGGTCTTATGTCATAGTTTTGAGGATTCTTGTCTCTTTCTCTCTCTCTTCTCTCCTATTATCTATATGAAAGACAATTTTTGGAATTAAAAAGTATCCTTAATTTGAGTTGTGGTAAGGCCATGCTAAAAAAAACATTTTTACTTGTCTATTTTGATGAATAAAGATAAAATTCATACCTCCTCAAAAGCTTGTTTTAGTGTATTTTCATGGTTTGTTGGGAGATGAAAGTGATAGTTTTTGCTTCCTCTCATCTTATCCTTTCCTTCATACCTATTTTTAGGTGTTAATATCATCCTTTCAGGTTGAATAGTGTGATATAATCATCTTGTTTTAATGACAAGTGAAATCTTTCTTTAGTGTCTTTAAGAGACTTATTGAATAGGTGCCTTAGGTCATGCATCAAACTTAAGCCTCTGTGTGAAATATTGATATTTGGAGACTTAAATTTGAGAAGTGTAATCAGTTTTATGTCTTTTTTCATCCTCTTAGTACATATTACATAAATATATGTCATATTTTGGTGTATCACCTCAGATAGATAGGTTTTCCTTTCAGTTCACCTTCTTTCTTTTTCCCTTACAAGCTGGAAGTGTAGAGTCGGGATACTAACTAATATATCAAGGGGAGATAGCACTTATAATATAGAGATTAAATCCACCTATTAGGCCACCCATAGCCTAGGATTGTCTCCATGTTAATTTAGAATATGAAGGCATAAAACTACCTTCATAAGGGTACAAGTCTAGAAGACAACAAAAATACATATTTATTTTTGATACTTGAGCAATAGTTGAGATTTTGCAATAGTTGATATTTTAGAATTTGAACATATATTATTGAATTTAATGGATTAATGCATATGGATATAGTGTTAGATGTATTAATTTTTTTAAAAATTGCTCAACTCATATTAATGTTTAACTTAATTTGTTTGTTTAAGTGGTAGTAATAACTAGCCCCCCCTACCCATTTAGAGTTTGTCTTCAATTAGTCTATTATTATTTTATTTTAATCTTATATGACTTATTTAAGTCTTAATATAAAAGTAATTTATAAATTAATTGACTTTATTTAAAAAGTGAATTAGACTTAACTAATAACTAACTAAAGTTGGTTATAATTTATTATTCAACTATATTTTAATGACATTATTATAAATGAATATCAAAGTGACATATCAAAACAAGGAATATTACATAGGTATACTTGAAGACTCTGAGTTGCTTCAAATTTAATTCATTATATTTTTTCTATGCAATATCTCTTAAGATAGTAGAACTTTTATAGATAGACTACAACACATTATGTGACAGTTAAGTAATACATTTAATCAGTGCAAGTATACCTAGATCTCATATTTAATTTCTATATTGATAATCTAAACACTGTTACTTTTAATATCTTATGATGATTACATATATATATATATATATATATATATATATATATATATATATATATATATATATATATATATATGAATAGAATTCAAATTACTTAACTTGAATAATAATGATTACATCATGATATGTTATTGATCCATTCAGATTGTATTAGTTATTATATCAAATATTTTTTTATATTGAATGACTATTTCTTAATAAAATATCTTTTATTTTTGTTAAGATGACTCTTATTAAATACTCATAAATTCATTTATATGTTGTTTAGTTAATTTTTATTTATGTTTCATTCTAATCCTGAGTTTTATTTTAGATTAGATTAATTTAATTATTACTTTCTATTTAATTTATTTAGTTATTAGTTTATTCTTACTACTTATTGTTCATTTATTAGTCTTTAATTATTATCTTTATAATGTTTGGTTGGTTTGTATTTTATTTTATTATAAGTTGATATTGTAATCTTGTTTTAATCTTACATTAATAGCTTATGTTTAGATTAGGTAGCTTCCATTTTCTTTTGTCTTAGGTTTTAAATTTTAGATCATTTTATTCTTTTCTTAGGATTTAGTTTAAGTGATATATTTAGATTAATTTATTATTTTATGTTGTTAGTAGTTGTTCTCTCTTATCTTATTTAAATTAGTTTTCTCTTTTGTTTAGTTTCCTTCTTTAACTTAGGTGATCGATTTATTATGATAATTATTATTTTTATTTCATTCTTTGATCTTCACTATCAATTATTTTATTTATTCTTCAATGCTTCTTGTTTCTTTTTTTTAATCTATTTTGAGCACAACATGAGTATCATAAGACTATATACAATTTGATAAAGCAAATATATTATAAGGAACATAAATCTTTCCTTCAAGGGACTATATTTTTTATAATTTTTTTTCTGTTGGATAGATTAGATTATATAATTATAATTTGTTTCCTTCATCTGATTCAAAGAGATATTTGATTTTTAAAATTATAATGAAGTATTATTTGATATTTGATGTACTTATTATTTCTTCGATTATATAAAAATTCTTGTACATTTTAAGGATATTTCATGATTTTTCAGACCCTAACTATTAGATTGGTATGATTCCATCTTAACCTTTATGATAGGTGAAAGAGTTGATTTGTTGATGTGATAATTTTAATCATCAATATATTTGGTGACTCTATTGGGAATTTTTTTAGTAATTTTATTTTCTTTTTTTCTTTTTCTCTTTATCCATATTATTCAAATCCTGATTGATATTGATGATGATCAAGTTGACATTGATTTTAATCTAACTCATTTTAGGTGGTATAACAAACCTTACAATTTACCTCATATTTTTGAAGTTATTAACGAATAAGAAAAAGAAAAAGAAATCAATGAAGTAGTAACAAATCTTTCACATGAAATACAAGGTCATATTCAAGAAACTAATCAATGAATAAAATAAGAAAGAGGGTAAATTCTAATTATCGATCCTACACCTAGGGTTCATTTTATTTCAAACTCTTTTCATTTTGAAGACAATATTTATTCTAATGACCTTAATGTATCTTTAGAGTTAAATCAGTCTAGTCTAGTAGTCAAATATATTCAAAATGCAAATAAAAAAACAAGGTCCACAAATTCATCAGAGAGCTCAAGACTTGATACAAGGCCTTGAAGCCAATAATCAAGTTGATGCAACAGATAATGAAATAGATTTTGATGATGAGGTAGCTCAACTTTTAATGAATCTTTGAATTCATGGAAATCCTATTAATATCGGTGATTGTTCAGGTAAGTTTCCTTCATTAAAAGGGTTTAATATTCTTAAATTTTTTATAAGTCCTAGAGAATTATGAGAAGATTATTTAGATGTTTTTATATTAATTTGTGCAACTTTAGGTATTATAAATGAAAACATTTCACTTAGATCTTTTTTACAAATGCTAGAAGGAAAAGCTTTTTTTCTTATCAAGATTTTATCAGTCTTTCGTCTAACATAGTTAGTAATTGAAATGATATTGAAGAATGAATGAAAATTTGTTTTGGTAAACTCAAACAAGAGTTTGAATTGGTTAATGAGTTAGTTAATATTTTTAATTATTTAGGAGAAATTATTTATCATTTTATTGGTAAATGTTTTAAAATGCAATAAAATATCTCATGTGAGATTAGACCTATCAAAAGATTAGAAAGATTATATTTTTATAATGCTTTATTTTTAGAATATAAAATATCTTTATAAGATAAAGATATTATGGATTACAATAAAACTGTAAATTTTTCTATCGAATATAAAAAAAGTTAAAATGCATTGGTTTTAATGATAAGTCTACTACAGAATTGAATTTTGATAATATTTTTTTTAAAAAGTCATTCACAATCTTGGCAATGAGTTGGTCATTGTTAAAAGGTAGATGGATGATAAACCCTCTTCATCTGATAAATCTTCTTCTTCTCAAAAGGGTAAAATGGAAGATTTTTTTTTTTATTTGAATGTTTGTGAAGTTGATCATGATCTTGGCACGTGCATAACTGTGTAGAAATTTAAAATATATATTCAAGAGAAAGATAATATTTCTATTGACCTTGCTGATAACATAAATATGTGTAGTACTGTTGAGTCTTTAGATGAAATCAGATCTACAAATGTTTATGTTATTAATACAAGATAAAAATAATATTCTAATAAAAAATATAATAAATTAAAAATCAATTTTCTTCTAAAAATCAAGATAAAGACAAAAGTACATAAATTAATGCTACATCTATCCATACTACAATTAGTTCCCCACAAAATAGTATTTTATCTACTAGATTTAATAATCCTCAATACCCTCCCTATAATATTGAAAATTACATGCATATACATCATCCAGATGTAGGATCTTATAATATTATTGATGATTTGGTTACTATAAAGACATGATTTTCATTATTATAAGCTACTGATTTACCAAGACAAATTGATAAAATAAATGATGTTATTAAAAATCCAAATTCAAAGGAGGTTTTGGGATTTTAAGAAGAAGAAAAAGATTAGGAATAATTTCATTCCACTATTTATGCTTAGATATATGATCCTCATGTTGATTAAATACCTCTTTTTTATGTATCATTTAAAATTATAGATAAAATCATACATAATTATATTTTACATACTGATGCATCAAATAATATAATGCCCAAGTTTATTACTAATCAATTATGCATCTTTTATGAAATAGATAACATGAAACTTAAAGGCTTTGATTCTCATCCAACAAATATCTATCTTAAATTTAGAGATATTATTATTAAAAATTATCAAGATGAAAGAATTAGGTGTATGACTCATGTTCAAATTTTAGACATTCATAACAATTATGCCACGCTTCTAGGTAGAGATTGGTCCAATGTAACTAGTGCATTTGTCAGTAAAGATACAACATGGGTTCTAGTAGGAAATGAGATATATTTTATTCATAGAAAAGTCTAGTCCAATAATTATATTAACTCTTTACCTCCTATTGTTGCTTATGTAGAAATAATAATTGGTACATATGAATTGTTGACTCTAGATGAACCTGAAAAATAACAAAATATCTTCTTCAAGTATGATTTATGGTCTTTGTATTTTGATGGTGCTTGTTCACAAGCTAGTAGTGGTGTAAACATTTGTCTTATTTCTCTTATAGGTAAATTATTTTATTATGCTTATAAATTGTATTTTGATTCTATTAATAACATAACACAATTTGGAGTCTTATGTTTAGGCTTATAAAAAGCCATAAAATTAAACGTCAAATAGTTAAAAGTTTTTATGGATTTTAAATTAATTATTAGACAAGTAAGAAAGGTTTATAAGACAAACCAAACTCATCTTCATCGATATACTCAAAAGGTTTGGGAATTGATTGAAAATTTTAAATTTTTTAATATTACTCACATACATTTAAGAATTTAATTTATGAGTTGACAGACTTGTTGTCTTTGCCTGTAATTTCACTTTGAGTGAAATAGAGCCTATTGTTGATTTGTCATTTTTCAAAATGTTTTAGACTTAAAATTCTTGATTTAAATAAAAATTAATCTATTTTCAGTTTTGATGAACATATTGATGATTTTATAAAAGACAATTACTTTGATAATCATGATTATATGCTTAATTGTAAAGATTATTTGAAACTAAATATTAATAAATAACCAAATGGTTTGATGAGTTTGGAATCAATGTTTACTCCTAATGATCCACCTAATATATTATAGATGGAAGAGCCTTCTATAATACTTATTGGAGAGACTATTTCAATAAATCTTGGAATCGAAGAGGATATAAATTTTATTTATTTAAGAATACAATGTACACTTGATGAGAAGGTAAAATTCATTATTTTTTTAAAGAATTCATTGATATTTTTTCTTGGTCTTATAAAGAATTTAAAGTTATGATACTAATATTATTAAATATAATATCTCTATTAAACCTAGTATTAAACATGTTAGGTAGAAAATAAGAAGAATAAACCTTTTACTAGAAGACACCATCAGTAAAGAGTTTGATAAGATGCGTGATGGTGGTGTCATTTTTTTATAACATATTTTGAGTGGGTGGTTAATTTAGTATTAGTATACAAAAAGAATAGTGACATTATAATCTATGTAGACTTTAAAGATTTAAATAAGGCTAGTATAAATGATAATTTTCTTCTTTCAAGTATTGATCAAATTTTATAAGTTTTAAAATATCAAATGACATCTTTAATTATTGTCCATTATAAAAATAAAAATAAGCATTTAGATCATCTTCATAAAGTTTTCAAAAGATGTAAAAAGTATGGCATTTATCTCAACTTCAAAAAATTTATCTTTGGTGTTATCGAAGATAAATTATTAGGTCATATTATTTATAAATATGGTATTTCAATTGATTTTGAACATATTAAAGCAATCAAAGAGATGACACTACATAAAGATTAGTCTGGTCTTAGATATTTCTTTCATAAAATTAATTTTATACATAATTTTATATCAGATTTTATTGATAAATCAAATCTTTTACAAATTTTGTTAAAGAAAAACCTATCATACATGTGGGATGCAAGTGCTGATTCTAATTTTGATAATGTTAAGAATGCCATCACAAGTACATTTGTGTTTGATAACTTTGATCTATCTAAACCTTTCATTCTTTATATAAATACATCAAACAAATCCATAGGTGCTATAATCACTCAAACTGATGAAAATAATGACAAAAAATCTATTAGATATATGAGTCAGATTGTGAAAGATACAAAAATAAGGTACCCCCTCATTGAAAAATTTATTTTATATTTTATTTATTCATTAATTAAATTTTATTATTTATTGATGGGAAATAAGGTTTTTGTATGATCCAATGTGCCTATTTTGTCATATCTTTTGAAACAACCAACCATTCAAGGAAGGTTAGCAAAATAGATTTTTAAAATACAAGAATTTGATCTTGAATTCAAAACCTCAAAAATCATAAATGAAAATGATTTGGCAAAATATTTAGCTAAGAATGTTTCTTATAGTATAAATATTTTGGTTTTATTTGTTGATGATTCGTTAAATGCTAAACCATATTTTTAGTCCATGAAGGTTGTTGATTTTTCAAAAACTTTAAGTTTGAATATGAAATGAATGATTGGGATTGTTTGTTGGTTGAAAATAATTAGTATCATGATTTAGTTTATTATTTTAAAAATCAGACCTATTCTAATAATTTAGATTAAAGACAAAAAAGTTTTTTGAGATTTCAAGCCTTAAATTTTTATTTATTGGAAAACTTTTTATTTTATAGAAATAGAGATGATGTATTATCAAGATGCTTAATCCATGATGAAATTTAAAATATTTTGAGGGGATGTCATAAAAAAAGTTGACAATCATTTTGCAGTGAAAACTACATCTTATAAAATTTTACAAATAGGTTATTTTTGACCTATGTTAATCCAAGATGCTTATAAGCTGGTACGTTCATGTATGCCTTGTCAACTGTTTGTTGACAGAGATAAATTACCAACATTGCCTTTAAATCTTGTAATTATTAAAAAACTATTTACTAAATAGGAAATTATTTTTATTTTTGATATTCATCCACCTTCTACTAGATATTGATATATTTTAACTATTACAAATTATTTTATGAAATGGCCTGAGGTAAAAGCACTTAAAAGCTCAGTTATAGCTAAAGTCATTTATTTATTTAAAACTATAATTTTCTCTAGATTCGATGTTACATACAAAATTATTTCAGATAACAAACCTCAATTTATTTCTAATGAATATTTAATTTTTTTAGGACATTATTATAATATATCAAGTAATTCTTTTAAGTAATATCCTCAAGGGAATGAACAGGCTGAAGAAACAAATAAAAAATGATTTTTATTATGAAGAAAATAATTTGTGAAAATAAAAGGAATTGACATTTTCAGATTTTAAAGGCATTATGGGTTGATTGAACAACTGTTAAAATAACCATGGGTTATTCTCCTTTCATGTTGACATATGGGTTTGAAGCTATGTTACCAATTGAACTTCATAATTTATTTGTTCATACTGCTTTAAAATATCTATCAAGATAAACTAATCTAATTGAACAAAGACTCAATGATTTGATAACCCTATATGAAAGAAAAGCTACTGCTTTACAAAAATTAGAAAAAAGCTAAAGAAAATTTGAAGAAGTTTTTTGATAAACATATATCTAATAAAAAGTTTAAGGTTGGAGACCTAGTCTTTTATTGGAACAAAGCTCATGAAGATGTAGGTAAACATCATAAATTTGATTTTATTTAGTTGGGATCTTAAAAAATTGCTATTATACCCAAAAAAATACTTTTCATTTTCAATATATGGATGGAAGTCATCTGTGCTATTTAGTTAATGGACATCATCTGAAGTTGTTTTACCAAAAGCTTTTTTTTTCTTTTTGTTTTATCTTTTTTTTGTCTTGTTTTGTTTTTATGTTATTTTATTTTAAATAGATTAATATTGGTTTTACTGAAATAGTATTCATTATATTTAAGGCCAAGTGCATGGAGACTTCCATATCATTGTAAGTATGCAATAATGGTAAGATATTTTATGTGAAATGATTCAGATTTTTTTAAATAAATTAACATGAAATGGTTATTAATGAGTTAAAATCATAAGTATTTTTGTATTAGTTTGTATATACAACCTAAATTTCATTGTCTAATCTATCTTATTCTTCATGCCATGCAAAATGAACACTTTATCCCTTAAAGCTATCTTATTAAAGGGTTTATGTTTAGCTACTTGATAAATGATTTAACCTAGATTGCACTTTTAAGTTATTTATCTTTAAATAGTTAATTTATTATTTAATATTTCATGTTATTACTAAGATTAACTAGCAAGATCATTAGTGTTATGCCTATTTTTTTCACCCGCTCTCGTTTCTAAAAATTTGAGCAAGCCAGGTCATTCTATCATATTGATGACTAAATTTGAAACATTTAAAATTGATTACAAGGGTCTTAATTCATTACTTCATTTCAATATTCTTTGATATGTTGAATGTCTAGTATAATTATTAAATTTAATAAAGTTTTTAATCTAACATTATCAAATGGTTTAAAAAATATGAGTTGATATAATGAAAAATATCCAATTTATATGGATAAATGTGCAAAGTTTTGTTAAGAATAGTTTAGTTTGATCTTATGAGTAAGATACTTCTAATTGTATTATTTGTTGGCATGGATAAATAAATAGTATTTCATAATATTCAAAGGTCTTGATATTTGGAACAAGAGGATTTTTTTTATTCACATCATTGTTTGATCAAATGATGATTATGATCTTGAGGTGCCAATTTAATTTTAAGTTGCTCAAATAGAGGTATGAATAAGTTAAAACCATATTTGTGGAAGTTTTGTCAAGTATGGTTGGAAATTTTATGCTAAAAAATTGGTCATTCAAGTTGATTTTTGATACGAAATAAAATATTTGATGGATTTGTTTTTAAATTTGATAGAATGTAGTATGGTTTTATTTGACAAGTGTTAGTTTTTGAATAAAGTGATTATTCAACATGTGAATACAGTCAAAACTTTTGAATAAAATAGGAGAATCATTAAAAAACATTCTAATTTTGATGATATTTTGAAATATGAAAGGTATTTGATTAACATTAAGTTTTGATATAAGGTGTATAATATAAATTTTAATCTTGTATTTATTGAAATTTGGGCAATAATTCTTTCTCAAAATTACATATGGTATAATATATTTGGTTTGATGTATATCAGTTGATTATTTTTAGTACAAATAGTAATCAGGGTTTGTTTTACTTCAATTTTTTAGTAAGATGTTAGGCTAGACTCCACCTCATTCCAATAACTCACATGATGATAATTGGGGGCATAATCAAGAATGGAATATATAGGATACACCTCCATAAAGATTTATTCTTAGAGACCAAATTTTAGGGTTAGAAGGACTGGTAGGGTTATTCCTTGACCCAATCACCATGGGACACACATGCTAATTCATTTTTATGCCTTAGACTCCACCTTTTAGAAATTTTTAAATGCTTTACCTTTCAATCCTACAAATTGATCGATAATTGAGGTTGGAGAGGACCTCCTTGGAGAGCTCATTTTCATAGATGAGGAACTCCAAGTAGTTCCTCCCAACATATGCATACATCATTATAATCTAATTATAATTCCACTCCTCACCATTCTCCATAATATCGAGAACCTTTACCTAAAAATGATTTACAATTGATTATAAAATTACATTCTCAAGCTCTTGTGACATTAAATACTAAGAATCCTTCTCCTGAGCATGATAATACTGCTATAAGTTATTCGAGGTTGAGTCTTACTGATTTTATTTCACATATATTTGAATAAAAATACAATTCCTTCAAGAAGTAAGAGGTGAGGACTTAGTTCTATAGAATCTCTTGTGATCACTAGGATGGTTAAGAAGGTAAAATAAGAGTTTGGTGATGAAGATAATGGAGGTGACACGTAATTGGTAAAGCTTCTAGTTAAAAAAATGAATTATATTGAATATGTGATGGATAAGGGTCCTCCATTGATTGCAATGCTATCTGACATAGAAGATGAATGTATGACTTGCTAAGTTATGTGGTGGATTTTGATATTTTCTAATACTCTGTCATACTTTAGTATAATAATGACATGTGGATGGATAGATAAGCTATTTTTTTGTTACAATATTTTAAGATGCTCTTATCATATTGTGGTAATTTGGCAACACATTTATTTTTTCTACTTGAGTAGTAGTTGAGATTTTGCAGCAATTGATATTTTAGAATTTAAATATATATTACTAAATTTAATGGATTAATGTATATGGACATAAAATTAAATGTATTTATCTTTATTTAAATTGTTTTAAGTCATATTAATGTTTTTAGCATAGTTTGTTTATTTAAGGGGTAGTAATAGCTAAGTTCCCTCACATGTTTAGAGTTTGTCTTAAGTCGGTCTATTATTATTTTATTATGATCTTATAAGATTTATTTAACTCTTAATATAAAGTTAAGTTATAAATTAATTGATTTTATTTAAAAATTCTATTAGAATTAACTAATATTAAATTAAAGTTAGTTATAACGTATTATTCAACTATCTCTTGAAGAGATTATTATAAATGAAAATCAAAGGACATATCAAATGGAGAAACATTACATAAGTATACTTAAAGAGTCTGAGTTGTTTCAAAATTCATTCATTATACTCTTTCTATGCAACATCTTTAAGATAGTATAGATTTTGTAGATAGACCAACAACACATTTTCTAATGGTTAAGTAATACATTTAATTAATGCAAGTACATCCAGATTTCTGAATTAGTTTATAAATCAATTATCTAAAGGGTGTAAGGTTTAATATATTATAATGATTAAAAATCTGCAATCATATGAACAAAATCCAATGTACTTAACCCAAATAATAATGATTACATCACTGCATATGACATATTATTGATCTATTCAAATTGTATTAGTTGTCATATCAAAGATTTTTTGGCATTGAAAGATCATTTCTTAATAAAATTGTTTTTATTTATGTTAAGACAACTCTTATTAAAGACTTGCGAATTAATTTATATGTTGTTTAGTTAATTTTTAGTTATGTTTCATTCTAATCTTGAGTTTTATTTTAGATTAGACTAATTTACTTATTAATTTTTGTTTATTTTATTTAGTTCATAGTTTATTCTTACTTACTATGTATTATTTGTTTATTAGTCTCTAATTATTATCTTTATAGTCTTTAGTTGGTTTGTGTTTTATTTTATTCTAAGTTGATATTGTAATCTTGTTTTACTATTACATTAATAGTTTACGTTTAGATTAGATAGCTTCCATTTTCTTTTATCTCTTAGGTTTTAAGTTTTAAATATTTTAATTCTTCTCTTAGAATTTAGTTTTAGATTTAGTTTAAATTATAGATTTATTATTTTATGTTGTTATTTGTTGTTCTCTTTTATCATATTTAAATTGGTTTTCTTTTTAGTTTAGTTTATTTATTCTTTAGTAGGTGCTTGATTAGTTGTGATAATTAATATTTCTATTTCATTATTTGGTCTTCATTGTCAATTATTTTATTTATCCTTCAGTTATTTTTATTTCTTTTCTTTTAATCTATTTTCAATACAATACAAGTATCAGAAGATTATAGACAGTTTGATAAAGTAGATATATTATAAGGAACATAAATATTTCCTTCAAGAGACTATCTTTTTTATAAGTTTTCTCTGTTTGATAGGTTAAATTATATAATTATAATTTATTTTATTCATTTGATTCAAAGAGATATTTGGGCTCTGAATTTATAATAAAGTATTGTTTGATATTCGATGTACTTGTTATTTCTTAGAATATATAAAAATATCTTGTACATATTTAAGATCATTCATGACCTTTTAGACCCTAACTATTAGACTAGTATTATTCCATCTTAACCTTCATGATAAATGAAAAGATTGTTTCATTGATGTGATAATTTTGATCATCAACACTCTGTACCAAATATATCTAGAAGCTCTAAAAGAATTAGTGGGATAACCATTAACCAAAACTAAGAAAGAAATCAAGGAAATACAACCTTTAACCCCAAAAATCCATTTCTCAGAAAAACCAAAATACTTGAACATTCTTAAAAGGAAGACCCAATCAAACTCTATCATAGACTTTAGAGAGATCCAACCTTATAAGCATAGTTGGGGTCTTTTGGTGTTTAATATAACATGAATATATATTTATATAATATGATTATATAGTTTCAAAAATATATATTCATATTATATAAATATACATTTTCATGTTTTATATATATAACACACACACATATACCATATGTAAAATAATATATATTCATAGTTTATATATATGTTATATATATAACATGAAAACATATATTCATATTCTTTCACATATATACATACATATATATTTTGCATGTAAAATAATATATTTTCATGTACTATATATATTACATATATAAAATAATATTCATATTGTTTTATATGTAATGTATATATTTATATACTAAATCTAAAAAAAACATGAATATATATTATTTTACAAAAAAATATGTTCATGTTATTTTACATATAATATAAATATATTTATACTAAGAGTAGAAGTTTTACTATTTCAAAGTAACAGATTTGTAGGGTTTATAATGTGTTGGGTGAGATAAAAGGCTAGCAAAAGTGCAACATTTTTGAGTGAAAGTTACAAGGATATCTCCTAGGATATCAATCTGAAAGAATGTTGGATGCACCTCAAAGAACCTACTTCAGTCTATGGGGAGACTTCCATGTGTAAGGTTGGTTGTTATTGTCTACCCTTTAAGATTTTAATTTTTATCATAAAGGAGGTTACTTCATATAATTTGATGACTGTTAAGTTATCTCCTTCTATTATTGAGAAAAGGAGAAAGCTTGGAGGTATTGTTTTTAAATTTTTATTTTTCAAAAAACCTTATAGATGAGAAAGTCTTAAGCTAACCATATGCTCACCTTGTGAAAAACTTGTATTTTTGGGTGGGTTATAGTAGAAAAAATCACTATGAAAGTTTTGTTGCTTCCAAATGGTAGATTTCTAGGGTTTTTATTATGTTGGGTAAGACAAATAATCTCAATGCTTCTAAAGGCTAGTTATTACTTTATACCCTTTATGCTCTTGTTTTACATTAATATTATCTTATGGTAACTTGTTTCACACAATATGATGGCTATCAAATTTTTTCCCTCCTTCATTGGGAAATGGATGAAGCTTGGTTATATTATTTGTTATCATTTCTTATTGGCATGTGCCATTGGTAAAAACCCAAGGAAGGTATAGATTATGGATGATATAGAAAACCAAATTAAAATGATATATATATATATATATATATATATATATATATATATATATATATATATATATATATATATATATATATATATATATATATATGTGGATGATAGAGGAATCCAAATCAACTCACTTGTGTGGATGTTTGAGAAATACACATTAAACTTGTGGTGGACTCAAAATTAAGATTTGGCGATCTTTGGTAAATCCATTAGGGATTTTAGACTAGCTTGGGATGTAGTTATTTTTGCTGGGTGTCTGGTTGGATCCATGCTTCAATCATATGGCTATTTCATTGCCATGATTTAACAACTGCTTGGGTGAGTGGGCATGCATGCCCACTAGTTGTACTAAAAGTGTGTGGAGGTTTTATGAAAGATTCATAGAGATAAAATATCAATAGAAGACCTCTTGTACTGCTTTCTAATTTTTAGTTTCTAAATGATTTAGTTGCTATTTGGATCAGTGGGTGTGCAATCCCACTTGTGTTTCAGTAGGGTAGAGGCTGTGTGGATGTCTCAAGAAGACAAAAAATTAATGGAAGATGACATATTCCTAGATGGATTTTATTCTACAATGTGAGCTTTAGATAAGTTCTCTTGAAGTGTGACAACTATTGTCTATATTATTTATTATCTAAGGAGTTATTTTCTTTGATTTGATAAGGTTGTGGGATCCTTCAAACCCTCTTGGTGATATGGTTGTTAGATCTAATAAACCTTCTTGTTGTTATGTTCTATTATGGTTGTGGGATCCATCAAAACTTCTTATTTTGATATAGTTTTGTGAGCCATCAAACCCTTTTGTTGTGATATGGTATGATTTTAGGATCTTTTAAATCCTCTTGGTTATGGGTCCATTATTTAAAACCCTCTCTTAGTTGTGAAACCAGTTATCAAAACCCTCACTTGTCTGGTTCATAGCTCCAACTTTAAAAATGTTTACCTATCAAATAAAAAAATATTTATGTACTTTTACAAGTAGTATATATATATACACTCCTTGTAAAAGAATATATGTTCATATTTTTACATATAAAACACACACACACATATAACTTGAATATATATATATATATATATATATATATAATATATATATATATATTTATATATTGAATATATTCAAATCATATATAAAAATATATATTTAAATTATATATGTAACTTAAATATATATATTTGTATTTTTAAATATATATTTTCAAGTTATGTTATATTATGTAACATGAATATATATAATATATATATATTTAAATTATATATATAATTTGAGTATATAATACATTATATATATATATATATATATATATATATATTAGTTATATATATACCTTGAAAATATATATTTTTAAATTATATATGTTTTCAAGGTATATATATATATATATATATATTTAAATTTTGTAATTTAAATATATAGATATAAATAATTTGAAAATATATATAATTTAAATATATAATATATATTTAAGTTTTATATATAATTTTAATATATATATATATATTATATATTTTTATTTTAAATTTTAAATATATATATTTAAGTCATATATAATGTAAATATATATTTGAATTATAAAATTTATATTTATAATTTTTTTTAAACTAAAAGAGGAGTAAAAATTTATTAAAAATGAGAAAAAAACAACCGTTACATTACATTATCCTGGTCCACAAGTTGAACCAGTTGCTGATATAAACTTCTGGGGAGCATAGTAATATCTGAAATGTTCCAAGAGGGGCCATTTTCTGAAGCCCATTTAGTAAGACAATCTACCACACCATTCCACTCACGGGGAATGTATTTGAAAGAAACTGAATACAAGGAAGAACTTAATTGTAGAATCTGCTGAATAATCACATTTAGATGCCCGTCAACCTTACCAGGCTTACCTTTATTCAACAAATTAACAACAATTTGTGAATCTGATTCGTAGACAATGATACTCCAGCCATTATGACAGCAAGCTTTCACCACCTCTAGAATGGCCAAGGCTTCCATGAGGTTGTTAGTATGCTAACCTTTATAGACCGAGAAGAGAAATTGAATAATCCCAGCTCTATTTCGACCAATACCACCTATGCCAGCAGCCCCTGGGTTGCCCTGAGAGGATCCATCAGTGTTGATTTTAATGAAACCATCTTCCGGGGGAGTCCAACAGCCTTCTCTGCAAATAAGACACAAATTTTGACTGTTGCCACACCCCAAATGGCATCTCAGACCAGCAATGCATCTCATATTCGGGACCAGCCCAAGGTGAGTGCATAAATTCACGGCTTCAGGGTTTGTCACGTTCTCCTCTACACATTTAACATTCAAAGTTTCTTGTATCGACCTTATCACCTACGTCCACAGAATTTGCAGCTCCAGATGGACGCCCCTGAATATTCTTCTATTCCTTTCAATCCATAGGTTCCATAAAATAAAAGAGGTACCCACAGACCAGGTGCTTTTTAAAAAGGAATTCTTCATAGGAGCATGGCCATATCTACCCCAAAAATCCACAAGAGAAGAAGCATGCCAGTAGGGCAACCTCCACGCATTTTGCCACCAATGCCACATCTGTTTAGCATACGTACACTGGAAAAAAATATGAGTTCCAGTTTCCTCGTTGCTGTGACACAAAACGCACCTGGAGGGCCCCTAAAATCCTCTCTTGCAGAGATTATCCCAGGTGAGACACCTGTTGTGAGTAAGTAGCCAGAGGAAAAAATTACACTTGGGCCAAGAGGTCTGATTCCAAAATTTATTTCCCCAAACAAACTGTCCTCCAATCAAGGGCTATCTAGTCAGAGCAAGATAACCAGATGACACTGAGTATTGGCCTGTATCATCCCCTCCCCACACAAGGACATCCCTTCCTTGCAGGGAACTACAACCTCTGGAAGCAAGGATATGAGCTAATTCCTTCCTATCTTCTTCAGAGCCCCCAGGAAGCCAATCTAAGGAGTCTTTCCATCTGTAACCAACAATAGTTCCCATATTAAAAACTTATTTATAATGTTCCACCTTATGCCACCCAGCTAAATGAAAAGAAGCTCCTAAAGGCTATAAATGCAGATGTGACGATAAGAGCGGAGGCTCTCCATCCCAAGAGTCCCTCCAAAAGAAAGCATCCATTCCACTATTGCAAACCTAAAACAAGCTATGTTTCACCAGCTGTGCTCCCCGCTTGAGAGTGATCCACACCATTGACCCTCTACCCTCAAGCGAGAGCCTGGAGATCACATGAAGATCCACTCCCGAGAAATACTTAGCAGACAAAACTTGGGCCCAAAGGGATGAATAACTGGAACACCATCTCCAATATAGCTTGGCGGCAAGGGCTTAGCTAACCAGGATAGCAGAGCATAAGTCGAGGCCCCCATCCTTCTTTGGTCTACAAACAGTATCCCAATTAATGAGGCTCCACTTGTTATTCTATAGATTTTTGCTCCAGAGAAACTGTCTAGAAAGGGCATCAAATTCCTTCAAGAAATAAACTAGGGTAGCCTGTACCATACTACGGTATATGGGAAGCACCTGGATGACCGATTGTAGAAGAGTCACACGGCCCGCTGTAGATAACCATCTATGAGTCCAATGACTCACTTTTTGCCTCAACTTATCAATAACATTTTGCCAAAATAGTCTAGGTTGCCTTCTAACCACAATGGGGATGCCAAGATAAATAACCAGAAGGCTCTGACTCTGAAACCACAATATAGCAGCAATCCTTCTCTGAATAAGCTCTGGAGTGTTAAAAAAGAAAATAGAGGACTTATGCTCATTAATTTTTTGCCCAGAAGATGCCAGATAAATGTCCAGTGTGTGACAGAAAGCCTCCGCTTCTCTTATTCGAGCTCTCCCAGTCAAAATAGTGTCATCCAAAAATTGTAGATGAGTTAGAGTAGTAAAACCCTCCCCCCAACTCCATCCCTGTAAGGCATTATGAGAAACACGATAATTAAAGAGCCTGCCAAGCCCCTTAGCCAGAATGATAAATAGGTATGGAGACAATGGATCCCCCTGCCGAAGACCTCTAGAGGCACCAAGAATCTTAGGAGTCCCATTAATAAGGATCAAAAAAGAAGGCATCATGACATAGCTCATCACCCAACGGATCCAATCTTGGTTAAATCCAAACGCTAAAAGAACTTTTTGCAGGAATCTCCAGCTAACTCTGTCATAAGCTTTGGCAAGATCAAGCTTAATAAACATGGCCCGCTCCTGGGATGCACTCATAGAGTGAATAGCTTCTGAAGCTATAACAACTCCATCCAAAATCTGCTTGCCAGCCATAAAACCCCCTTGTTCCTCTGAGATAAGTCTGGGAAGAAAATCTTTAAGCCTCTACGCTATAAGCTTAGTAATGATTTTATAAATAACGTTACAAAGTGCAATGGGTCTATACTCATCTAAATGAAGAGCCTGCTCCTTCAAAATCAAGACAAGAAAAGTAACATTTAGAGCTTTAAGCATTTCCTTATTGGTGTATGATTCCTGTATGACTTCCATCAGGTCCTGCTTGATGATGCTCTAAAAGTCCTGAAAAAAATCAATCAAGAACCCATCCGAGCCAGGAGCTTTACCTCTCTTCATGCTGAACACCACCTCCTCAACCTCAGCCATACCAATTGGCCTCATGAGAAATTTGTTCATATCCGCACTCACCACCTGGGGAATGCAAGAAAGGACAATATTTTTAGCTCCTTCATCTGGCATAGGATCTCTAGCAAAGAGAGCTGAAAAGAACCGGACAGCTTCCTCGCTAATAGTTTGGGAAGAGGTCAATCGAATCCCATCCTGAGTAACAAGAGAAGTAATGACATTTCTATTTCTCTGCGCCTGAATAGACTTATGGAAAAAAGCCATATTATTATCCCCTTCTTGAAGCTAGTCAATATGCGCCTTTTGCTTCCAATAAATTTCTTCTCGTAATTCCCACTCAGCAAGGGAGCTGGCAGCTCTAGACTCCTCCTGAATAAGCAATTTCGAGAACCCACAGTCTCTTATTTGCCTTGTGATTGCATCAAGCTCATCTTGTGCCCTCTTCCTCATGCCATGTAAATTGCCAAAACAATTTCTATTCCAAATCTGCAATTTTCTCTTAACATACTGAAGTTTTTTGAGGAAAGAATACATAGTAGTACCGTGAGCCGGTCCTCCCTGCCGCCACCACTATCCAATACAGTCATGAAGAGATGCGTCACGAAGCCACATCAGCTAAAAATTAAAGGGGGTTTTTTTAGGTCCCTCAATAAGGTTGATGGAGAGCATGATGGGCCAATGGTCCGACCCTTTCCAGTCCAAGATTTCTGAGCTGAGAGAGAAGGCACTAGAATTCCAAAAATAGGAGACAAAAAATCTATCCAGATGCTTCGATATGGAAACATTACCCATTCTTCTATTGCTCTAGGTAAAAATCCCATTGGAGGGTCTAACATCTGAGAGGTGCAGTATCTCAACATTATTGCGAAGACAATCGGTTGAGGGACCAAGACGAGGCAGACCACCTCTTTTCTCCTCCAAATTCATAACAGCATTAAAGTCCCCTATAAAAATCCACAAAAGGAATGGATGGTAGCTATGAACATAACGAATATGTTCCCAAAGCTAAAGTTGCCCGTCTATGTCAACTGGCGCATAAACATTTGTGACAAGAATCAGTTCCCCGGTGTCAAGGGATGAGGTAACCATAAAAAGAGCTAATATGCAAGCTAACCAATGAAGTGGCAAGATTTTTTACGGGTCCCAGCATATTAGCCAAACCCCCTGAGCTTCCCATCGCTCCCACACCTTGATATTGGCCAAAAAACCATATTTTTGGCATACAAGCAAACAATAAATCAACTGACAATTTCATTTCCTGGATACAGAGGATATCTAGAGAGTGATCCAACACCAATCTTTGAGCAGCCTTTTGTCTGGGGCAGCTGTTCAAACCCCTCACATTCCATGATAAGACAATCATTAGGAGAAATGGGGGAAGTGTTCATCTAAGGTTTTAAAAACCCCTATTTCCATCAGTAAATTTCCTGTAAGTTTAATTTTATCTAAGTCCTTTCTTTGCCTAGCCTTAGAGGGAATGGAGGAGTTAGCTTTCTTGAAAGGCCTTTGCATCAGGCCAAGCACTAAAGAGGCACCCTTATCTTTCCTGCCAACATCAACTTCCTTAACTAAATCAGCCCATTTCACTTCCTTATCAAGCTTTACATTCTCTGTTTCAAGTGCTCCTTCATCTGGCCTCAAAGAATTCTCTAGAGTCGGCAAAGTTATCATAACCTGATCCATAATAGACCCTAAAACTTTCTGATCTGCTTCAAGAGCTTCCCCCTGATCCTCAACCAGAATGCCATCCTCTATGGCCATGCTGTCCAGAGCCTCAAACCTGTTAAATCCCAAGTCCAATTGCCTTTCTACATTCTTTTGCTTCTGGCCTCCACCTCTCATATGGCACCTTACTGTTGTAAACCCATCCAAACTAGTGCTAGTATGATCCACTGATCCTTGTGCCAAGCTATCATTAACTACTGGGTTTTTCCCTTTTACAGCTCTATCTGATTGAGTTTTTTCATGAACAAAATTAGCCTATCTACTTGTTCCTTTTTCAGATACTACTGTATTCTGTGTAGTAGAATCATGGTTTAACCCACTATCTTTGATAGCCTGTGGACATTGTCTATGCAAATGCCCATATACATGACAAATTTGGCATTTGAAAGGGATAGATTCATAATCTATCTGTTGAATCTATGACGAGGAGCCCATACAAATCTCCATGGAATCTAGCAAAGGATTATTTAAATCAATGTCAACACACACACGGGCATAATAAATTACCTTTTTGTCCAGTGACTGATGAGCAATAGTTGTCGGTGTTCCCAGCATGGCTGCAATCTGCCTGAGGATGTCCTCCCTCCAAAATTCCAAAGGAAGCCATGGAAAACGAACCCAGACCGGCACACAGGCTGGAAGTTCATCAGCTGAGTTGAACCCCGCATGCCAGGGTTTGAGAAAAAGCCCCACACAGTCGTAGAAATAAGGGCCCCCCTCAAAGACACGATTGTGGTCTGAAACTGAGGAAAAATTGACTAAAAAATAGCTGTTACCAGCCAACATGATGTCAAAATACCCTTCTATATGCCAAGACCTGTGAATCTAGGCTTCTAAGGCTGCCAGGGAGATTCTAATACCCAAGAATTTACAAATAAGTGTATGGGCAGAGAGGTACTCAACATCATCTTTCACTGCTTTAGGGGAGATGACCACAACCGGTCTATCCTGCCTTCTCAGTAAACATCCATTCACCTTGCTGAGCTTCAAGTGCTCATTGATGTAGGTTGTTTCCATGTTGCAAGAGTGCGCCCCAGGTAGAGAACCGTCCTTCCTGGGGCCTGTCAACGGACTGCCCACTACAACGCCATTCCCAGCCAAAGCTCTCGCCATCGCGCTCTCAGTTCCACCTTATAACTTATATATATAAAATTTGAATATATATATATTCAAATTATAAATATAAATTCAATATATATTAAAATATATATTCACATTATTTATATATATTCAAGTTGTATCTATAAATTAAAAAATATATATTTAAGTTATACATATTTAAATTTTAAATTTCAAATATATATATTTAAATCATATATATAACTTAAATATATATTTAAGTTATAATATATATATATATATATAACTTTAATATATTCAAATTACAAATATAACTTAAATATATATTATTTATATATATTTAAGTTATATATATTAATTAAAATCTATTCTATATATATATATCTTAAATAAATATATATAAATTAAAATATATTCAATATATATAACTTAAATAAATATATATAAATTAAATTATATTGAATATATATATATATATATATATATATATATACAACTTAAATAAATAAATATACATACATACATATAAATTATTCAATATATATATATATTGTACTTGAATATATATTTTTCTTATATAAATAAATATAATATATATATATATATATATAATTTGATATATTTATATATAGATAAAACTTATATATATATATATATATATATATATGTATATAACTTCAAAATATATATACAAGTTATATATATATATATATATATATATATATATATATATATATATATATATATATATATAACTTGAATATATAAGTTATATATATTTATATAACTTAAACGTATATTAAAATTATACATATATGTATAATTTGAATATATATATATATATATATATATATGAGTTATATATAACTTGAATATGTATATAAGTTTTTTTAGATCGATACGGGGTTTGTATAGGGCCCCCAGCCTACCAAGAAAAAGTTTTACAAAACACAATACAAAGGTCAACCAAATAACTAGGAAAAAAAAATAGTCGTAAAAAATAATTGCCAATTACAATTACCAACAAAGAGTCTCAAAAGAACATGAGCACTCTACAGAAGACCAAAAAATAGAAAAACTAAAAAGAACCAAAAACCAGATCAAGATTTGACAAAGACCAGCATTAGAAATTTAGACCTGCCACGACCTCATCGTCTGTGTTAGTCAGGTGCATAATTTCCCATCTATTGCCAACTATTTCCTCTGCAATAACAACTTCTTTGATAGATTCCATCGATGCTTTGAAAGTAGAGGTAGTAAGAATATGTATATAAGTTATATATAAATATAACTTTATATAACTTGAATATATATAAGTTATTTATAATTTGAATATATTTGTTATGAAATGCATATATATATATTAAATTTATATATTCAAGTTATATAATATATATATATATATCTAACTTGAATATATAAATTTAATATATATATATATATATATATATATTCAAGTTATAAAATTTGAATATAGGTATATTCAAGTTATTACACCGATAGGTATTCCTACAGTGGCATCTAGGGGGTAATTTTGTGTAATGACATGAGTGTGTTAACATTTAATTATTTAACGCTGACATTATAAAAAAATTCTATAACTATTTTTAATTAATTTATTTATTTGGGTTGTAATTATTTAATAATAATGATGGTGAATTATAATTTTGTTGTAGTAATTTTATCTACTTTAAAATAAAATAATTTAATTACATATTTATCATGGAATATATGGTGGGTGAATTATATTTATTATTTTAGTAATTTGATTTACCTCGAAATAAAATAATTTAATTATTATTATTTTTTATTTGGACCTGTAATTATTACACTGATAGGTGTTCCTACAATGGCATCTAAGGTGAGCTATAATGGTGTGAGAATTTAGCATTTAATTATTTAAAATCCAACAATATCAAATAAAAAATAAAATAATTTGATTATTTCAAGGCCGACATAATTTAATAAAAAAATAAAAAAACAAACATGATGGTTTAAAAAAATAAAAAAAAATATAAATACAAATAAATTCAAACCAAAAAAATAAACAAAAATGTCAAGTAAAGAGAGATTTTTTTTTATATAACAGTAAAAAAGGGGTAAATTAAACTCTATATTGTGCAAATAAAATATAATTTTTTTATATTTAGTGTTTTAAAGATTACTTCTACTTTTCTTTATTTTTGTTGTACAACTTCCCTCATTGATTTTAGTGTGAAATTAGTTTCTACTGGATAATATATAAATATGATGGGTTATATTATATTACAACATCATAATAAATAAATAAATAAATAATCATATTACCACATCATATTTATTATCACATCTTATTTATTAATAATCATAACAATGCAATTGTAAAAATAAATTATCATAAAAATATTACATCATCATAATAAATAAATTGATAATATATATATTTCACTACATTATATTTAAAAATAATTAGATAATCATAACTAATTTATAGATAATAAATAGATCATTGTAAAAATAAATTATCATTAAAAATATTATAACATCATAATAAATAAATATATCTTATATAGATAATCATAATTAATTTATAAATCATATTAGTTTTTGAAATGCCTTCTCCTATTCCCTTTCCCACTCATGGAAAAAGCTCACCTGTATCTGGTGATTCTGGGAAAAAGACTGATGTTATGTGAAAGATTGACATTATGTAAAAGATTTATGCTATGTAGAAGATTGATTATGGAAGCTCCCCTATATCTAGTGATTTTGGGAAGAAGGCCGACACTATATGAAAGAATAATGCCATGTGAAAGATTAACACTGTGCAAAAGAATATTTTTGGGCCTGAAGCTAAGCAGAAGACTAACACAAAATGAACTGATGTTGTGCATAATATGGATGTTATGCAGAAGCCTATTCTGTGTGAAAGAATGCTTCAAAAGACATGGTTGATATGATTTGTGGATATAATTTGATGTAAAAAGAAGCCTCTATATCTAGAGCTACAAATGGTTCCCCTATCCAATTCAGTCATATAACTACTCCCCTCCTTGCTCAGGATAGAAGCTCCCTTGTATCTAGTCATTTTGGGTAGAAGGTCAATGATGTGCAAAAGATTGATGTTGTGTGAAATATTGGTGCTATGCAAAAGATTGTTTTGGGTAGAAGGTTGATGATGTGTAAAATAATGATGTCATGTAGAAGATTGACACTATGTGGAAGATAATTATTGTGTAGAAGACTGATTATGTGTGGAAGAATGTTGTAGAAGACATGGATGCTTAGATTTGTAAGCATAATCTAACATGGAAGGAAGCCTTAACCAGATCTAGAGCTGAAAATAGTTCCCTTAGGTAGGTTGGAATTCTCCACTTTTCCCCTCTACTATCTATAGAGGTATGGACGTTATGAAGATGGAATCTATGGTACATTGTAGAAGTTAGAAGCATATATCTTTTATGGAGGTGGTATCCTATAAGAAAACTCATAAATAAGATCTGAAACCTCTTAAACCAACATATTTTGACCTAATTATGATCTTTGATTAGGAGGAGGCCAGAAAAGTGATCAAATTGGAAGAATACTTCTCAGCCATAGGGGTCATCTATAGATTTGTAGATTACTGGACAAAACTTCAAGAGCTGCATGCTTAGATCTCAAAGCATTGGTAACCCTTTACAATTTATTATTACTATTTTATTTCATAATATTGAAGACAAGGAAAAGATTCAAAACCAATTTTGGTGCTTGAATCACCACCCCTAATTATCAAACAATGGTCCCCTACCTTCAATCCCCTCACTGAACCACTTAATGTAAAATCCATTTAGGTTTCCCTGTCTCATCTCCCTCTTTAATTTTGGATCAAATTCACTCTGAAGGCTATTAGTGAATCACTGGGTGAGTATATGCAAATGTACCTAAATACTAATCATTTATACCATGCTACTTTTTTTAAGATTTTGGTAAATATTGACACTTCTAAGAATCTTCCTAAAAATATCACTTTGTAAGTTGGGGACCAATCTTGGTCTCAACCCTTAGAATATGAAGGTTTGTTATTTTGTTGTTGTAACTATTTCAATACAGGTCATTTGACTAAAAAATATAGTTTCCCTAGGAAAAATAAGGATTCTTCTTGGAGGAAACACTTTCTCCTTGAACACCTACAAGTACTTGCTAAAAATGATCTAGATTCAGATTCTAATAGTGATTATTTTTCATCATCTTTGGAGGATCTTAAGGACTATAAAATCCCCCCTCATTTAGAAGATGTACTATTGAAGGACTTAATCTCTCCAAAGAAAGCTATGAACTTGGTAGTCCCCTCTGCTTTAGCCACCTCTTCTAAGAAGAACCCAAAAATGGAATTATCTAGGGTAGAAATCAAGGACCCAATAATGGAAGACAAATCTTAACCCTGTGTTGTTGTAGAAGTCAAGGAAGGATGGACAAAAGTTTAGAAAAGAAAAAAAGGTAAAAAAGTAGTGGTTTAACCCTCCTGTATGTCCCTCTACTCAGGGAGACCCTGAGCTGAACCTCTTAACTTAGAGGGACCTCGAGCAGATTCATAAAAGATAGTTGTTGAAGGCAAAAAGAAAGTAGAAGCTTGATCAAATTCTACAAAAAATCCATTAGTTTTAAGGATGTAAATAGTATGATTGGATTCTATTTGTTGATGTTTGTGCAGAAGACTAAAGGATGCTTCACTTAAGCATCTATGGTTGTTTCTTAGTTGTTTGAAGTAGATTTGAACCTTTGTGCATTTTAGCTCATATTTTGTTTTTTGGCTAGTTGTTCTTATGTTTATTTAGTCTATCCCATTGCCATTGGTAGAGGTGTCCCATTTATGTGTCAATGTCACATCTTTTTATCCTTTATATTAAGTTCCAAGATCTTCAAAACACATGACCTTTACCTGATCAAATAAAAATAATTAATTTATAAATAATATATAAATTTTATTTCATTATATTTATAAATAATTAGATAATCATAACTCATTTATAGATGATATATATATATATTATCACATCATATTTATAAACAATCATAAATAATTTATGAGTAATACAAAATTTTTACTGTATTATATTTTAAATAATTAAATAATCATAATTAATATATAAATAATGTACAAAGTTTACCACATCATATTTATAAACAATCATATCATAACAATGAATTTTAAAAGTAAATTATCATTAAATAATTATCACATCATAAAAACTATCATCACATGATAATAAATAAATAAATAATATATAGATAATATTGTTATATATATATATATATTTACCAAAACATATTTATAAATAATAATAATAATAATAATAAAATTGTAAAAACAACTAATTTATAGGTAATTAATAATGAAATTTTAAAAATAAATTATCATAAAAAATATTACCACCTCATAATAAAGAAATAGATAATATACACAAAATTATACAAATAAATTATCATAAAAAATATTACCACATCATAATAAATAAATAGATAATACACATATAATCATAAATATTTTATAGGTAAGATCTCTGATTCTTTCATTGTCCATTAGAATGAAAATAAGATTTCTAGCAATTAATTGTGCATGTGTTTTTTGGATCAACACGTTTCAAATCACTAATCATGATTCATCATTATGAAAGATTATATGTTGATAAATTCAAACTATAACCTTATATAGAGAAACCTATTTAAGAAGGCCAGGTCTATAGTTCTCTTTGATATTTTGTACCTAATCTTCTCTAGAAGCTTAGGTTTGGGGGATAAAGAATAGACAGTTGTAAAAGTGATCTATTGATCGAGTGCCCTATATATATATCTTTGAGCCATCAGTCATATCATGTATAGAATAGAATGGCCCTATCTATCCCTCTCTAAATAGAGGGGGTACCTATATATCTATTTAATCCCCTCTATTTAGATAGGAATAGATAGGGCCATTCTATTCTATACATGATATGATTGATGGCTCAAATATAGAAAAGTGAATCTCTAAGAGTTGCAATGGCTAGGGTGATGGGAAAAAATGATTTTTACTCCTCCTCTGCAACATGGACCAGAACCATGCTTGGGAAATGGGTAGCCCATGGGGGTAGGATGTGGAGGCCAAAGGGAAAATGACAACCATTATATGGTCTCAAATAAAGGAAGTGGTAATGATTTACTCCTACCAAAAAAAGTAAGGGTCCCTACATACCTATCATAAAGGCCTATAAAGATCTAAAAAAATTAACCAGGGAGTATTATTAGAAGCATTGGAACACTACAAACACACATCTAAATGAATACAATGTAGGGTTTGTTGATTCCACATGGTTTGATAGGAAAACATACACATATCTATCATGATATGGATGTCGACCAAGTGTTTGAAAAAATGCAAGAGAAGGGATTTGGCTGCAACTAGAGGGCACAAAAAGTCTTCCAAATTTATATTAGATCCATCCAAGGAAACACGCTTTGATATTGGGTAAATTCATCAGATAATGTTATGGATATAAAATAATAGATTGAAAAAGATATGGGAATCCCTACATCCCTCTAATGTCTTATTTATAAAGGTAAAAATCTAGGGAATACAAACTGTTTATCTAATTATGAAATAACAAAAGATTCCCTCTTATCCCAAATAATGAGGCTGAGAGGTGGGGTGATGGGGAATGGGAAGGAAAAATTTTATTATACAAATATAATACAAATTATTTTAGACTAGAGGGGATTTTCAAAAATGTTACAAATAAAAAGCTAGTAAAAGCACACTAGATACCTAGTCTATAAGCTAGTGCCTATATTGTGGAATAGACACAGGTAGTTCTAACTATGGATATAGTAGAGGAAGATGTGATAGTATATAGATAAAATTTGGAGTAGAAGGTAGTTATTTAAAGATTTAATGGCTTTTGGCCAACCACAAAGGCATTATTCTAGTGGGTGCATTTGACTTGGTCAAAAAATTGTGAAATCTCCCTTTGTTCAAAGGGATTTTTCATTGTACACTTTTTTGATGAGGATGAAGATCAGAGAGTTTTTTCAAATGGACCTTGGTTCTAGGGGATAACTATTTTATATCTCATCCCATGGTTTCCAAAATTTGACCCGAATTCACACTCAGTCACCATTATGCTAATCTGGGTAAGGCTTCTTAACCTCCCTATATATCTTATGAGTGATTTAAAATAAATAGGGGATAGTCTGGGCAAGTTTGTCAAATCAGATATTGATAGAATATGAGTAGGATTGTGCACATATGCTCACATATGTGTATAAATAGACCTCAACAAAGGTCTACCTAAAAAATTGATCATTAGATATGGAAAGATATAACATATCCAATCCCTATATTTTGAGAATACAACTTTATATTGCTGTATCTATAAGCTTACTAGGTATCTCCAAGCAACTTGTCCACATGCAATAAAATTACCAACACATAAGAAAGGGTAGAAACCTTCTTATAAATGATTGTCCTTTCCTCCACAAGAGGAGGAGGAGGACATAAAAGAAAACCATGAAGTGAAATGTCAAAATGGGATAGAGATAGAGGAGTAAAAAATAAATGAACTGAACATACACATTGAGGAAATTGCTCCTGTAAAAGGGGGAATCCAAGAGAATGAAAACCAAATCATGGAAAATGAACAGGTTGGGTCAACACCAGGGAGAGTGAAGAGAGCTCATGAATTAAAAAACTTAGATTTAGATAAATAATTAGTGCTCTACACAAAACCAAATCAAATGACAAATATTTCTCTAACATAATACCAAAACACAAAATTATAGATAGTCAATGTAGATCAACCACGTGAGGTATGGCAAGAAGTTAAAAAAAATAAAGGTAAAAAGGGCAAGACTGAAGACAAAATGGGATCTCTGTCAAATATGCATATTGGTCTTTGAAGGCTAGTATACTTACCTCTCATTTAATGCCATGTTAAATCCTATATCTTTTTGGGTTTTTTTCTACTTCAGGTTGAGGCTTCATCTCCCTGGTCAATGTGTTTTGAGGCTATTTTATCTTAACTCTTTCACTGCCATCTTTATGACATACTATATCTTTTTACCACTATTTGGAATAAAAGATGCTGACACTTTTTATTTTGAATATATATATATATATATATATATATATATATATAAATATATCGATCCCCCAACTGTCTATTCTCTGCCCCCCAAACTAAGCTTCTGGAGAAGCTCAGGGACAAAATAACAAAGAGAACTACAAACCTAGCCTTCTTGAAGAGGCTTCTCTATATAAAGTTAAAGTTTGTAGTTCTCAACATATAATCTTTCTTGATGATGAATCATGATTAGTGATTCAAAATGCATCACTCCAAAAAACTCATACACAGTTAATCCCAAAACTCTTATTTTCAATTTATAAGTTATATATAGATTTTACATCATATTAATTGTAAAAATAAATTATCATAAAAATATTACCATATCATAATAAATAAATAATAGATCATAATTAATTTATAGATAATATATATATTTTATCGTATCATATTTATAAATAATCATAATGAAATTATAAAAATAAATTATCATAAAAAATATTAGCACATTATAATAAATAAATAGATAATATACAAATAATCATAATTAATTTATAGGTAATATATAGATTTTACTACATCATATTTATAAATAATCATAATAATGAAATTGTAAAAATAATTAATTTATAGGTAATATATATGGATTTTACCACATTATATTTTTAAATTAATATATCATAACAATGAATTATAAAAATACATTATCATAAAAAATATTACCACATCATGAAAGATATACACATAATCATAATTAGTTTATAGATGGTATATATATTTTACCACATCATATTTATAACAAATCATAATAATAAAGTTTTAAAAATAAATTATCATAAAAAATATTACCACATGATAATAAATAAATAATATATAATCATAATTAATTTATAGTTAATATATATATTTTACCATATCATATTTATAATAGATAATCATAATTAATTTATAGGTAATATATATATTTTACAATAACATATTTATAATCATAAAAATAAAATTTCAAAAATAAATTACAATAAAAATATTAATACATGATAATAAATAAATAATATATAAATAATCATAACTAATTTATATGTAATATATAGATTTTACCACATCATATTTATAAATGATCATAATGATGAAATTAAAAAAATAAATTATCATAAATAAATATTAACACATAATAATAAATAAATAAATAAATAATATAGACAATCATAATTAATTTATCGATAATATATAATCTAAACTAATTTATATTATTATAGATTTTACCACATCATATTTATAATTAATCATAACAATAAAATTGTAAAAATAAATTATCATAAAAAATATTACCACATCATAATAAATAAATAGATAATATATAGATAATCATAATTAATTTATAAGTAATATATAGATTTTATCGCAACATATTTATAAATAATCATAAAAATGAAAATTTAAAAATAAATTATCATAAAAAATATCAATGCATGATAATAAATAAATAATATATAGATAATCATAACTAATTTATGGTAATATGTATATTTTATCATATCATATTTATAATACCGCAACATATTTATAAATAATCATAACAATGAAATTTTAAAAATAAATTATTATAAAAAATATCACCACATGATAATAAATAAATAAAAAATATATAGAAAATCATAACTAATTTATAAGTAACATATAAATTTTATCATATCATATTTATAAATAATCATAGCATTAAAATTATAGAAGTAAATTATCATAAAAAATATTACCACATCATAATAAATAACATACAGATAATCATAATTAATTTATAGGTAATATATATATTTTACCATATACATCATAATAAATAAATATCATGTTGCTTTCTATTTCTCATTTTAAAATTGCATTAAATATTTATATTAAGTATTTTTTTATGAACAATAAATATTTACCTTCAATTTATATGGTAAAAAGTACTACTAGCATACATATCTTAGATAAATTTGTGTAAAATACACTGTTAGATATCATTCTCAAGGCACTCACAATTCAATATGATATAGGTGCCTTGAGAATGATATCTATCAGTGTATTTTACATAGATTTATATAAGATATATATATATATATATATATATGTATATATATATAATTTATATGTATGTATGTATATATATATATAATATGGATACATAAAATATATATATATATATATATATATATATATAATATGGATACATAAAATTTATATATATATATATATAATATGGATACATAAAATTAATATATATATATATATATATATATATATACTCAATAATAAATTATTTATTACAATCACAACAATAGTTTCTTTATGTATAGGCGGGATGCACTGGGCGCGCAGGAAATGCGCCCAGAATTTGAATTTTCTAGGCGGAAGACTGAAGGCGCCCGAACAGAGGTGGAGAGTGTAGCGCTGAAGGTAAGAGGAAAGTTGCTTGTGGAGAACCAGGCAGCAGGTACAGATCCTGGAGGGACAGCAGGAGGTGCTAAAAAAATTTTGGGGGCAGAATGTGCCGCTTCTAGAAATAATGGAAAAATTTTGAGTGTTTCTAATCCTTTTAGTGGGATCTGTGTCTCCCATCTGGATTTTATTCCTGTTGGGTTGGGACAAGAGCATGAAAAGGAGAAAGATAATTTGCAGTCTAATAAGGAAAATTCTTCAGAAGAGTTGAAGGCAGAGACTGCAGAGCAAAAGAAATGGTCATCCCTGTTTGGCAAGAAACCCAATGGAAAATCTATCTTCCCTCTGGGGACTGAAAAATCTTGCTGGGAGAAAGGTGAGTTTCAAGTTTTCATTCCAGACCCTTTAATAGATTTCTCTATGTCTTCCATGGATTTCACCCTAGTGGGTAAATTTTTAGGAGCTAGACCAGATCTAGAAACTCTTAAAAAAATGGTCAAAAGGAAATGGGTAATTAAAGAAGAAATAGAAATGGCACCAATGATGAATGGATTTTTCTCATTTATTTTCAATTGTAAGGAAGACATGAATATGGTTCTGGGTGGAGGACCGTGGTCTTTCGGTAAATGTTCTTTGACAATCGAAAAATGGGAGCCCAATATGGATCTATCTGATTCTTTTTTCTTAACCACTCCCATTTGGGTAAGACTTCCTGGACTCCCTTTAGAGTTCTGGCATGAGGAAATATTTAAAGGTATTGCCAGTTCTTTTGGTGAACTTGTGGCAGTGGATAAAGCTACGACTTCTAGATCCAAACTTCTAAGTGCCAGACTTTATGTCAAAGTGGCAGATTTGAATCACATCCCTGAAAAAGTGGAAATAATATCTAAACTGGGCAAAAAAACTCAAGGGATTCTCTTTGAAGATTTGCCTAATTCTTGCTACGCTTGTAAGAAACAGGGGCACTTTGTTAAAAACTGTCCGTTTAAAAGCAAAAATCTTCAGAGAGGTGTATTGGAAGGGAGAAAAATTCAGTATAAGGAAGAATGGAAACTAAAGGAAGATCATAGACAAGAACAAAAGAATAGTGCAGATCCTAAAGATTTAGATGAAGAGGCGGATTTAGAGCCTTCTTGTGAAGAGCCCCAAGAGCCACAAACTGAGGCGTATAAGGAGTTTTCTGTTGAGAATGAAAATTCAGAAATAGAAGGAGATGGACAGCAAACAGATATCATTAATCCTGAACAAAGAATAGAAGAATTGATGGATTCATCAAGACAAATCATTTTCAAACAAAGGATAGAAGAGCGAAGGGGAGATGTTGATGACAAAAGAGTATTAGAAGAAGGAGAAATCTTGGCTGAAGATGTAAACAATTTAGAAGAGGGAGATGCTCTCCTTTCTCAGTCTAGGGAGGCTGATATTGTTATCCCTTTGGAGGAGCTTCAGGAGAACCAAAGAAAAAGGGATGGAAAAAACACAAATACCAAGGGAGTAGAAACAAAGAAGCAGTAAAAAAGACTAAAAAACTAAGGCGAAAATACTTGTTATTGCTAGGGATACACTCAGAAAAAGAGATGAACAGCATTGTAAGATGAAACCGGATATTGGCTCTCCTGACAAACCTGGAAGAAGACCCATAAGGAAAATTAGAGAGCTAGAAAGTTTGCAGAATATTGCTGATGGCAGACAGGCAACTATTCTGGATTTTACCCCTAAAAATAGATAACTAGAGCATCTTGCGGGATTTTAGGGGGTTGTTTGTTTAATGGTTTTATGAGGTTATCTTTTTATAACCTGTTTTTGTTGCTACTTTTTAGTAGGTTTAAGGATGGATTTTTCTGGAGCATGGTAATGCTTTAACCTTTTTGTTCCTGTTAAAGGGTTTTGGGGCCCCTTCAAAACCTATTTTTACCTTAATCTAAAACAATAGTTTCCTTATAATTTTTTCTAATCATATATAACTCTAGCTTTAGATTTTCTTACTTGAATGACAAATGACTCCAACAACCCAAATGGCTCCAATAACCTAAATGGATCTACATCCCCCATGAGGAATGACTTTACATTCTCTTACCCCTAGCCTGTTGGATCGAACCCATAGCTCTTGGTGGCTATGCCAATGGATTGCAATGGTTATAGTGATGATAACAACTACAAAATGTGCCAGCTTCAATGACACTCTACCTACTATGCCATACCTACTAGGGGATGTTCCACTGTCTCTGCTACCACCATCTACCCCAAATTACCAGTATGATTCTACTCAGGTTATGGGGCATTCAAAGTCCTTATCTATTACTATGACTGGAATAGGTGCTCAATCTCGCTTACCCCAAAAGCTGATCCCTTATACTTGAGAGTCTCTTATTTTGGTGTGTGGCTTGAAGGTCACATAAAATTAGGAGTATTATCACAATAGAGGAGTGATTTGTAGATTTAATGGGTTTTGGCCCTCTCTACCAAATCTCCACAATTAGGTCTTGGAGTCATGGAAGCCACTTATTGAGGGTAAGATTAAGTTATTTTCCTATGAAAAAGGTTTATTTATTGTGACTTTTTCTTCTTCAGAGTAATGAGATTTAGTGTTTGATGGCAGGGTTTGGATGTGGGGTGATCATACCCTTTCCATTAAACCCTAGACTCTATATTTTAATCCCCTTAGTGAGATGATTAAAATTAGACCTATTTGGGTCTATTCCCTAATCTCCCTCTCTAATTTTGGAAGGATTCTTGCTTTGAGGGTATCGGTAATGCTATCGGTCACTTCTTAAGGTTGATTCTACTACCTCTTTCATGGGACATTCCATTGTTGCTCGCATCTTAGTGGATATTGATATATCCAAACCTATTCATGGTGATGTGGTTTTGTTGGTAGGGGAAAGTCTCTTGAAACAACTATTATATTATGAGGGTATCCCTTTTAGATGCATAAGTTATTTTGCTACCGATTATTTAGCCTCTGGGTGTCCTCTCTCATATCACAAGGGAGATGCTACTTGGTGGAAATATTCTCTTTTGGAACACTTGACTATCAGTGCTTCCTAAGATCTCTATTCATCTCAAGAGCATGAGTCCTCTAAGGAGGTTGAGCTCCCTATTGGGGAAACCTCCCCTATGGTTACTTTTGTTAAAGATGTTGGGACTGCTATTAAGATCTCCACTATTGTTTCTATTAAAGAGGCAATAGATTTGCATACTATCATTGGAGCTATAATATGGAATTACCCTACTGTCTCCCTTGAAAACACTGTTAGATTGACCATAAAGATCCTACCTATTACTGTCATTGAGTTCATGATCGTAGCTATTAGTGTATAGGTTATTGATAGGGATGATGCTATTGTGGCATTTCCCCTAGCTCTACCCCCTTCTAAGGATTTGGTGAGTCTTTTACCTCCTCCATTTCCTAATTCTACATTTGGAGATAAGAATGAGTATTGGACTATTATCCAAAGGAGGAAGAGAGGTCTTTCTAAGTTAGTTTCTCAGACTGACACTCGTGGAGTCCAAACTTCTAGAGGTTATAATTTTTGATCTATAATTTTATTTGAGCTCTCATTTGCATTAAAATAACTTTTTTAAAAAGTTCAATTCAACCATAAGTGATCCTATCTTTTTATAGATATTTTTGAAATTTTTTAGAGGCCATACATGACCATTTGAGATTTTAAAATTAGATTTTAATATTTTTTATATTTTTAGAATTGGTGTATTTTTGTAATAGGATATGAACTTCAGTTCAAATTTTTCCATTAGATTAATTTTAATGTTTAGAATATATGTGAATATTTTTAGTGTTGATCAAAATTGCATGCAAAACTTATTAAAAATAAAAGGTCAATTTTTTATTTTTTTAGATTTTCAAAGTTTACATGTCAACTCCAATTATGAGTTGAGGTTTATTTATGTTTTTTCATGTGATTATTTTATTCATTTAATATAAATCAATACAAGTTATTATTTTAGAAGTTTTATGTACTATGCCTATTTATTTTTTTACATTGATAGTATTCATATTCAATATTTGGTATCAGAACAAGTTCAATTCTTGGAGGTGTAAGAGAAATTTAAGAGGACGAGGATAAATTTCTCAAATGAATAAGACTATACAAGAGCCACAAAGATAAGTGAAACAATTAACTATAATTATCACAAATCAAAGATAAAGGAGATTAGAATATGTAATAGAGGAAGAAATAAATCATGAAGATCAAATTCAATAAGAGGAAGAACCACAAGAAAAAATTCCATTAATGGAAGAGAGGATGGTTAGGGATTTAGAGGGAAGGAATGAAGGAATCAAGGTTGACATTTTAGATTATGGATAGAGTTTAAAACCAAAGGAGTTGATAGCCTAGATGGATAACATGGAGAAGTTTTCTAAATATAAAACTCTAATAGAAGATAAGAAAGTAAAGTTTACATGCACAAAATTAAAAAGTCATGCAATGATTTGGTGGGATCACCTATAAAAAGAGAGACATAGAAAAAGTAAAAAGAAAATTAACTTATGGAAAAATATGCACAACTTGAGGGAGAAATTTTTTCATTTGGATTATGAACCAACCCTATACATAAGATTTTAAAATTTAAGGAAAAAATATCATACTATACAAGAGTATATAAATGAGTTTTACAAGCTTTCCATGTGAGTGAAGTATGACAAAATAGAAGAACATATAGTTGAAAGGTAAAAAAATGGTTTGAAGTTTTCTATTCAAGATGAATTGAACATGAATAGAATAATTTGCATGGAGGAGTCATATCAATTAGTTTTGAAGATAGAAGAAAAATAAAATAGATAGAATTTTAGAAGATCATCTGGTATTGATCTAAGAAGAGGACAATCCCTTCTAATAATGGAAGGAGGTGGATTCAATACCAATAGAGGTGGGTCTAATACCACTAGAGGAGAATCATCATGTAGTGTAGAAAGATAATGATATAATAGACAAGGGTTTCAATACTAGGAAAGAGGATGAATATTTTAGAGGATGGTGCTATGATGGTGTTAGAGAATAGTTTCCAAACCAATGCAAGTCTTATGTTTGTCAAAAATGTGGAAAATAAAGGCATAGAACATTTGAGTATGCACACTACCAAGATCAAAAAAGGAGGTAAGAGGATCACCGAAAAGTGAATTTAGTTAAATTTGAGACAAAAAAGTAAAATAATAAAGTTTCAACAATAAATATTGGAGAAAATCTCATGATGAGGAGAACAATGATTGTTCCAAGGAAAGAACAGGTGCAAAATAAGAAAGGTGGTGATGATAGCTGTAGATAAATATTTTTTGAACAAGATGTACTTCAAGAGGTAAGATATGTAAAGTAATTATATATGATGGTAGTTGTAAACATATGGTTTCTAAAGACATGATTGAAAAACTATGTTTGTAATGTGAAAAACATCCCTATTCTTATCAGATCTCATGGTTTAGTAAAGAGAATGAAGTTATAGTAGATAAAATGTGCTTAATCAAGTTTTATATAGGAAAACTTATAAGTATGAAATTTGATGTGATGTTATACCAATGGATTCATGCCATGTGTTATTGGAAAGGCCATGACAATTTGAAAAAAAAGGTAATTCATGATGGAGTGAAGAACACATATACTTTTTAGAAAGGTGGTACAAAATTAGTTTTATTACCTCTTATAGAAGAATGGTAGGCAGATTGCATGCTATCCACAAAATAATTTTTAAAGACACGAAGATGATATGTTACTATTATGTATTAATATTAAATAAAAAAGACATAAAATTGGTGTAAATACCAATAAAATTAGCAAACATATTAAAAGAATATACATATATTATCCCTGATGAGTTACTAGATAGTTTTCTACCAAAGAGAGACATTTAATATCATATTAATTTGATTATAAGATCAACACTACCTAATCAAATTGCTTAAAGGATGAATCCAACAAAACATACGTAATTGAAAAAACATGTTACTGAATTAGTGAGAAAGGGTGTAGTAAGGGAGAGTATGAGTCCATGTGCAACACCAATATTAATAACCACAAAGAATGATAGAGGGTGGAAGATGTGTGTGGATAGTAGAGCAATTTATAAAATCACCATCAAGTACATATTTTTTATAACTCATTTAGATAATATGATTGATGTGGTTTCATGAGAAAAATAATTTACCAAGATTGATATAAGGAGTGAATACTATTAGATTTGGATTCATGAAGGAGATGAGTGGAAGACAAATTTCAAGACTAGGGATGGATTCTATGAATAGATGGTGATATTATTCAGATTATCCAATACACCCAAAATATTTATGAGGGTGATGAACATAGTGCTATGATATTATATTGGCAAGTTAATGAACTCGAAAATGATCAAGACAAATAAAATTACCAATAGGCCAAGATATGAAACAATAACTCAAAATTGATTCGTATTGAATGAATTGAAATAATTAAAAACCCAAACCATGCTTAAATAAGACTTAACTCAGAATTTAGATTTGACATGCAAAAATTTGAAAAATCTAAAATCTAAAAAAATGTCTATTTTTAGCAGCCACTATTTATAGTAAGTTTCACATGCAAGTGCACATGACTATAAAAATTTACCAAAATAACCTAAATACTAAAATTAGCCTATGGGATGAAATCCAACTAAAGTTAATGTCTGGTTCTAAAAATATATAATTTCTAAGAATTGAAAATTCCCAAAAAAAATGTTAATTTTAGACCCTCAAATGATCACATTTGGCCTCTAAAAAAATATTTAAATCAAATCTAAGTGGATATATATACTTAGGATAGAATCTAACTTTTTGATATGGTCGTTTTGGTGTGTAGAAGAGCTCAAATGGAGTTACGGGTCAAAATTTATGGCCTCTAGAAGGTTGGCCTATTTTTTTTGCATCACAAATTTGTGGTGGTTTATTTTGATGATATTTTAATATTCAGTAAGACTAAATAAGAAAACTTAAGGCATTTGAGAATGGTATTAGAGTTGTTAAATAAGGAAAAACTTTATGTGAATTTTAAGAAGTGTAGGTTTATGTAGAATACTTTGATATTTTTTGGGATTTATAGTTTTATCAGATGGTGTAAGAATGAATGAAGAAAAAGTAAAGGTAATTGTTGAGTGGCCTATTCCAAAGAGCATGATAGAGGCAAGAAGTTTCCATGGTTTAGCAAATTTCTACAGAAAGTTCATTAAAATTTTAGATATTATTTCATCAATAACATATTTTATGACATGAAAAGAATTTATGTAGACAAGAGTAACAACAAAAATCTTTGAGTTTTTAAAGAAGAAGATTATTGAAAAATTGATTTTAGCATCACCATATTTTAGCAAACGTGTTTGAGGTTGATTGTGATGCTTCACATGTGAGATTTGATGTTGTGTTGAGTTAAGAAATAAAGCCAATGATATATTTCAATGAGAAATTGAATGAAGTAAGAAATAAATATTCTACATATGATGTTTAATTTTATGTGATTGTACAAGTATTAAAACATTGGAGGCATTAACTAGTACCTAAAGAGTTTGTCCTATTTACAGATCATGAGGTTCGAAGTATGTGAACACTCAAAAGAAGTTAAATAATAGGTATAAAAAGTGGGTGTCTTTCTTGTAGGAATATACTTTTTTAAAAAAATCATAAATCATGAAATCAAAATTAGGTAGTTCATACTTTGAGTAGGGTGTTGTTAACTACTATGGTGAGTGAAGTAGTTGGATTTGAAGTTATTAAGGAAGCATATGATACTAATCCAAATTTTGGAAAGATAATCGAGTAATGTAATAATTTATTAACATGTGATACAAGTAATATTTATGATGAATACTTTATATAGGATGGTTATCTCTTCAAGGAAAGATAATTATGTATTCCAGTTGGGTCTCTAAGAGATAATGTTATAAGAGAGTTGCATAGTGGTGGTTTGACTAGACATTTTGGTTAAGAAAAAGACAATAAATTTAGTGGAAGATAAGTATTGTTAACTAAAGTTGAAGAGAGATGTGACTAGATATGTTTCAAGTTTCATGATATGTTAGGTGGGTAAAAGACATGCATAGAATATAGGGTTGTACATGACACTACCAATTCTAAGAAAACCATAGACATATTTTAGTATGGACATTATATTGGGGTTAACAAATACACAAAGAGGTAATGATTCAATTTTTGTTATTTTAGAAATTTTTTATAAGATGATTCATTTTGTTTCATGTGAGAAAACCAATGAATGCACTGGAGTTACAGAACTATTTTTTAAGGATGTTGTGAGATTGCTTAGTGTTCTAAAAACCATTACATCAGATAGGGACACAAAATTTATAAGATATTTTAAGAGGAATTTATGAAAAAATATGAGAACTAAGATACAATTTAGTAGTGCATACCACCTAAAAATTTATGGATAGATAGAAATTATAAATATGAGCTTGGGAAATTTATTGAGATGCATAGTTGGAGAGAATCCCAAGTAATGGGGCTTGGATTTACCATAGACTAAGTTTACGTATAATAGTTTAATGAATATATCAACAATAAAATTAGTATTTTTAGATTTTTTATAAGAGAAATCCTATGGGTGTTTTAGATTTGGTGTAGTTAACAATTGCAAAATGAGTTAGTGATGATGCAAAAGCATTTGCAGAGCATATACAAAAATTATAAGAAAAAGTAGGGGAAGAACTAAAGAAAAGTAATGAAAAATATAAATTAGTGGTAGATTTCAGAATGAATTCAAAACTATTTGAATAATGATATTTAGTGATGGTTTACTTGAGGAAAGAAAGATTTCTAATAGGTACATACAACAAGTTAAAGTACAAGAAGATTGGTCTATAAAAAATTGTGAAGAAAATCAATGACAATACTTATGAGGTGAGTTTACCATAGAATTTTGATATTTCTCAAGTGCTTAATGTTTTATATTTATATGATTTATATATAAAATATGGTGAAGGGGAAGAAGATGAATAAGTAGATTGGTAATAATAGGTACCAAAGAAGAAGAAAGAAATATAATGAAGTTTCTAGATAAGAAGACAATGAACACAAGACAAAGAAGTTATAACAAGAATTTGGTATAGTGAAAAAAATTACAATAGGTAGATAATACTTTAATTTTAGAATGGGAGATAAAGAAGTTTGACAAGAATAAATGGCAGGGGTACAATTAGAGCAACTCGTAGGAGCTGAGTTGTTTTCAACTAGAGGATAATGATGTGAAGTCTAAACTTATAGAGGCCATAAATTTTGATCCGTAATTTTGTTTTAAGTCTCATTTATGTCAAAATGATAATCTCAAAACGTTCAATTTATCCATAAGTTACCCTATCTAATTAAAGACATTTTAAAAACATTTCAAAATCCATACATGACCATCTAATGGTCTGAAATTGAATTTCAATATTTTTTCTATTTTTAGAATTAACATAATTTTGTATCCAGATATAAACTTTAGTTTGAATTCCTTTTTTAGGTTAATTTTCATGTTTAGGATATATGTGGATATTTTTAAATCTTCTCAAGTTTACATGAGAGACTTACTAAAAATAATAACTAATAAAAATAACTGAGCAAGTTTTTTTTTTTAGATTATAGAATTTATTGGGGTTGAGGTTTATTTATGCACTTGTATGTAATTATTTTATTAATTAAATATGAATCAATATATGTATATTTTTATTAGTAATGTGTATAATAATTATTGATTTTTTTACCTTGATAATATTCAGATTCATTAATATAACTTGAATATATATTCAAGCTATACATATATATATAACTTGAAAATATATATAAATAGTTATATATATAACTTAAATATATAAATTATATATATATTTTAAATATATATAAAAATTATATATATACATATATATATATATATACATATATATATATATATATATATATATATATATATATATATAAGTTTTATATATAACTTAAACACATATAACACACACACACACACACACACACATTATATAATATATATTTAAATATATATAACTTTAATATATTATATATTATAATATATATATATATATTATAATATATATTAAAATTATTTATATATAAAACTTGAATTTATATTTTATATATAATATTCAAGTTATATATAAAAATATATATTCAAATTATATATATATATATATAATTTGAATATATATATTGAAGTTATATATAATTTAAGTATATATATATATATAATTTTTATATAACTTAAGTATATAATATAACTTGAATATATATTTTCAAGTTATGTTTTCTATATATAGTTTTAAGTTATATAACACACACACACAATAACTTTAATATATATATATATATATATATATATATATATATATATATATATATATATATTATAATTTATATATAAAAGTTATATAACATATTTATATATATTTAAGTTATATAATTTCAAAATTATATAGCTTAATTATTTAAGTTAAATACATATTTATATTCAATATATACATATATTTAAATTATATAACTTGATATTTATATATATTTAAGTTATATAAATTCAAATTTGTATAACTTAATTCTATAACCTCAAAGTTATATAATTTTATTATTTATAACTTGAAATCTATAGAATATAAATATATATATTTTTATTCAATATATATGTTCAAGTTATATAACTTCAAAATATTTATATTTTTAAATCATATAACTTAATTTTTTTAAACTTGAATATATAATATAAATTGAATATCATATATTGAAGTCATATAATTTGAGAATATATATATATATATATATATATATATATATATATATATATAACTTAAAATATATATATTCAAGTTATATTCAAATTATATGACTTGAATAGATATATATTTAAGTTATATAACTTAAAAATATATAAAAGTTATATAACTTGAAAAAATATATATTCAAGTTATATATATATATATATATATATATATATATATATATATATTCCATGATGGGTTCAAATCTATTATGGGTTTTGTGTTTGGTCAAACAAGTATCATAGGGGATGCAAAGATGTCCAAATAGTCTACCACCACATCGAAGGTCCAAAAGGAAATTATTTTAGTTAAGATCATTTCATTTGACATAGAATATAAACATAGAAAGAATGGAGTTGTGCATAGTGAGGGGGGTTGTCCTATTTAATAGCCCTTGGCCAAAGTTCCCCCCAACTCTATGGTGGGTGGTCAATCTTCCTTAGCTTCTCCTAGCATCTTTTAGGATGACCTTGCTCCCAAGGATCCAAAAAAAGGGGGGTTTTCCTTGATTGTAAGAATGTGTCAAATCTAGAATTTAATTAATTAAGTTATGAGGAATGAGATGAGCAGAGCTAGGGTTTTAAGGATTATAGAGAAGTTTGTCACAAAAGCTGTTGAAAGAGAATAAGGATTTTAAAGGTTTATCATAGAATGTTTGGGATTGGGGTATCCTTTCCCACCTAAAGACTTACCTTTCAATAAATGGTGAGATGAGCAACTTCATTGGTTACAGAGATAGAGATTAATTCTCTAATGAAGGTTTCAAGTAAAAAGAAGCCAGAAAATAGAAAAAAGGGATCTAGGAGGATATGAATGTAGGTGGTAGAGGAAAATTTGATTGCTTTGTTGGATCTGTTAGAAATTAAAAAAAGATAGTTAGATTCATGGTAGGAACCTGATTTGTAAATTTATGGGTGATAAACTAATGTTAGAAGAGTTGCATGCACGAACCCAAAGGAACTAGTAGATGAATGGAGAATATGAATTGAGAACATGCACCAAAAAATATTTTATTAGAGTATTTGTAAATGAATCAGATGGAGACAAAGTATTTGAAGGACCATATTTTTTCAAGAATGTGGGCTTGTTCTTGAAGCACTGACATACAACTTTCAAATAAATAGAGGAACTGCCAACAATGGTACCAATGTGGATCTGACTATATGATCTCCCATAGGAATTTTGGTCAAGGTATGTTTTCAAAATAATTTCTCATTTTATAGGTAGGCAAGTTGACATTATTAAACCCCATCATGGAAAGGGTTTATCTAGCTACACTAGGATATGTGTGGAATTAGATCTACCTAGACCACTACCTAAAAATGTTACATTGAGAGTAGGAAATATGGAATGGGTCCAAGATTTAGATTATGAAAACATCCCCTTTAAATGTAGGATATGCTATAAATATGTAAATTTAATTAGGGAATGCGCTGCAAACTAAAAAATTAATATTCTAGAGAAAACTTAGGAAGATATGGAAAATGACATAGAGGTTTTCATGAAACCAAAGAAAAATTACACTTTCAAAACCAAGAATTAAATGATTAAAAAACACATTCCAAAGGAGAGTAAGGCAATCATAGTGGAATAAGGAATAGAAATGGAAGGTGTATAGATGATACCAGAAACTCAGGAACAAGGAAATAAAAAAAATAAGAGGGAGAAGACATAATAATAGAATATGATTTAAAAGAGGACATCAAAAACATTCTTAAATAAGGGAACATAGGAAAGGAGGAGAAAAAAAAAAACAATGAGAAAAAAGGAATACATTAAAAGGGAAAAGGATAGGGGGAAGGGCATCATCATAAAAAAATTGAATAAGTACCGAAGAGGACAAGGAAAAAAATTAGAAAGTGGAAGTGAAGAGGACATGGTAAGAATAAACTAAACCATTAAATTTAATCACAACACAAAATTTGGAAAGAAATGAAGAGGGAGACCCAACAAGAAAAAAAAGAGGCATGAAGAAGCAATGGAGGCCATAGGGGTAGGAACTCAAAAGCCGGTAGATAGCTTCTTGGTAAGAACCAAGCAAAGTGATCTACTATAATTCAAATAATATCTTAGAACATAAAGGGACTCAATTCCCCATCCAAGAAGAGATAATTGAGATAATTAATTAGTCAATAAAATCTAGAGATTGTGATGACCAAAAAAATAAAATTAGATAATTTTGATAGAGCTTATTTTTTTAGACAATTATAAAATGGAGATAATAGGAAATAATGTAGAAGGATTCACAAGGAGAATGACCATTATATAGGAGGCTAATATGACTAATATTGAGGTTTTATATAGTCACAAGTAGTTTATAGTGTGTGAAGTTGAAGAGAGAGTAGAGCACAAAATAAATAAGAAAAGGAGTTAGCTTGGATAAGGTTAGAAGAGATCATCAATACTATATAAGGAGAGTTATGGGTATACGAGGTGACTTCAATATACACCTGGACTCAACATAAAAATAAGGGGGAAGTGTGAGGGACATATATCATAATAGCTTCCAAGGCTTCTTAGATAGATTAGATCTATGGAATATAAAAACAAAATAAGGATGGTTTACTTAGAGAAATAAGATAAGGGGGAAGGAATTAATCTTAGAAAGGATAGTTCATTTCTTGACCAAAAGGAATTGGCTAGACTAAAGGCATATTCTAGAGACAAAGGTGCTAAAATTTGTTGTTTCAGACCACTGGCTAATAAATCTATAGATAACACCTGAGAAATGACCTAGTATAGTCCCTTTCAAATTTGAGAAAATGTGGATGAAGCATCCTAATTTAGACAATTTTGTTACTTAGATATGTTATGCCCCAAGACAAAGGAAAGGAACAAGAATGTTTGACTTCTCACAAAAGCTCAAAGAAATAAAGGAAGGGCTGAAAAAATGAAACTAGGACACATTCAGGAATATTTTTCAAGACAAAGAACTACTAAGGAAAATCAAAGAGATTTAGGGCCTGAGAATCAAAGGAGATGAGTTAATATATCTAATAAGAGAAGAAGAGGAAATAATCTAAAAGTTATAGGAGGTATATATCAAATGATAAATATACTAGAATCACATTTTTAGGGTCAATTAGCTAAAAGAGGGAGACAAAAATACAAAGTTATTCCATTTATCATGCAAGAACATAAGGTAAAATAACGAAATTAAAAAGGTGTAATCCCTAGCAGGAAATGACATTGAGGATGAAGATGAGATTAAGGATTAACTAATCAAATATTATGAAGGAATACTAAGGAAGAGGATAAAAATGAGGAAGAATAGGATGAATTTATGAGATACATCCCCAACAAGATAACTCAAGTCAACAATGAAAGTTTAATGGAGGATATATCATAGAGAGAGGTGAAGAGGGTAGTATTTGAAATGGTAGGAGATAGGTCACCAGGGCTAGATGGATTTCTAGATATGTTATTTTTAAATTTATGGGATCTCTTAGGAGAAGAGGTTAGGGAAGTATTAAAGGAATCGAAGGAGTCCAAAAGAATGCTGAAAACACTTAATACTACTTTTCTAGTGTTAATACCCAAGAAAGCTAAATGTAGGTCACCTGAAGACTTTAGACCAATTTCCCTTTGTAATATGATTTACAATATAATTTTGAAGATTATAGCTAATAGATTATAGAAGTTTCTCTAAAAACTCATATAATAGGATCAAGAGGGTTTTGTTAAAGGAAGGCAAATTTTTGATGGTATTGTGATAATACATGAGATAATCCACTTGCCACATGCAAGCAAAAGGCAAGGTATGTTGATAAAGCTTGACATTACCAAGGATTATGATAAAGTTCTCTATAATTTTATGGAAACGATACTTAAAAAGTTTATATTTATAGAGGATTATAGAAGATGGATGCATAGTTGCTATGTAATAGCCAAGTTATTAGTTATGATAAATGGGTCACCAGAAGGTTTTTTGTCATCAACCAAAGGGCTTAGACAAGGAGATCCACTATCCCCATTTTTTTTTATCATCATGGCATAAGTATTGGGAATAAGGATAAGATAACTTAGAGAAAAAGGTAAGGTAAAAGGGTATAAGCAACAATAAGAGAAACCACTCACACTCACCTACAATATGCGAATGATATAATGCTATTTGCTTAGCCCAAATTAAATAAATTAGAGCCATAAGGGATGTATTGGGAAATTATTAAAAGGCCTCAAGTCAATAAATTTATAAAAATAAATCAAAATTTTTCTTCATAAATGTATCTCAAAATCTACAAAGCTTCTTATCAAGAATCTTAGGATTCAGGGCAACCATGATACTGGATAACTAATTGGGTTTTATGATAATCAAAGGAAAGGGAGATAATAATATTTTTATGACCATATTATAAATAATGAATATAGATATAAAAAATTGGAAAGGTAAATATTTGACATATACAGGTAGATTAACCCTTATCAGGTCTGTGTTATAAACTCCTACCAATTACTAGTTTTCTCTATTAAAGGCACTTAAACAAATTATATTAGAAATAAACATGGCCTTGAGAAGCTTAATGTGAAAAGGAACATGATAATAGTATAAGATACACCTATATCATGAAAAAAAATATGTGACCCATTAGAGCAGGGGGAGTTGGAATAAGAAACTTAAAAAAGATGAATCTAACACTATTGGCAAAGCTAGTTTGGATAGCCAAAAAGAAAAATAGAGTCAACTACTTAGAGAAAAATATTTTGATGATAGGAATCTAATTATAATTTTTATTTCTCAATACCTCCCGAATAGATCCCATATATGGAACAACATGAAGGAGGCTAGGGTAATCATCTTCAAAGGACTATTCCACTAGGTTAAGAATGGAGAAGATACTGAGTTTTGAGAAGATAGCTAGATGACATAAAAATTAATGAAGATAGAACCTAGGTTTACAAATACCAAAGAAGAAAGCATTAGGCAATGGGGGAGAAAAGTAAATGAGTACTGGGAAGAGAATATAGTGGTAGGGTTCAAAACAATGATTTGGAAATGTTTATAGAATATAGATGGAACCCAAAATGAATCACAAAAGGACCTCAATGAATTTATGAAAGTATATAGGACTTTATGGAACCCATATTTGAATAAGATTAGATGGAACATGAAAATAAATGGAGATTATTCTATGAGGGAAGGTTATGAAGCACATGAGGAAGGTTAACATAGGGAACCAATAATAACTATCTAGAAAAATATATGGAAATAAAAATCATGGCCTAAAATGATAACTTTAATATGGTTGGAAACATGTGGGAATATTTTAATAGGAGATAACCTAAAAATGAGAGGATTCCAAGGCCTAAAAAGATGTGTTATATGTCTAAATAGTGAAGAGAACTCAAATCATCTTCTACTCCACTACAATTTTGATTCTGATCTATGGAATATGTGTTTAAACAAATTTAATTTGAGATGGAATACAAGTGATAGAATATGTAATCAATTGAAGGCTTGGTACTAGAATAAGGGGATAAATATTTTAAATGATATCTGGAGTATGGGCCTGAGTTTTATAACATGGAAAATATGGTTGGAAAGAAATAAATGCATATTTGAAGTAGAGACAAGAAATAAAACTAGTAAGGACATATGGAGGGGAGTGGAAACTAATATATTGTAGGTCATCATAGTATAAAAACAAACCAGTAATAAGGAGGTGAACTTGGAGGAAGTAAAAATCCTCAACAATTGGGGGGAAGCTAGGAAAATCTATGAATATATGCATCCAAGTGAAAAACAAAAGAGAAAACACTTTAGGAAAAAAGTGAAATGGAAGCCCCCAGAATGAAAATGGTATAAGGTAAATTTTGGTGAAATTTCAAGACAAAATCTAGGACAATCTAGGGAAGGATACATAATTAGAGATCACCTTGGGTAGGGAAGAGTCTATAATGTGATTTTGATTGGTTATAATACAAACAACATAGTATAAGTTGAAGGGTTAGTGATGGGCCTGAGGATGGCCATTGAAGAAAAAATTTATAAATATGGAAGTAGAAGGTGACTTGATGATTATTATGAACACTTTAGAAATAAAAAATAATAACCTAAATTGGAATTTACAAGGGGCGGTAGAGGAGGCAAGTCATTTGTGTAAATAGTTTAAGGGGATTAAATTAAGTCATACACTTTAAGAAGGTAATAACACAATAAATTAGCTCTTAAATTATAGAGTTAGACTTAAATAAAAAGAAAAAAAAGAAACTTCAGGTATATCTTTTTAGATAAGGAAATGATGGAGCTAAAATATATTATTATAAAAGAATGCTAGAGTTAATGGGAAGAGATACATGTAGTGGAAAGGTAATTGCCATAGATAGAATTGGGACCGATATGCATAGAAGGAACATGGATTTTCCAAGCTTTTAGGGAAGAAAAGTGATGTAATAGGAAAAAGTTAGTAGTGTTGGCAGTGGGTTGGTATGATACAATAGGGGGAGATTTGTTTCCAAAAAACTAAAAATTTCAGCCAACATTTTGGGGTGATGTAGTAGTGGTACTTGTATTTATAAAAATAATAAAAAATAATGTCTAAAAAAACCAATGATTTGGCTATTTCCAATCATGGTTAGGAGGGAAAGAATCAACTCATTTAAAAAGTATGATGATAGAAGGAATGGCTATCAATAGGCAACCAAAAGAGAAACTTTCCATATTGGAAGAATAAAAAGGAGGAGAAGGTGGAAATGGGAGGTATCAAATAGAGGTAAGTGCATAATTAATTTAAAGGACCTTTTATATAATTCTAAAAATCTAGTGCAGTGGGGGGAAACTAGTTTGGAAGTTATTATAACACTACTTCAAGTAATAAGATTGTTGTTGACCATTTTGATTAACATCTTGTAAAAGATTAGAATGGTTACAAAACATCCAACTCAGGAGATAATAATAGGGAAAAACATGGGTAGAGAGGAACAAACTCAAAATGGAACAAAATAGCTCTCTCACATTGACCAAATAACACAAGTAAACTCAGAAAGAGCTGTAGAAGATTCTAGTGCTAGGATGTCAAAAAATCAAAGATGCTAAAGAGAAAATAAAGTAGTTTAACTTAATCATGAAGATAACAGTGACCAAGAAGAGGGAAGGGAAGTAAATCTCAGAGGTCAATGTTTCTATGCCATCTTCTTGGAGGGAAGAAGGTGGATAAGAATAAGTGGACAATAGATTGAAGTGAGGGAGAAAGATAAACAAGTAATAAATGATCTAGATAATGAGGGATGTGTATATTATGATAAGAGAAAGGCTAGGACAACCCAAGAAAGACCTATAAAAAAGTAGTTCACTATTAAGATCAAGGAGAGATAATAAGACCGAGGTTGGGACTATGGGGAAGAGTCTTTAATGAATAAAACAAGAGTCAATACAGATGCAAGAGTAGTAGATAATATTAAGGACTTGATAATAGGGATTAATGATATTAATGAGGTTATAGAAAGTATTATAACTATGGTGGAAAAGTAGAAAAACGAAAATATGGAGAAATGTAAAGACTTGGATGATTCAACAAGGAGGTTCAAATATAATTTTATGGCTCATTTTAATCTCACATAGGCCATAAATGATAACTTTACCCATATAAATAACTTCATGGAGAATAGTGTGAAAGATCTAAGAGTTCACACACATGTTCTGACCATACCTTGAATAAATACAAATGATATTGAGGGGGTACATAACACACTATCAAGCATTGCTAAGGAAACCATAAATATAAAATACCATTTTCACCACCCACACTGTGTGCAGAGTACTAGCCAACATACCAACCATCATATTGAGGAAGTGGGAGATGAAGAGGAAGAATAACATCTATGAACTAAATCCTTGTTTATTATGGTATGATCGGTCACTAGTCTTTAGTTGTTTATTGGGACCTTGCTAATGTATAAGGTTCTAGTTTTTGATTCTCTAGATTTTATGTAAAAGCTTTATAGCACCTTTTGGAATAAAACTTTTATTTATAAAAAAATATAATGTGTCAAATCTATTACACGAGTGATCATATTTTTGTAGAGCAAAGTTGGTTTCTATTCTAGGTATTTAGGCCTCTCCTTTATTAAGGATTAATGTAGGTTTAAGAACTCCCTTAACCCCCATTTTAGAATTTATTTCCCATTACTTCTTTTTTTGTGATCTCCCCATATCCTTTATAGCAAAAAATACTGATCTTGAATTTTTAAACCAGACCATTAAGGATATGGAGTATGATATTGAAACATGTTGTATATTTGACAAGTGTGTGGGGTCCCCTGTTTCACTTTTTGACCTAGTTGACTAGGCCAAGTCATCATGGAGCTCCATGGAGTTTCCTTCCTTTTCTATGATCAATGATGGGGTTTTCTAGGTGATTTTTATTAGCTCAGTGGATTGGGTTTTCATTTGGTCATAAGGTCCTTGGTTCATGGGAAATTTTGAGATTTTTTATGTGCATGGGATCCTTTTCTGACCCTACTAAGGTGGAAATTATAGTGGCCCCTTTATGGATCAGATTATACAATATTCCTTCAATTATAAGAAATGAAGAATACATTGGTATGTTGATCGATCGACTAGGTTCCTTTATTAGGCTAGATAAGGTTTATCTAAAAATAGATGTGAGATCTTATGTGATTGTTGACCTCTATAAACCCATTTGATATTTTATTGGGCTTTATTCATCTCATTATTCATGGATTCAATATCTCAACTTTGATGGAGTTCCTTTTAGGTGCTTCCACTATAATCAATTTGGGCATAGAGCAACAGGGTGTTCTTCTAAGGATATTAAATAATTAGGTCCTCATGCCTAGGTGGTTTGGAATAAGAAAGAGGGGAATCCTAATTAATATTTATTATATTGCAATTACAATTTTTTTATCATCTCTTTAGAGCTTCTATTCCCCTTGTTTTAGATGATGATTAATCCCTCAAAAGGGAGGTTGATTAGAGGGTGGAAGTAGGTCAAAATGAGCATCTGAATCATTCTACTCCATTAGTTCTATCTATTTCTCCTTATTCCTCTTTGGCAAAACTCAAAGTACCTATGGACTCAACAGTCAAGAAGAGGGGTGCTTGATGGAGGTAGAAAGGTTGAGATCTAATGCTGAAGATATGATCAAGGATGACAACCAATGGACTATGGAAGATATCCTTTTCTATCGAAGAAGCATATTAATTTCATCCATTGGTTAATTTTGTTACTCTCTACTATTGATTGAGTTCAATCTTGTAATTAGATAATTTGATTATTATTTTTTTTCCATCTTTAGGTTGAACCCTGATGCTTAGCTGATTTTTAATAATTTTTTAACTGTTATTCTCAGATGTAGTTTTATTTTGTGGATTACCCTAATTTAGAGATTGTCTTGGTGATTCTATTATTTTTAATTGGATAGTTTTTGCTTTATTTAATTTTTTATTGGTTGTGAGGACCTGTTAAAACCCTCTCCTTCTAGTTCATAGCTTTGGCCCAAAAGTCTTTACCAATAATAAAAAATTATATATGTAATTTTCAAGTTATATAACTTGAATATATATATTCAAGTTATATATATATATATATATTTCAAGTTATATAAATTTAATATACATATATGTATATATAAATTATATAACTTGAAAATATATATATTTAAATTATATAAATATATATTCAAGTTTAGGTTATATAAGTTGAATATATATATTTATATATATAATATATATTTTCAAGTTATATATATATATATATATATATTCAAGTTAAATATATAAATAAATAAATATGTTTAGGTTATTTGAGTTATATATATAAAAGTTATATAACTTAAAAATATATTCAAATTACTTGATATATATATATATATATATATATATATATATATATATTGAAATGATATTACTTGAATATATAAAGTTATATAATTTGAATATATAAAATCAAGTTATGTATCTTGAATATATATAAAAATATACTTAAGTTATATAACTTGAATATATATATATATATATATATATATATATATATATATATATATATATATATATAACACTCAAATATATATGTATGTATTTATATTTAAGTTATTTAATCTATATATTTAAGTTATTTAATATATATAACTCAAATATATATGTATGTATATACATTTAGGTTATTTCATTTATGTATATATATATATTAAATATTTGAGTTATATATATATATATATATATATTAAATAACTTAAATATATATTGATTAAATATCTTAAATATACATACATATATATTTGAGTTATGTGAATATATATATATATATATATATATAATATTCAAATATTCAACTTAGATATATAAAATTTGAATATTATATATAAATTTATATATTCAAGTTACATATAACTTGAATATTATATATAGCTTGATATAAATAGAATCCATGGTGACAATGACAAATAACTAAGGAAAGTGGGGTGCCAAATAGATGGGATGGGTTTATTGTCACTCTCCATCAATTACAGAGGGTTGGTACCTACTAACAAAACATGCCAATGACACTATTTGGTTAGGTACATCCCCAGTTAAGTTGTTTGGTATGATAAATAGATCCCAATACCCCTAATATTATTTTGTTAGGTATGATATAATATATACCCATAGGTTTGGTAGAGGCCACTCCATCATTCAAAATTTTTTGATCCCTTTCATCTAGTGGTTAGGACATCATATTTTCATGTCAAAGACATGGGTTTGATTTTTGTAGGGGATACATTTTATTACAGGTGATGCCCACTTCACCATATATAGATAGGGAAAAAATTAACCTTGAGAAGTGATCCATTGACTATCACACATATTCCTTACCATACTATAGATACTATCATGATGTGTAGAGATTAATATGTAGAGAGACCATGACTAGACTAGGGATGGACTAGGGCTCATTAGAGGCTATATGACTAGAGCATCACTTCACACTACTCCCCAATCACTATGCATAGCTCAGGTAGCTTGGGTCATTCCATCACCCCCTATGACTACCTAATAGGCTCCTTAGTTATTCCATATGACCTTTAACATCCCTGATCTCACTACTATAGTAGTTGAAGTTGATTTGAGCAAGAGAACCTAAAATAAGTAGAATGAAATTCATCCTCAACCTTATATTCAAGTCCTAATTTCTCCCACTGATCCTCCTATGCCACCTTTTATGGATCCCCACATCATTCCCAAGCCTCTCTTTTCTATTATCTTGGGCACCTAGGGATTTAGATTTAACTAACCAATTTACTCCTTTTAGTTGAATTCCCCTCATTGTCACACATGTCAATTTGACCTAGATTAAATGACAAGCATAAATGTTCCCTTAGTCCTCCACATTCATCTTACCTTAATTCACCCTCATTAATCCTCCTTCATTTCTCTCCTCTTTCATCCTTCCCACTTAGTTCATTCCCCTTCCACCTTTTTCAACCATATACATCCCCCCACCAACACCTCCCTCCACCCTGGGAATAGTTATGATGTTATAGGCACCTAAGATGACTCTATAAGGTGGACCTAATGTGTAGTAGGAATTTTACTGCACCATAAGGAACATTAGGAGAATATTCACTTAGAAGTTCATCCAAGATGGGAACCCAATGGTTTGGTAAAGTATGTAATACCTATTCTCCCTCACCAAAGTGAGGACATCCACAAGAGAAGAGAAAGTGGTTGAGGACTTGGTCTCAGTGCTTTAGATATGCATTATATGTCTAAGAAGCTAATATAAGACATGCAAGATTAGGTCTAAACCCTAAAAATAGAGGTAAAGAGATCCTTCCTTACAAATTTGATCAAGCAATTCAAGAATACCCTCTTGTAACTTTTATCAACTCAAGGAGAGGTATCAAGACTTTGGTGGATAGTAAGGTGCATCTTCAAAGGACACAAGCATATCTAGAGAGTATTTCTCTATTGGAGAGAAAGTGTAGAAATATAGTGATGATCCTTAATTAAGGCATGTTCCTAGAATTGAAGATCATGCCTATTTTAGACCTGATCCTCTATTAGATGTATGGTAATAGCATGAGTGGTACTATTGAATAATGGTTGATCATGGCATAAATGATAATAGAACCCTTGAAATAAGGTAGTAAAAATTTATTAGCCTACTTAAAATAGGTCAATATCACTATGTTATTTCACCTAGATGGCACTATTCTCAATAGGATTGAGTTTAGAGTTCACCAGAATCATTTTGACTAGGTCATGAGAAAGAAATTAACAAAGGCCAACAAGGTTAGAGCCCATGTAGTGTGTGAACTCTATTCCCAATCCACGTTGATCAATAGTCAAGTTTTAAAGGTCAAAGTGTCTATGAGGGCCCCACTCTAAGTTTATCATAGACTAATGGACCAATTAGAGGTGATATTTTAAGATCCACCAATGAATTTTACTAAGTTAGAGTGGGAGTTTGACCTAGTAGTTGTGTTGGCTGCTAAGGAGACAAAATGCAAACATTTAGGAGGTAGTTTGTTGGTGGATCACATACACACACAATATTATATATAACTTGAATATTTAAATTATATATAATATTCAAGTTATATATATTTTCAAGTTATACAATATTATTAACATAAAGTCATAAATAAATTATAAATTTATGTTTTATATATTATATAACTTTTATATATATATATATATATATATATATATAAACTTACCTCTATATATAATTTTGTATATAAAACCTAAATATTATATGTAATTTGAATATTGAAGACACACACACATAATTTGAATGTTTAAATTATATATAACATTCAAGTTATATATAATATATATATATAATTTGAATGTTTAAGTTATATATATATATGTGTGTGTGTGTGTGTGTGTGTGTGTGTGTGTATTTAACTTGAATGGAATATGTGGCCCTAATTTTTTTAAAAATATTCTAAATACTTAAATTAGCCTATTAGATGAATTTTAACTCAAATTCATGTCCGATTACAAAGATACCTAATTTATAAGAATTTAAAATTCCTAAAAATACTAAATATAATTTTAGATACTTAAATGACTACTTATGACCCTAAAAATATATCAAAAATAATCCTAATCACCTAGAGGTTCCTAGGAGTAAATTATCCTATTCAATACTATTGTTTTACTATAAGTGATACCTCAAACGAAATTACATTTAAAAAATTATGACCTCCAAAAATTTGGACTTTGCATTAATGTGTGTGTGTAATTACATATAATTTGGATAGTATATATAACTTGAATATTCCATTCAAAATATATACATATAACTTGAATATTCTACTCAAGTTATATATAATATTTATGTTATATATAATATTCAAGTTATATATACATATATAAAAATTTAAAGTTACATATATATATATATATATGTATAATTTAAATATTATATATACATATAACTCAAATATAATATATAACTTTTGGATAGAAATCTGATGATTCATAAAGGTTCTACAACTATCAACCTTATTGAGGTGGATGGTACTAATAATCATGTTAACATAACTGAATGATTAAAATGGGTGGTAGAGATCCTGGCTTCATTACACATAGCACTAGGCATTACATTTGGTGGTGGATGATAATCTTGCAAACAGATGGCTGACACATTACATGGTAAGTGACATGTGGCAATATCAATTACCACACCTCTTTCTCTTCTCCCACATTCATAGATCACTCCAGTCAGAACAAAAAGCTGGTGAAAGGCAAAAAGAAAAGAATGGTAGACAAGGAAATCCCAACTAGTAACACATGCCCTCTAAACGCACTCAAAATAGCATGGGAAATGATTTAGTGGTCAATAATATAAAGTAAATGAATGATAGTTTTATCCATAAGTATTTATTGGATGAGGTTCATCTCTCCTTATTGGAGCTTGTTGATGATTTGAAGCTCCACCATGTTTTGAACATAAGAAAGATGATGAATAAGAAGACCAGGATCACTGTTAAAGAGGTTATAAAATTATGGAAATAGGCTCTAGTGGATGGATTCAAAGATGAAAAGCTCTTGCATTAGATGGTTACCAACCTTAAACATTCAAAATTATCTATGCATCTTGGTGGAGGTGCCTCGATTGCTTATATAGATTTGGTTATTTAAGCTATGGAAGACCCTGGGAAATCTAACCTTAGGTTAGATACTCTCAAAGTATCTCAACTCATCAACATCTAAAACATTCTATTCAATGCCAACAAATCACTGGAAATTCATGAGGATGTTGAAAAATTTGGTACTGTGATGTATACTAGACTTGATCAAATTTGGGTTCTGTTGAAATCACTAGCTCATGATAATATTTCTTAGGGTATAAAGATGACTACAATCTATGAGAGGTTGGGTATTCCAAGTAACAATGACTATCATCTTGTGGATACCTTGGTGATCTACTCATTGAGGAGGATGTTCACAATGAAGGACTGATTGCACGGTGGTTTCAAGCCCAAAAAATATGTAGTTTCCTTCATGTTCAAGTCTATTTATTTTTTTATAATATGCTCATGAACAATACTAGCTATAGTAACTTTTTGTATCTCCTTAATTTATCAAGACTTTTCAAAATATTATAATAGATAGGATTTTTTCCTTTTTTTGACTTATATATATAACATGAATATTCAAGTTATATATAATATTTAAGTTATATATATATATATATATATATATATATATATATTATATAACTTGAATATTCAAGCTATATATAATATTCAGGTTATATATATAACTTGAATATTATTATTATTTTTATAAATAAAAAATATATTAAATGGAAAGTTTACAAGTTACATCTTACCAATGTCCAAAATTCAAATGGAAAGTTTCCAAATTACATTATTATGATAGTTAAAAAAATTGCTTTTTTTTTGAAAGAGAAATTTTGGACATTGGTAAGATGTAACTTGTAAACTTTCCATGTAATATATATTTTATTTATAAAAATATTAATAATCAGGTTATATATATAATATTCAGGTTATATATAACCTAAATATTATATATATATCCTAATAATTAGGATATATATATATAATATTTAGGTTATATATAACCTGAATATTATATATATAACCTGATTATTAATATTTTTATAAATAAAAAATATATTAAATGGAAAGTTTACAAGTTACATCTTACCAATGTCCAAAATTTCTCTTTCCTTAAAAAAATATTTAGGTTATATATATTATATATATAACCTAAATATTATTATTATTTTTATAAATAAAAAATATATTAAATGGAAAGTTTACAAGTTACATCTTACCAATGTTCAAAATTTCTCTTTCCTTAAAAAAATATTTAGGTTATATATATTATATATATAACCTAAATATTATTATTATTTTTATAAATAAAAAATATATTAAATGCAAATTTTACATCTTACCAATGTCCAAAATTCCTCTTTCCTAAAAAAAGATTTTTTTTTTCCTATCATAATAATGTAATTTGGAAACTTTCCATTTAATTTAATTTTTATGTATCAAAAAATATATAAATTCAAATTATATATAATATTTAGGTTATATATATAAAATTTAAATATTATATATAACTTGAATATTCTATATATACATACATACATACATACATACACACACACACATACATACATACATACATACATACATACATACATACATATGCATATGTATATGTATGTATGTATGCATATAGCTTAAATATTATATATAAATTGAATATTCAAGTTATACACACACACACACACACACACACACACACACACACACACACACACACACACACACACACACACACACACACACAGACACAGACACACAGACACACACACACACACACACACACACACACACACACACACACACAGACACACACACACACACACACACACACACACACACACACACACACACACACACACACACACACACACACACACACACACACACACACACACACACACAAACATACATACATACATATATATGCATATGTATATGTATGTATGTATGTATGCATATAGCTTAAATATTATATGTAAATTGAGTATTCAAATTATATATATATATATATATATATATATATATATATATATATATATATATATATATATATATATATATATATAAAATTTGAATATTTTATTTTTGATAAATAAAAATTATATTAAATGAAAAGTTTTCAAGTTACATCTTACAATGTAAAAATATTCATCTTTCTTAAAAAAACAAGTAACTGACCCTAAGTGTAATGATCACTAGACTTAGAGAGAGCTGCAAGAAATAACAATGGTGAAGATTAGGGATCTAAAAGTTTGCTCCTCTAGGCATACTTTTTCTTCAAAATTTTTAAGTTTTATTTTGAGTGCATCTTAGATAAGGATTTCCTCTATCTTTGATTTTATCCAAGATGAATCCCCAGGGGGGAGGGTTCCCCCCCAAAAAGATTTTTTTCAAGAAAATGGTAGTAGGGGCACCATCCTCAGTTATATAAGCACAAATTACTACCCTATTAAATGCCACAAGGAATAATAAGACATAAGTTCCAGGTAAGGGAGAAAGAAAACCATGCATGTAATCAGTCAAAGTGAATCCAATAGTTATGCTTGACCTATCTAAGATTAGGAAGAATATTGAAGGTTGTACAAGAGAAGCCTTATCTATAAGTTCATGGGAGTTTAATTATCCCTGGAAGAGCTGTATGCATGGATAAAAAGGAGATGGAAAACTAATGGGGAGTATGAATTAATAATCTATTTCATAGGTGTCTTCACCAATGAATCAGACAGGGATAAATTCTTTTGAGGAGGACCATATTTATTTTAGACTATGAGACTTTTAATGAAACATTGAAATACCACATTTAGGCCAACAGAGGAAATTTTGAATATGATATTGGTTTGGATCAGGATGTATGCACTTCCAAAATAATTTTGATCCAGGTATGTACTTGAAACTATTGCCAATATTCTAGGTACTACAATAGATACTAATAAGCCCCATTATGGTAATGGTCTATCTAGTTATACTATAATTTATGTGGAACTTTACCTCTCATAGCCCTTGCCAAATAATATTACCTTAAAAGTAGGGGAACTAGAATGGATATAAGATTTGAACTATGAAAACATCCCATTCCATTATAAGTTGTCATGAATATGAATACCTAATTCATAAATTCCCATTACTTTAGAAAAGTAGTAGTCTTGAAAAAATTCTTGAAACATCTGAAAATAACTTTGAGGTTTTCATCAAACCCAAAAGAAAGCATATAGTGAAGATTCAAAATAAAATGGTCAAATTCATAATAATTTGGTCAAGAAATATATATTTAAGGAGGCTATTAATAGATCTGAGACAAATATTCCCCCATAGGAAGATATGGAAGGAGTCCCAAAAACACAACCATAAGGAGAGAAGGCTGATAAAGAAAAGGAAGATATTGTTGTAGAGTATAGATTCAAAGAATACTTGGATAATATCCTCAAAGATCTATACTTAGGGAGGGAAGATAGGCTAAGTAAATGAGGAGGATAAGTTAAACATGAAAAATAAAATTCTATAGTATAAGGCCCAAGAGAAAAAGACAATTAGATGAGTATTGATGAAGATGAGGAAAAAATGAGGAAAGTGTAGGAATATCATAAAGCCTAAACATGATAAAAAAGGAAATTTAGGTAAAGGAAGGACATGAAGACTGAGAAAAAAGAAAAAAAGAAAAAAAAAGATAAGAGGCCATGTAGGCCATTGGTGCAAGAACTCAATCTCAAGTTGACATACTCTTAGTGAGCACCAAATAAAATAACATTTTTTGATGCAGTTGATCTCTTAGAACATCAGTGGTCTTAACGCCCCATCCAAAATAAGGATTTTAATTTTTTTAATAAGAGAATAAAAAATTGAGCTATTATGGTTCAAGAAACTAAGCTAGGGTGTCTAGAAGATCATTATAGAAGCCTTTCCAGAAATATGGGAAGGGAAATGGTGGGTAGGAATGCTAAAGGTTCAACAAGAGGATTGGTTATCCTTTGGGACCTCAATGAAGTTACTTTGGATCTCATAAAAATTCACAATTAATTTATAATATGTAATATTTAGGTGAGAAAAAAATCTCTCTTTCTTTTGGTCAACTTATATAGCTCTCAGAATGGCAAGGAGAGAGATGGCCTAGGAACAAGTGGTAAAATAAATTGTAGTGGAGAAGGACACACCTTAGATCATAGGAGGGGACTTCAAATCCAAAAATGATAACTCAAATAATTAGGGAATAAGGAGGAGTTATAATATTAACCTAACCTTTTACAATTTCATTGTCAATTTAGATCTTTTTGATATCAAAACCATTAAAGGTTGGTTCACATGGAGAAATAGAAGGTCAGTGAGAGATATCATCTAGGAAGGTCTTGATATATTTATAGTCTTAGGTACATTGATTAAGAATAACTTAATCTTATATTTTGATGTGATTAATACATCAATATTAGATCACTGGCCCATAGCCCTGCATGTATTTAAAGATAAATAACATGAGAATGTTCCCTTTAGGTTTGAGAAGATGTAGCTAGAGTTATCGAAGCTAGATGATTTAGAAAATTGATAGCAGAAATCCCCAAATAGTTTATATGGTACAAAGATGTACATTTTCATCAAAAACTAGAATCTCTCAAAAATGCTTTAAGGAAATGGAATGAAATTACCTTAAAAAATATCTAGGAAAATAGAGAGCTAGAAAGAAGTGAGGAGATCCAAGGAAAATGAATAGAGGGGGAAGATATCCACTGATATTCAATGTGAGGAAGAATAAGTAGCCATATAACTATATAAATTATATAATAAGGAATAAATATATTAGAGACAAAAGTCTAACATAAAATGGCTAAAAAAAGGAGATAAGGATACTAGTTTCTTTCACCTCTCATGTAGGATTAGAAGGTAAAAAAATTACATTAGTAAACTAGAAACCTCAAGAGGTATGAATAATTATGATCTTAAGGAGATAAGAGACCTTATTATCAAGTAATGGAATGATATGATAGGTTAGTCTAATGATGAGAACCAACTTGCACAAGAAGAGTTTTGGAATCAAAGCCCTAATTCAATCTCTGATTCAGAAAACCAAATATTTTTTAATGATATATCTTTGGAGGAAATCAGAAGGGAAGTCTTTGAGATGAAAAGAGACCATACACATGGGACAAATGGTTTCCCTTCTCTATTCTTTTATCACTTCTAACACATCATAGGAAAGGAGGTTAGGGAAGTGGTTCAAGAATCCAAGGACTCTCAAGGACTTCTTAAAACACTTAATACAACCTTCCTAGTCCTTATTACTAAAAGATATGATAACATGTCTCTTGAAGATTTATGACTTATATCCATTTATAATACAATCTGTAATACCATCTCAAAATTCATCACAAATAAGCTTTAGGGTCTCCTCCCAAAATTGATTTTAGTTGAACAAAGAGGTTTTGTAAAATGTAGGTGGATTTTGAATGGCATAATCATAAATCATGAGATTATTAGTTCCATTAAATATAATAAGAGGAGAGTCATGTTGGTCAAAATTTATATTTACAAGGCCTATGATAGAGTTAACTAGTCTTTCCTAGATGGGGTTCTTGAAATATTTGGACTCAGTCAGGCTTGGCAAAGGTGGATATGTAATTTTTATTCCTTCATTAAATTATTGGTTATGGTTAATGGATCCTTGAAAGGTTTATTCTCATAATCTAGAGGATTAAGACAAGGGGATACTCTCTCTCCCTAGCACTTTATCTTAATGGCTGAGGCCCTTGGTAGATAGATCATAGATCTCAAGATTGAAGGAATAAAAAATGCATTCAAAAAATTGATGAATTTGAGGATTTTACTCATTATAAATTTGTGGATGACACCCTATTATTTATTAACCCAACCCAATAAGAGGTCAAGGAAATCAGAGATATGTTAACAAATTATGAAAAGGTATCAAGCCAAGTGGTTAATAAAATAAAATCCAAGATCCTCTATACTAATATGTCCCCTAATATTCAATATTTCCTTAATAGGTACTTAGAATTTGAAATAGTCCCCTATCCAAATGTTTATTTGGGATTTCCTCTATTATGTAGGGATGGAAGAAATCAACTATTTTAGAAAGTGATAGATAATTTGAGAAGGAAAATTGGAAACTAGAAGGGTAAATATCTGAATTATGATATCAGAATCATCCTCATCAAATAATTTCTTCAATCCTTAGATAATATTTGGTTCTATATGTTTAAGGATATGATATATATTATCTAAGAAATGGAAAATATTCTCAAGAATTTCCTTTGGCAAGGAATAGGGGATAAAATAAAATTTCCCTTGTTAGCATGGGAGAAAGTTTGTAAACCCATTTACCAAGGAGGAGTGGGAATAAGGGACTTGGATAAGGTTTATAGGTCTATTTTTGAAAAACTTGTTTGGATAATGGATGTTAATATAGGAAAAAGATGGAGTGAGGTTATTCAAGGTAACTATTTGGATGACAGGACCCCACATAGAATTTTTATGGCCAGTGATTTACCTAGAGGATCCACTATTTGGGACAATATGAGGGAAGTTATGGTATTGTTATTGAAAGGCCTCTTTTATAATGTTTGAAATGGGGAGATAGTGGATTTATGGGAGGATAGATGGATATCTAAAAACCCACTCAGTATGGATCCTAACATAGCTAGAGTAAGAGAAAAAAAGCATTACATTCTGGGGATGTAAGGTGAAAGATTATCACATAGAAAATTTAGATCAAGAAGTGAAATATTTCACCTGGAAGACTTTCCAAGATGAGGATGGATCTCAGATTTAAGACCAAAAGAAAATTAAAACATGATATAAGGTTTCCCGATCCCTTGGAGCTCAAAAAAAGATGAGTTAAAATGGAATAGAAAGGGATCAGGGGAGTACTCATCAAAGGTGGTTATGAAGAACAAATGGCCCTTCAACTCAATACCATAGAGGGTTCAATTTGGAAAGGCATTTAGAACTCAAAATCCTAGACAAAGGATAAAGAGTTCCTTTGGATATCCACTCATAGATTTTTTTGATAGGAGAATACTTAAAAAAGAGAGAAATTCAGGGGCCAACTAGATGTGTGCTATGCAACACTAGTGAAGAAAATGTGGGCCATCTATTAATACATTTCCCTTTCTCCTTGGGATTATGGAATAGATTGCTAAGTAAATTTACTTTAATTTGGAGCATGAGTCCTAAACTCTTAGATCACCTTAAGGTGTTAAAGAGTAACAAGACCCTAAATGTCCTAAAAGATATATGGGGAATGGGATTGAGTCTTCTAACATGTAAGGTCTGGCTCGAAATAAATACAATAATGTTTGAGTCTAATAGGAAGCATAAGTATGTGGAGGTAGTATGGTCTGAAATAGAGTCAAACATAACCTAGATATTCTCAACCTTGAAAAAAAATAAAAAAAGAGACAAATCTGGAAGGGATTAATATCCTCTGAAATTGGGGGAGTATATTATAATTTTATGATGTAATGATTCCTGATAACAAACAAAAAAATAATTTAATATGAAAAACTATTAAATGGATTTTGACTAATTAAGAAATTTTGATAGTACGTCAAAGCATAATTTGTGAGAATTAGGGGAAAGGGATATTATTAGAGACAAAAAGGGCCAAGTTGTTGCCTTTAAATTAGTCTATATCAGGATCAACACTAATAATATTACTAAGGTCAAAGGTTTGATCTTAGGGATAAAACTAGAAATTAAAGCTAAGATAAGGAGACTTCTGGTGGAATGTGACTTGAAGTTAATTATTTATACCTTGGAAAAAAAAGAGAATTGTAATTGGAAGATATGTTACATAAGAGAAGAATTGAAGAGGTTTAAGGTTTAATTCAAATTTATATAATGGAAGCATAATCTCTATGAAGGGAACATGGTGACCGATTGGCTCGCTAACCTGGGCATATCTTTATGTAAAATTGATAAAAAAGGACATATGCAAACTATTTTATATCATGAGGAGATGAAGGATTTGGAAAGTATTATAAATTTAGAATGTTATGGAGAATAAATGCAAATATAATGATTTACCCTAAAAAGGAGTGGGAAAAAAAGAAGGTTGATATTTCAGGAAATAGGAAAGAGTGATTGGATCCAAAAACTGAGGGTGACCAAGAGGGAAAGTAATGTTTCTATTTTGAAAAATAGTAAGGAAAATAATGGGGTTTGCATGCATCATGCATGCAAGTCCATACTAGAAATTTGTCTAAAGGATATACCTATTGAATACACACCACATTGAGAGGGGGGTTGAATAAGTGTGTAATAATAATTTACTTTATTACTAATTTAATTTCATAAATAAACCATTCACATAAGAAAAAGTAAATTCAAAACACATAATTTGTGTGGAAAACCCTTGGTGGGGAAAAATCCATTTGAAATACTACTTGGATCTACTATCTAAATCCAACCATATGATTAATAATTCTTTTTACAAAAGTTCTATAGGCATCAACCTACTTAGAGACACCAATCCCCACTATTAAGCAATTTATAGGCACTGACCTACTAGAGACACCAATACTCACTATTAAAAACTTTTTAGGCACCAACATACTCTAGACATCAATCCCCACTGCTAAGTACCAACTTAGCAAGAGACACCGATCTCTTTGTTCTAAGGCAATGACCTCACTTAAACAATTTCCACCTTCTCATTGTTGCTTTGTCAAAAAATGATGGAAAATCAAGTTTCACTCTTCTCCCTCTTCTTACTCTTATTCTCCTTGTATATGATATAAATAATAATTTATTCTCTTTAAATCTACATGTGTTTGTATGATATATCTTTTTATTTTCCACACACTTTCTTCCTTCTCTTCTTCACATTTATCAAACTTCAAATTCCATCCTATAATTTCTCTCCAATTTATTTATATATTTATACCTTCCTTATTCCCATTTGAAAAGGTGTGATTTATCCTAAGGGATATGATCTCTCCAAATGTGGTTAGCCCTTCATTTTAGATTATCATTCATTAGACTTGGTCAATGATTATTATTGACAAAACTTGGATGCTAACAAAGGTGGTTGGCCATCATTTAATACAAATGAATTTAAATTCATTTCAATGCTGATGTTCATTATTCAATCATTTCTATTCACACTTCAATCACTAATCTTCATGCTAGGAAAGTTCATGGATTCTGACTAAGCAAGTTCGAAGCTACTAGGTGAGTTTTCAGCTATTGAGTGAGTCTGAAGATCTTAGCAAGTTTGAAGATCTAAGAAAGTTAGAAGCTATTGAGTGAGTCTAAAGCTCTAAGTGAGTTTGAATCTCTAAACAATTCTAAATCTATCCCTTCACTTTGCCTTTGACATCAATGATAATATTCCAACAAGACTTTCATGAAAATTCATTGAAATTTCTAAAGGAACACTTGTTCTTTTTAGAAAGTTTGTTTTGGAAAGATTCTCTAGGTGTATTTTAGCAAGTTAGTTTTTTACTAAAGCTAACTTCATGTCATATTTTTAAGTTTCCTTCTTTGTATTTTTTGATATTAATAAATATTTTTTATTATCAAAAATAAAAATAAACAACTTATTTTTGCTACCATAGAAAGTTTTTCTTTTTGCATGCATGCAAAAATCCATAAGCATCTTTACATGCATGCAAATATAAGAACTTGCATGCTTACCTATTTTATGGTATAACATGTATACCTATTTTAAAAAAAACATGCATGTATGTTCTTCATAATTAGACTAGAAATAAGTAAATTACTAAATTAACTATTAAAAACAAATTTTATTTCCCCCCTCTAAAATTTTTGGGATGATTTGAAGTTACAAATCTTATTCATCTTTTGGATTTAAGTTTCAGTTAATTTCATTCAGATAAGGGCTTATTTGATCATTTTCCCTATTTTTTTTTGGTTTTTGACTTTCTTCTAAAGGAAAATATGTTTTCTCATGCATGTTATTCACAATGATCTCTATTTCCTATGGACTTTGTAATTCTTATGATTTTTCCAAGGGATTTTTTGGTAGCACTCTTTCCTTAGTTTCCTTCTTTTGATCAATATATTCAAATAATGTGTGGTCCAATATGGCTCCCTTCCACCAAGTAGCTTTATGTTTTTCCTTTCTTTAAATCACTTGGAAAACCATTGTAATTTGAGATAATATTCTTATTTAATGGATTTTGACTTAGAGCATGTAGATGTGGATATGCAATAGCCAAATGACCATATTCAAAACATTTCCTACATCTAAAGACAATATTTTAATAGTCTACCTTTTGGGTTCTTATTGATCCACCCCAAACTAATAAAAACTTAGTAGGGAGACCTTTGGTCAAGTCTATAAATACACAATTATAAGCACATGTTTATTTGAATATTTCATCTATTGAGGAGTCTTGGTTATAAAAAAACACTTATCATCTTCGATCTAATTTAGGGTTGGTAGGGTATAAAAATGCATAAGGGAAATATAACAGCCTCACATTAACTAGAACATGGGAAAGTTTTTTCAGTCAAGGGGTCAAAGTTTGGAAACCAAGGCTTTATGAAAAATATTGTCCTCTCAAGAAACTAGGGCCCTTATTTTAAAATATCATCCCATTCTGACTAGTCTAAAAATAATGTATTGAAGAAACCTTGTGCAAAAAGGAAGATTTCCTCTTCTATTATGATAGGAGCCTAATGTTAGCTTATCCACTCATGTAGATTAGGAAAATTAGGATAAAATACATTAAATATATAGATCAACCCTCTTTCACTAAGAAAATTTACAAAATTAGATGTCTCCTCATTATCTAGGCAAATCATGATGGATGCAACTGATTTATCAACAATAAAGCCTTGTTTAAGAGAAGGAAGGGGAATAACATGTACCATGATATTTATTTGTATCTATTGCATGCCATTATTTTATTAGATCCATATTCATTATGTTTATCATATGAATGGAATTGAAAATAACCTCTTTGAATGAGGTTTTTCCATGAGTCTTTTCTTTAGCAAATCACCTACTTGCACTCTGGGAGGTTGTCTTGGGTTCTTCTTTTGGTTGATCATTTTGCAAAATATTTGGAAATCATTCTCTCTTGCACACATTCTCAAGGATAGTATTGGGGTTTATAACTATGGATCATCCTTTAAAAATGAAGAAACCTCTCCATAACTCTTGCATACATCCTTATCTTTTGCTCTTGAAGATTTCCCCATCTCTAATCATCTCTCCAAACTAGGTCTGGTTGATTTTTGTATATAAATTGAATATTCAAGTTATGTGTATATATATATATATATATATATATATATATATATATATATATATATATATATATATAATTTTTTTTATTAAGGTTAAAAGGGGGGATTTTTTGACTAGCATCCCTAAACCCTAGAATAAGTACAAACAAAAAGAGATAAAAGAACCCACCAAGTCCTTCAGAGAACTAGAACAAAACAAATATAGAAGTAGATAAAAAACTACCAAAATACATCATAAAAGAAGAAAGAGAGACACTAGAATTAAAATTTAGCTGGAAGAGAACCAAAAACCTACTTTAAATCTAAATTACTAGCTACATCTTCTCAACAACTCTTCATACATTTAAGATTTGAGTCAATTTGAAGGAGAAGATTTTATTTATCATTATCTTTTAAATATTCACTACATTTAATTTATTTTCCTTTGCCTTTATAAGATGTCATAGTATCAAATATATCTCCTAAATGATCTCTTAAGTTTTCCAAATTCTATCCCTTTATGCATAGCTACCTTACTATAGTTAACTAGCAAGCTAATGTTGTTTTTAAGTTTATCATTTTAATATTCAGGAATACTAAAACTTTCTTGAAGTGTTTTAATTTGTAAGTTGAGATCATTATCAAGATATTTTTGAGCTAGTATTTCATTATCCTATTGTATAATTTTTACTTTACCTTTAAGGTCATACATCTCCCTCATGAACCATATCATAATCAATTTTTGAAAATCGAGTTCTTACTCAATATTATCAATTTTTGTTTTCATTTCAAAAAATCAACTAAAACATTAAAATTTTCATTCGGATCATGAGTCTAACATCTTTAAAATTCCACCTCTTTCTCCTTTAGACCATCCCTTGTTTTCCTTTTACCTGAGTCCTTTTTCTTAAAAGAGACAACAATGTTCTCCCTTTACAACCCCTTATGATTGTTGATGTCATCTTATTTACCAATAATCTCTTCTTAAAAAAATAGAATCCCTATTTTTTTACCTTATTTTACCAGTGATAGCTATATTCTTACTTTCATTAGGTGGCTCCTTGGTGTCACTTATCAAATGAGTCTTAATGCCAATTTATTTATGTTTTGGGGTGTTCTTAGTAGCATTGAGATCTTTATCCTTTGAATATTTATTACCTAGATATTTGATCTAGATTTTATTCACTTTTATAACATACATAAGAAGATTATGATATTTGTTTTTCTAGGGATTAGGAATTTTAGGTGTAATTTGGTTCATCCACTTGAAATATTGGTGAATAAGAAAGATCACTTCTTCATGTCTAGGTACAAAATATTTACCCATTTTGAATTTTTCAATGGAAGACTCCAAAGAGAGCAAGTTATAAAATGGGAGACTCAAGGGAATGAAATGATTGAAAGAATTTAAATAAACAAGTAAAGACTAATGAATCACATTGAACCTACCTTCAAGAGTAATTTACTTCATCAGGTAGAAAGCCACATTCCTAAAAGGTCTCAACAAAGAATCCTAGTCGAATCCATTGTGTGGAACCTCTAGTGTTTCACCTTCCATCAATAAACTCTCCTTATCCTTCTTAAAATATATACCCATTTTATAAACTTTACTCACCTTCAGATCTAGACTAGTGACATGAGTTATTAACTCTTCAAACACCTCCAACAACATGCCATTGATATTCAAGGTTCTGTTATCCCATGAATTTGAAATTAAGGTAGACACATCTATTTTGACCTTAAATTATTTGCATAAATATTGAAAACCCCCTATTTATAGAACATCCCAAATTTCCTCATTATTTTTAACCTCCTCAAGTAATTTGGGCTCAATCTTATTAGGCAACCGCATGTGGATAAAATTGAACTAACTGTATCCCTTCACACTGAAGCAAGGGATTTTTAAATTCTCATAAATCCAAATAATAGTTATCCTAAAAAGGCCCAAAGCAACCCACTCAGTCCCTTCAATAAGATAAATCTAACTCTACCTTCTACTCCCCATACCTAGAAGCTTCTCCTTAGAAGCATTGGAAAGGGTAAAATAATTATACTTAACCAAGAAAAATTTTAACCTAAGAAACATGGTCATAACATTCCAATGAACTTTATGAAAAAAAGTGGGATGATCCCCACATAATCAACCATTTTGATCATTATAAACTACTTCCTCATTAATCCTTTGGCTAATGTCTTGAGATAAATATTCTCTCATAGTAAAATTAGACAAACCTAATGAGCTAACACCCATGTTAGCAAATCAATCTGTAATCTTGTTGTTTTCCTGATATACATGTTGAATAACCACTTATTGCATATATTTTATGATTAAAATAACCTCATCCACCACTTGTTTAATTATCCAGATAACTACATTTTTTAGAAAGATAATTCATTAGATTTAAATAATCCCCCTCTATGATGAAATGTTGAAATATAAGTTGTTTGGCCAATTTTAAACCCCATAATATAGTAAGGTATTTTTCCTAATGATTTGATTTGATTTGATCCCCATATCCCCTACATAAATAACCATAAATATTCCTTGATGATCCCTTAAAGTACTTCCTCCTACTGAGGGGCTTGGATTCCCTTTGGATACCCTATCAAAATTAAGCTTTAACCATCAAATAGGTAGAGGTTTCCATTTAGTCCTCCTTATTTCATCTCTAGGATCACTTTTACCTAGGCATGAAGGATAAAATTTACCAATTTATAGCCAGTTATTTTTCATGCATTAATATACTTTTGCCTTTTTTATTGGGCAAAATATTAAAATTTTCCACAATAGCCTCAAAAATCCTTTTATCAAGAATCACACTTGTGCATTTTTTATTCCTAAAATTTTTGTTTAACTTTCTTTCACCCCAAATTTCCCAAATAATATGAGGAAATGTGAGCTTCCATATTTTTTTAGAAGTAAATTTTGAAAATGACACTCCAAGGCCTACCACAAGTTGAACATAAAACCTTCAAAAACCCATAGGACACTGAGTTTAAAAATAAAAAGGCTCCAAACTTCATGAGTACAAGGACAATCCATAAGCAAGTGAAAGATAGTTTCATTTTCATTTTCACAAAGGGGAGATCTATTGATTAAAATGATACCTCTTTTTCTTAAATTATCCATGGTCAAGATTTTGTTTTAAATATCCACCCACAAAAAGGAGTTGACTTTGGGGATTAAATAATTGTTTGATAACCTATCCCAGTAAACCACATTTATTAAAATATGAGCCATCAAATTATATCCATATTTCACTTGATATTGACCATCAAAATATTCTTTCTAAACCATCTAGTCTTCATTACTGGAAATCAACAAGTGATAAGTTCTCAATAATTTATTCAAATTAGACACAATGTTATTGTCTTTATGATTTAAATTGTCAATACATAGTATTTTATAGCTTTTAACACCTTCAATAATCTACCAATACTCATGAAAATTGATTCCATATTTGTTTTGAATGAGATTTTGTACATATTTCCATGGTTCTAAAAAATTGAGAGGCTAATCTAAAATCTAAGAATCTTTCCAAAAATTGACCTGCATACGATTACCAAGATGCCATTCTAAGCCTAAGGAAATAAGATCCGTGTTAGAATTTAGGAAATTCTAGATATGAGAAACCCTAAAAAATTGATCATCTTCAAAAATACATATAAGATTTATGCCTTCTAAGTATTTGTCTCTTAAAATAGTGACCTTAGTATTATTTCCTTTAAGAAATATCTAGAAAAATTTGTAAAAAAGATATTTATTCATCTAGTTTAATCTTTGAATGCCTAGACTTCCATACTTTTTTGCAACACAAACTTTATCCCAAGCCACCAAATGGAATCTATTTCTCTCTTCTAAACCTATCCATAAAAAGCTTATTTGAATTTTATTAAGATTGTCTTCAATGCTCTTAGGAAGGCTAAAAGGAGATAGAAGATAGATCAAGATACTCTAAAAAATTATTTTGATAAGCAATAATTTTCCCACCTAAGAGATAAGCTTCCATTTCCAACCAACCAATTTTATTTAAAATCTTTCAACCAATGGATTCTAGGTAGTAATTATAGATCATTGCTAAAGACAAACATGCCCATTTATGATGAATTCATAAGCTTGATTTGGAAGTCTAAGATTTGAGTAATTCTAGTTTTCCTACCCAAAGGTGTGTTAAAAAAGTAAACATAACTCTTGTCAAATTTTATATTTTGATTTGAAGCTTGTTCATACATAACTAGAATATGTTTTAGCACTCTTGCTTCCTGAATGGATGCCTTTATAAAAAGAATGGTATCATCAACAAATTTTTAATGTGAAACTAGATTGATCCAAAAATTAGAAGCTTTTGTTGAAAGATAATTCAAGAAACAAGGACAACACAATTTTAATAATGTTATCTCTGAGAAGAGATGTTTTATTGATCAAATTTGTAGACCCAAACATATGCCTATCTCTGAGAAGAGATGTCTGATTTCCATTTTGGGTTAAATATTTATTTATAAACATTTTTAAGGTAGGAGGAAGATGTGGAAGGACAAAAATCCTAAGGGAGATTAAGTGGTTTGACTTCCATGATTTACAACAATATAAAATTCAAGGAATTATTATTTTTAGAATCTTATTATTTTTAGATTGCACTACTAAAATTGAAATTTTGGGTAGTTCTATTTGGTTTTATGAAGTTAAAACCCACTAATTAGAGATATATTCCATCTTATAGTGTTCTCCTCATTCTTAGCTTTCCAATAGTTTAAATGGGGAGTCAAACAGAGCTATGGTGCAAAAGTTATGGCTCCCAGAAGTTCTGCCACCAATTGGGGTAGAACCATCACTTGAATTATCACCTAAAATATTTCTCAAATCATTCCTCCCTCATTGAGAAGTAATGGTCCCCATTGCATCAATATTTTTCATCAAGTATTGTAGTTGTATTTTGATTTGATTACTGATGCATACTTGGAATGGACTATGCTTTGTGGAGCTGTGTAGGGCTTGATTATTCACTATTTATATCTAACCATCAGTCTATGGATGGAAGGCCATACACTTCTTCAGCTTGGTATCTATTTTCTTCTATTGTTATGTTGTTTGTGTAGTTAGGGCTGAAACATTAGCCCTTTTGGATTTTTATGGCTTAACCACCATGAGAACAAATTTCTTGGCATTAATCAGGGAGATAGATATAGAAGGTGGTACCTCTGGTACCCTATAACACTATGTTCCAAGAGTGAGGGTGATCCTTTGAGTTATTGATTCATATATGCCATGTCAATCATACATGAATGGCTGACCAAATTTTACATCACAAACATCTAGATTGACCACATCACATAAGACCTCATCTTGGAAAGGTTTTATTGTATATGAGAGAAGACATTGGTGGGTGATATAGAGGTTTCTCCCTAGACTCAACCATCCAATACTGTATGGATTTGGGTGAGGCTTCATGGACAAATTTAAGATTTTCACAACATTATCAAAGATTAAATTCTTTTGACTCCCACTATCAAGAATGAAATTTAGAGGCTTGCCTTTTACCCATAACTTAGAGTGAAACAAGCTTTTCTTGTCATCTAGCCTCTCCTCATGGGTCCATGATGAAGCAATGATGGCATCGAGCTCAACATCTACAATCTCTTCATCATGCTCTTCAACTATAGGGTGTGTATGAGGTAGAGTAGTAGATGTTAAGGATTATGACTCAGAAATTAGGGACTTGATGGCTTGACATTCTTCTTTGGAGTGCATTCTATATTTGTGGTAATCATACTATTTCCTAGTATTCCCTTTTGCTTCCAATTTTGGTCTTGTGTTTGACCTTCTTTGTCACTTTTCCATTTTGTAGGCTAAATCTTTGTATTCATTCTTCTATGCTTCTACTCAATCTTTACCATGAACTTGTACACCTCATTAAGGCTTTCCTGATTGAAGAGTTCCATCTCCCCCTATATATACCATTATAGTCCACCAAAATATTTGAGAACCTTATGTTTCTCACTTTCCTAGATGCCCAATCTTGTAGATAGAAAATGAAAAATGTCAGTGTAATCTTGAACAGACTATTCCTTACCTTGATGAAGTTGTTGACACTCTATATATAAATAATTATATACTATAGTGGGGTAGTATTCTTTCTTTACAGCTTCTATGAAATCATCCTAGGTAGGTTCCACCTCAAGGCCAATATCATCCATACTGAATCTCTTCTTGTACACTTCCCACCAATTTTTGATAGGCAATGATGCTTTCAAAAGATCAAAAGTGGTCTTCTCTTTATTAGTGAATTTATTTATAGAAAAAAAGGAAGACAATTGATCCAACCAATTTTTTATTACATCAGCATTGATTTTGCATTCAAATGTAGGGATATCAAAATTCACCTAAACCTTGAAGGGTGTTAGGGAACTGAAAGGATGTGGGGCTACAGATGAGGAGCTACAATTTTCCATCAAGATTTGTTGGAAAATTTCGTTGAATTATTGTATCATATATGCCTCCTACTATTAGAGGGCTTCATTCACCATTTCCTTGAAAGGATTAGATGTCTCGGTGTTGTTCACCATTTGAGGTCATTTATAGTGAATAGGTGGATAGTTTGGAAGCTCTATTGTTTTCCACCCAAGCTTCTTGTAGCCTGACCTTGTCCTCAGGATCATACACTCTCAAGATAAATTGCTCTGATACCATTGATCCAAAACTTAGAATCTTTGGTTGAAAGGTAATTCAAGAAATAAGAACAACACAATTGTAATAATGCCATCTCTAAGAAGAGATGTTTTATTGATAAAATTTGTAGACCCAAACATATTCCTATCTCTGAGAAGAGATGTCTAATTTCCATTTTGGGTTACATCTTCATTTATACATATTTTTAAGGTGGGAGGAGGATGTGGAAGGTCACCAATCTTGAGGGAGATTAAGTGGTTTGACTTTGATGATTTACAACAATATAAAATTTAGGGAATTACTATTTTTAGACTACACTACTAAAATTGAAATTTAAGGCACTTTTATTTAGTTTTAGAGAGTTAAAACCCATCAATCAAAGCTCCATGACATCTCATAGTGTTCCCCTTATTTTTAGCTTTTCAACGGTTAAAATGGGAAGTCAAATAGAGCTATGGTTCAAAAGTTATGGCTCCCAGAAATTATACCACTAATTGGGGTAGAATCATCCTCTGAATCGTCACCTAAAATATTGCTCGAATCATTGGGTGGAAAAAAATAGAGCTTCCAAACTATCCATCAATTATATCTAAATGACCTTAAATGGAGATAACATTGATACATCTGATCCTTTCAAGGAAATGGTGAATAAATCCCTCCAATAGCAACAAGTGAAGATGCTACAACAATTCCCTCAAATTATTCAACAAATCTCAATGGGAAATTTTAGCTCCTCATCTGCAACCCCACATCCTTTCAGTGCCCCTAAACCCTTCAAGGTTTAGGTAAATTTTAATATCCCTATATTTGAAGGAAAAATCAATACTGATGTAGTAGAAAATTGATTGGATTAATTGTCTTCCTATTTTTCTATAAATAAATTCACTGATAAAGAGAAGATCACTTTTGATCTTTTGAAAGCATCGTTGCCTATCAAAAATTGGTGGGGAGTGTACAAGAAGAGATTCAGTATGGATGATATTGGACTTGAGGTAGAACCTACCTAGGATGATTTCATGGAAGCTGTAAAGGAAGAATACTACCCCATTTGAGCATATGATGATCTGTATGTAGAGTGGAAAAAACTTCACCAAGGTAAGGAACAATCTATTCAAGATTACACTAACATTTTTCATTCTCTATTTATGAGATTAGGCATACAAGAAAGTGAGAAACATAATGTTCTTAAATATCATGGTGGATTACAATGGTATATATGGGGGGAGATGGAACTCTTTAATCTAGAAACCCTCAGTGAGGCGTACAAGTTCACGGTAAAGATTGATCAAAAGCATGGAAGAATGAATACAAAGAGATAGCCTAAAAAATGGAAAAGTGACAAAGAAGGTCAAACATGAGGCCAAAATTGGAAGAAAAAGGAAGGGAAGACTAGGAAATGGTATGATTACAATAAATTTAGAACACACTCTAAAGAAGAATGTTGAGCCATCAAGTCCCTACTTTCTGAGTCACAATCCTCAACATTTACTGCTCTACCTCATACACACCTTACATTTAAAGAGCATGAATAAGATATTGTAGATGTTGAGCTTGATGCCATTATTAATTCATCATGGACCCATGAGGAGAGGCCAGATGACAAGGAAAGGTTGTTTCACTCTAAGTTATGGGTGAAAGGTAAGCCTCTGCATTTCATTCTTAATAGTGGAAGTCAAAAGAATTTAATCTCTGCTAATGTTATGAAAAGCCTAAATTTATCCATTAAGCCACACCCAAAAACATATAGTATTGGATGGTTGAGTCCAGGGAGAAATCTCCGTGTCACCCACCAATGTCTTCTCTCATATGCAATAAAACCTTTCCAAGATGAGGTCTTATCTGATGTGGTCAATCTGGATGTTGATGATGTACTCTTTGGTTAGCCATTCATTTATGATCAAAATGGAATATATAAATAAAGAACTCAAAGGATCACCCTCAATCTTAGAACATGGTGCTATAGGGTACCAAAGGTACCACCTTCTACATTTGTCTCTCTGATTAGTGCCAAGAAATTTATTCTCATGGTGGTCAAACCACATGAATCCAAACGTGTCAATTTTGCATCCCTAACTACAAAAACAACATAATAAAAAAATAAAATAGATACCAAGCTGAATAATTTCATGGCCTTCCATTCATAGATTGATGGTTAAATAGAAATGGTAAATAATCAAGCCCTGCATAGCTCCATAAAACATAGCTCCACAAAGCACAGTCCATTCCAAGTATGCATCAAAAATCAAATAAAAATATAAATACAACAATTGATGAAAAATATTGCTGTAATGGGGACCATTGATTCTCAAGGATGGAGGAATGATCCAAGCAATATTTTAGATGATAATTTAGGTGATGGTTTTACCCCAGTTGGTGGTAGAACTTCTGAGAGCCATAACTTTTGCACTATAGCTCTATTTGACTCCCCGTTTGAATCATTGGAAAGATAATGATGAGGGGAACACTATGAGATGACATGGAGATTTTATAAGTGGGTTTTAATCCCAAAAACCAAATAGAAGTTCCCTAAATTTAAATTTTAGTAGTGTAGTCTAAAAATAGTAAGTTTCTAAAAATAGTAATTCTTTGAATTCTGTTTTGTTGTAAATTGTGGAAGTTGAACCACTTAATATCCCTCAAGATTGGTGACCTTAAACATCCCCATCCCACCTTAAAAATATGTATAAATTAATATGTAACCCAAAATGGAAATCAGACATCTCTTTTCAGAGATAGGCATATGTTTGGATCTACAAATTTGATCAATAAAACAACACTTCTCAGAGATAACATTATTACAATTGTGTTGTTCTTATTTCTTGAATTATATTTCAACCAAAGCTTCTAAGTTTTGTATTAGACTGATCCAAAACTCAAAAGCTTTGGTTGAAAGATAATTCATGAAATAAGAACAACATAATTGAAATAATGCTATCTCTGAGAAGTGATGTTTTATTGATCAAATTTGTAGAACCAAACATATGCCTATCTTTGAGAAGATATGTCTGATTTCTATTTTGGGTTACATATTAATTTAAAATATTTTGAAGGTAGGAGGAGGATGTGGAAGGTCACCAATCTTGAGGGAGATTAAGTGGTTTGACTTCCATAATTTACAATAATATAGAATTTGAGGAATTACTATTGTTGGAAACTTACTATTTTTAGATTTCACTACTAAAATTAAAATTTGGGGCACTTCCATTTGGTTTTATAGAGTTAAAACCCACATTCTTAGCTAGATTAAAACCTCTCAACTATCTTATTATCACTGTACTTGAAATAAATCTACTTAAATATTCAACCTTCATGATGAAAAGTAAGGGGGATAGGGGATCCCCTTGTCTCACTCCCTTTCCACTCCCAAAAAAACATTGGGAAAATCCATTAACAAGAACTAAAAATATGCAAGAGGAGATACAAGACATGATAATTTTCTTAAATTTATCTGGGAATCCAAATTGGTTTATGAATCTATCTAAGAAATTCCAATCAAGTCTATCATAAGCCTTATCCATGTCTAATTTTAACACCATTTCAGCAATGTTACTCTTATCCATGGAGTGAATTGATTCATGAACAAAAATAATCCCATCTTGAAATTGTATTCCTAGGAAAAAACCCTCTTTCTAAGCTTTGATAATATCTTCCGTAATTAGATGTAATCTTATTGTAAACAACTTATTAATGATATTATAGATGGAGTTACACACACTGATTGGATGGAAATCAAAAAATTTAACCACTCCATCCTTGAGAATTAAAATAAAGAAAGTATGATTAAATTCTTTTATTATCTAGGTAGAATCAATGAATTTATTGACCACATCAACTACATCATCACTAATTATTTCATAATTTTTTTGAAATAAGGTTATTTGAAAACCATCAAGTCCAGGAGCTTTATTGAGATTTATTTGAGATGACAAATTTGAGATCTTCATTAGATGTAGCTATAATAAGAGATTCATTATCTCCTTGAATTACCAATTCTAGAATAACATGAAGAAATATTGTTCAAATTTGATATTTATTTTGAAGTCATTCTTAAACAATTTTTTAAAGAAATTAACACTCTCTTGGTTAATGAGATTTGTATCAGAGGTGATTTGATGTAGAAAAAATAGGCCAACCTTCTGGAGGCCATAAATTTTGACTCTTAACTCCGTTTGAGCTCTTACTTGCACCAAAATGACCATATCAAAAAGTTTGATTATGTATTAAGTAGCTCTTTCTACTTAGATTTTATTTTAATATTTTTTGGAGGATAAACATGATCATTTGAGGGTATGAAATTAACATTTAATAATATTTTAGGGATTTTCTATTTTTAGAATTGAAAGTCAACTTCAGTTGAATTTCATTTTATAAGCTAATTTTAGTATTTATGTTATTTTGGGAAAATTTTAGAGCTGTGTGTGTTTTCATACAAAACTTATTATAAATAATAGCTGCTAAAAAAAGACATTTTTTTTAGATTTTTCAAAATTTTGCATGTCAACTCTAATTTTTGAGTTGAGGCTTATTTAAGAATAGTTTGGGTTTGTAATTATTTCAAGAAATAAATATAAATAAATTATAAGTATTGTTTCAAGATCTTGGCCTATTGGTAATTTTATTATTCTTGATAGTTTTTGGGTTCTTTATCTGGTATTAGAACAAATTCAAATCTTGGAGGAGTAAAAAATGGTGAGAAGATGAGGAGGTGTTACAAAGATGAACTAGACTATACAATAGCTACATAGGTAAGTTAAAAAATTAACATAAGTTATCACCAATCAGTAGAAAAGACATGGTGGTGATGAGGAAGACATAGATCATGATGAAGAAGTTCAACAAGAAGAAAAACAATAAGAGTAGCAACCATTGATGGAAGAGAGGATGATTTGAGCTTTACAAGGAAGAAATAAAGGAATCAAGGTTGAGTTCCAAATTATGGAGGTAGTTTAAAACTAGAGGAGTTGATCGATTGAATGAATAGCATGGAGAAGTTCTTCGAGTGGAAGACTATGAGAGAAGACAAAAAGGTAAAGTTTGCATGCATGAAATTGAAAGGTCATGCAATGATTTGGTGAAATCACCTACAGAAAGAGAGAAAGAGAAAAGGCAAATGGAAGATTAATTCATGGAAAAATATGGAGAATAAGTTGAGGGAGAAATTTCTTCATGTGGATTATGCACAAATCTTGTACAAAATATTTTAGAATTTGAGGCAAAAAGATCATAGTATACAAGAGTATACAGATGAATTTTATAAACTTTCCATACGAGTAGAGCATGATGAAATAAAAGATTAGATGGATTCAAGGTTTTTAAATGGTTTAAAATTTTATATTTAAGCTGAATTGAGCATGCATAAAATAATTAACATGGAGGAGGCTTATCAATAAGCTTTGAAGGTAGAAGAAAAACAAAATAGATAGAATTTTAGAAGGACATCTATTGGTATAAAAATAGGTAGATCCCATCTAATAAGGGGATGAGGTGGATTTAATACCACTATAGGTGGATTTAATTCAAATAAAAGTGAATCATCACATGGTGAAGAAAGGCAAGATGATAATAGGCAAAGGTTTCAATACCAACAAAAAGGAAGATGATTTTAGAGAGAATGAGGTTATGGTGGTGCTAGAGGATGGTTTTTGAATCAACATAGATATTATGTATGTTATAGATGTGGAGAAGAAGGGAACAGGGCATTTGAGTGTCCACACTATCAAGATCAAGAAAGGAGGCAAGAAGATCACCCAAGAGTAAATCTAGTTCAAGCTGAAATAAAAGAGCAAACTACTAAAGTTACACCAGCTGATGTTAAAGAGAATCTCATGATGATAAGAACAATGATTGCTCTAAGGAAGGATAAAGTGCATAATAAATAAGGTTGTGATTTATGGCTATGATCAAATATTTTTTGAATAAGATGTACTTTAGGTGGAAAGGTATGTAAAGTAATTATAGATGGTGGTAGTTATGAAAATATGGTTTCTAAAGAAATGATTGAGAAACTAAATCTACAATGTGAAATGCATCCTATCCCTTATTGAATTTTATGTTTTAAGAAAGGGAATGAGTTCATAATAGATAAAAGGTGCTTAATCAATTTTTTTATAGGAAAACATTATAATGATGAAATATGGTGTGATGTTATTTCGATGGATGCATGTGATGTGTTATTGGGGAGACCATGGAAATTTGACATGAAAGTAGTTCATGATGGAACAAAGAAGATGTACAATTTTTGGAAAGGTGGTATAAAGGTATTTTTATTACCTCTTAAAGAGGAAGAGAAGATAGAATTCATGCTCTATACTAAAGAATTTATCCAAGATATGAAGGTAGTGGGTTACTATTATGCACTAGTAGCAAAGAATGAAGAAACAAAAATGGTGCCAATAACAACAAAAGCATCACATTGATGGATGCATGTGATGTGTTATTGGGGAGACCATGGCAATTTGACATGAAAGTAGTTCATGATGGAACAAAGAAGACGTACAATTTTTGGAAAGGTGGTATAAAGGTATTTTTATTACCTCTTAAAGAGGAAGAGAAGATAGAAATCATGCTCTATACTAAATAATTTATCCAAGATATGAAGGTAGTAGGCTACTATTATGCATTAGTAGAAAATAATGAAGAAACAAAAATGGTGCCAATACCAACAAAAGCATCACATTGATGGATGCATGTGATGTGTTATTGGGGAGACCATGGCAATTTGACATGAAAGTAGTTCATGATGGAACAAAGAAGACGTACAATTTTTGGATAGGTGGTATATAGGTATTTTTATTACCTCTTAAAGAGGAAGAGAAGATAGAAATCATGCTCTATACTAAATAATTTATCCAAGATATGAAGGTAGTAGGTTATTATTATGTACTAGTAGCAAAGAATGAAGAAACAAAAATGGTTCCAATACCAACAAAAGAAACAAGAGTGTTGAAAGAATATGTAGATGTTATGCGTAATGAGTTACTACATGGTTTACCACGAAAAAGAGATATTTAACACTACATTGATTTGATTTCGGGATCAACTCTACCCAATCAAGAAGCTTATAGGATGAGTCCAATAAAACATGTAAAATTAAATAAATAGGTTACTAAATTGATAAGGAAGAAAGTGATAAGGGAGAGTATGAGTCCATGTGCAACACCATCATTACTAACTCCAAAGAATGATGGAGGATGAAGAATGTGTGTGGATAGTATTGTAATTAATAAAATTACATTAAAATATAGGTTTTTGATACCTCGTTTAGATGATATGATGGATGTGCTTGTATAATCAAAATATTTTACCAAGATTGATCTAAGGAGTGGCTATTATCAGATTCAAATTCATGAAGGAGATGAGTGTGAAACTACATTCAAGACTAGGGATGGCTTATATGAGTAAATGGTGATGCCATTTGGATTATCTAATGTACCTAGCACATTTATGAGGGTGATGAATATAGTTCTATGAGAATATATTGATTAGTTTGTGGTTCTTAATTTTGATGATATTTTGATATTCAATAAGACTAAAAAACACTTACAACATTTGATAATGGTAATGGATTTGTTAATAAAGGAGAAGTTATATGTAAATTTGACAAAGTACATGTTTATACTGAATAATTTGGTATTTTTTAAATTTTTAGTTTCAACAGATGGTGTGAAAATGGATGAAGAAAAGATAAAGGCAATTTTTGAGTGGCCGATTCCAAAAAAAATTATAGAGGTAATAAGTTTCCATGGTTTAGAAACTTTTTATAGAAATTTTATTAAAATTTTTAGTAGTATTGTGGCACCAATAACATATTGAATGGGAGGGAAAGAATTTGCATGGACTAGAACATCCATAGAAAACTTTGAATTTTTGAAGAAGAAGATTATAGAAAGACCAATTTTAGCATTACTGGATTTTAACATAGTGTTTGAGGTTGATTGTGATGCTTCATTTGTGGGAATTGGTGCTATGTTAAGTCAAGAAGGAAAGCCAATAGAATATTTTAGTGAGAAATTGAATGAGGTAAAGATAAAGTATTCTAATTATGATTTTGAACTTTATGCAATTGTATAAGCATTAAGACATTGGAGGCATTACCTGGTGCCTAAGGAGCTTATCCTATTTATAGATCATGAGGATTTGAAGTATATGAATTCAAAAATGAAGTTGAATAGTAGGCATGCAAAGTGGGTTTCTTTCTTGTAGGTGTATACTTTTTTGTTGAAGCATAAATAAAGAGAACATAATTAGGTAGCTGATGCATTGACCAGGAGACTAACATCATTAACTACTATGGTGAGTGAAGTAGTTATATTTAAATTTATCAAAGAATTATATGATACTTATCCATATTTTGGCAAGATAGTTGAATAGTAAAGTAATCCATTAGCAGGTGGGATAGATATTACTCATGATGAGTATCTTATGCAAGAAGGTTATCTCAGAAATAATTATGCATTCTAGTTGGGTCCCTATGAGACAATATAATAAGAGAATTACATAGTGGTGGTTTGGCTAGACATTTTAGTAAGAAAAAGATAATAACTTTGGTGGAGGAAAAGTATTTTTGGCCAAGGATGAAGAGAAATGTGACAAGGTATATTTCAAGGTGTAAAATATGTCAAGTGGCTAAAGAATATGCACAAAATATTAGACTATACATGCCATTACTAGTTCTAAGAGGACCATGGATAGATTTGAGTATGGACTTTGTATTAGGATTTCCAAACACACACAGAGGTAATTATTTAATTTTTTTTGTTGTAGATAGATTCTATAAAATGGTTCATTTCATTGCATGTAAGAAAACCATTGATGCCACTAGAGTTTCAAAATTATTTTTTATGGATATTGTGAGATTGTATGGTGTTCTAAAAACTATTACTTGAGATAGGAAAACAAAATTTCTAAGTCATTTTTTGAGGACTTTGTGGAATAAGATGGGTACTAAGCTACAATTCAATAGTGCATATCACCCACAAATAGATGGATGAACAAAATTAGTAAATAGGAGCTTAGGAAATTTATTGAGATGCATAGTGGGAGAGAAGCCAAAGCAATGGGACTTGGCTTTACCAAAAGTTGAGTTTGCATATGAAATTTTAGTGAATAGATCAATAGAAAAATCACCTTTTAAAATTGTTTATGGGAGAAATCCTATGGGTATTTTATATTTGGTACAATTTTCAATTGTAGATCAAAATAGTGATGATACAGAAGCATTTGCAGAGCATATGTAGTAGTTGCAAGGAGTAAAAAGAAAGTTGCAAGAAAGTAATGAGAAATATAAAGTAGTAGTGGATGTCAGAAGAAGATCCAAGGTATTTCAAGAAGGAGATTTGGTAATGGTTTACTTGAGGAAAGAGAGATTTCCAAAGGCACATAAAATAAGTTGAAGTACAAGAAAAATAGACCATGTAGAATTGTGAACAAAATCAATGATAATGCCTATGAGGTAAGTTTATCATAGAATTTTGATATATCTATAGTATTTAATGTTTTATATTTATATGAATTTGATGGAGAAGATGGTGAAGGTGAAGAAGTAAATTGGGAAAAATAAGTTCCAAAGAAGAAGAAAGAAAGAATAGTGTAGGTTTTGGATATGAAGACAATGAACACAAGGCAAGGGAATTATAACATGTATTTGGTGTAGTGGAAAAGATTGTAGAAAAATGAAAACACTTGGATTATAGAATGGGAGATAAATAATATTGACAAGGGAAAATGGCAGCATTACAATCAAGGCAACTTGCAAGAGCTGAGTTGTTTTCAACTAGAGGAGAATGATGTAGAAAAAATAGGCCAACCTTTTGGAGACCATAACTTTTGACTCGTAACTCTATTTGAGCTCTTCCATACACCAAAATGATGGTATCAAAAATTTATATTATTATCTAAGTATCTCTATCTACTTAGATTTTATTTTGATATTTTTTAGAGGCCAAACGTGATCATCTGAGGGTCTGAAATTAACATTTAATGATTTTTTAAAGGATTTTCTATTTTTAAAAATTGTGTATTTTTAGAACTAGAAGTCAACTTCAATTGAATTTTTTTCCATAGGATAATTTTAGTATTTAGGTTATTCTAGGAAATTTTTAGATTCATGTGTGCTTGTATGAGAAACTTACTATAAAAAACAACTGCTAAAAATAGACATTTTTTTTAGATTTTTAGATTTTTTAAATTTTTGCATGTCAACTCTAATTTCCATGTTGAGGCTTATTTAAGCATGGTTTGGGTTTGTAATTATTTCAAGTAATAAATACAAATCAATTTTGAGTATTGTTTCAAGATATTTGCCTATTGGTAATTTTCTTATTCTTGATAGTTTTTAGGTTCATTATGATTTGTACTTCACTATCTAAAATTTCCTTACTAGTGTTATGAGCTCTTTGTTTCAATGTTGACATATAGAAGAAGTGGTTATTTATATCCTCCTTATTAAGCCATATATTTATTGAATTTTGTCTCCAAATATTCTCTTCCCTTGAAACTTAGTGTGATACTTAAAAATAAGGTGTTTTTCCTTATTTTGAGTGTCTAAATCATATCCATTTCTTTCTATCTCATATTCAAGAAAAGAAATTTTTGATCTTAAAGATTTTTTCTAAATATTAACATTCCAAATAAATTTTTATTCCACTATTTGATTTTTAATTTAACATTATTCATTTTTTCAACCAACCTGAACATGGTTGAGCCATTCACAGTTGGAAACCACCATTATAACGCCCTGTCATGAATTTTGAGATGAGAAAATCACATATGTTCCATTCTAAATGGATATCTAATTTCTTTGGTAGAATTTTTCACTTAGTTAAACTAAAGAGGGTTATGGTCCAAATATACAAGGGAGATCCTTTAACATAAACTCTTTTTATGCTAACCAATCCATATAAATGGAAATTCTATCCAATCTGCATTGATTAAGGTTCTCTCCCAACCTCATGTTACTCCAAATATATTTAGAGCCTTTTAATTCCATGTTTAGCATACCAATATCATAAATTAGAGAGGAAAAATCCTCCATACTATCTGAAACCATTTGATTTCCACCTTTGTTATCCCTTGGATGTAATGGAGAGTTGAAATCTCTAGACATGATCCAAGGGAAATCTTTGCAAGTATTCCTAAAAAATCTTATATTTTTCCATAAATTTATATGAGCAACTATTTAATTAGGTGCATATATGTTATAAAATATGCATTGATTACCATCTATTGAATCTATAAAGAGAATCACTAAATGGTTAGGATATTTAAATACCATTTCCCCAACTAAAGTGTTGTTATCCTATAAAGTAATAAGGACCCATAAAGCTCCCACCAAATTAGAACAAACTACACTAGCTTCCTTCCAATAAGTGTCTTTATGGTTTTTAAAATAATTTTCTTCTATTTTTTTTAAATCTTGAATTGTCAACATTTAAGCTTTGTGACTTCTAAAATCTCTAACACTTTTTGTTTTAAGTAACTATGCATTCGTCTAATATTCTAGGAAAAGATCAACATAATTAACTAAAAGGTGATGGATTACCTCCCTTAAATAAAAGAGTTGATTAAAGTCCATTTGTAATTTCCAACTTAGTTAAATTTTTGAAAATTTATTTTCTTACTATTTTCCTAACTTTTGGAGGCATCTTATATTTAGTCCCTTTATTTGCCCTCTTGTGGGTGATAGAAGAGGAAAACTTTGATTTTATGTTGTGTTTAAGAGTTCCCAGAATATCTTGTGAATCTATCTCTCTTTCTTGAGTACCTTTTGGTGAAGAATCAATTAGATGATTTAAAACTTCTACACTAAGAGCTTTCCCTGAAATCTTCTTATTGAGATCTTAAGAGATGTCTTGATCATCTTGTAGTCGTGCTAGAATTTCAACCTAATTTGGAGATTTTAGAAAATATTGATTTTGCCTAATCTCTAGCCTATTTTCTATCTTAAAAATAATTAAATTTGACTCCTTGCCTACAGATAGATGATTCAATGAATTGTGCATCTGGGTTGTCTCTTTTGCATCAATTTCCTTTAATTACTTCTCTATATCTACATCAACATTATTTTCTTTCACAACCATTTATTCTAAGGTAATTTATGCATCTAACATTACCTCTTTGCCTTTCTACTTTTATAGATCTGTTGAAACTTATAAATCTAAAGGATTTTCAATTTATTTAAATGAAACACCTCCTTTTCTATGCCAAGAGGGCTTGACATGAGTCACTTTATGTTGAGGAGGTGATGGACAAAACTTTGAATAATGTCTCAACTTGTGGCATTTATCACAAAGAAGGGATGATTTTTCAAACTCTATTCTTTATTTATAGATTTCAAAAGGGGTATGTAGAAACATCGATGAAAGAATTTCATGGTTTACATAGGTGTTTACACAAAAATGAGCATGAACCAATTTGGATCTAGCTTTTATTGCTGAATTAAAAACAACTAGGTATCCAAATGTCTTAGCAATTCTAATGAAGATATTTTCCTCCCAAAATTCTACTAAGAACCCAAGGAGATGCACCCAAATATGCATTAAGTTGATGTTTTCTATTTATAGATTAAAACCTAGTTGTCATTTAAAAAAAATGGCTTGATTATTATAATATATAATAATCAAGTTTTACATATATATAACATGAATATTCAAGTTATATATAATATAATATATATAATAGGAATATATTATATATATAACATATTTAAGTTATATATATATATATATATAATATTCATATATATATATATATATAATATTCAAGTTATATATATATATATATATATATATATATATATATATATATATATATATATATAACTTGAATATATATAATTGACATGTATTCTAAATTTTTAGAGGTCATAATTTTTGATCTGTAACTCTATTTGAGTTCTTGTTTGTGTTAAAACGATTGTCTCAAAAAATTTAGTTCATTTATAATCAGCCTTATCCACTTACAGATATTTTTAAAACTTTTCAGAGGCCATACATGACCATTTGAGGGTCTAAAATTGAATTTTAATAATTTATTAAATTTTTTCTATTTTAAGAATTAACATATTTTTGTAACCAAACATAAAATTCAGTTCAAATTCATTATTTAGGTTAATTTTTGTGTTTAGGATATATGTGGATATTTTTAGATCTATGTGAGCATACATGTGAAACTTAATTAAAATAGTAACTACTAAAAATAGTACGTCAAGTTTTTTTAATTTTTTTTTCAAATAATGAACCCAAATACTATCAAAGTTAAAAAATCAATAGGCATAGTACACAAATTAAAATAATAATTTGTATTTATTGCATAAAATAATTAGATATAATAGCATAAATAAACCTCAACTTAGAATTGGAGTTGACATGCAAAATTTAAAAATTAAAAAAAATAAAAAAACTTGACTTGCTATTTTTAGTAGTTATTATTTTTAGTAAGTTTTACATGTAAGATCACACAACTCTAAAAATCTCTACATATCTCCTAAACACTAAAATTAACCTAAAAAATGAATTTGAACTAAATTTATGTTTGGCTACAAAAATATGCTAATTTTAAAAATAGAAAGACTTGAAAAAAAATTAAAAATTAAGTTTTAGACACTCAGCTGGTCATGTACGGCCTTCATTTTTTTTTAAAGAATCCCTAAGTGGATATATTGGATTATGACTGAATTGAATTTTTTGAGATGTTCATTTTAATGCAAACAATAACTTAAATGAAATTAAAGATCAGAAGTTATGACCTCTGAAAGTTTGGACTCCACATCAATAATATACTCAAGTTATATATAACTTTAATATATATATATATATATATATATTATATTCAGGTTATATATATTATATTATATATAATATAATATAATATTATATATATTCAATATATTATATATTATTAATATATATTCAAGTGGAATATATATATAATCTCCCCAATCTTTTTTTGTTTGGTATGATAGAATATATATATATATATATATATATATATATATATATATATATATATATATATATATATATATATATATATATATATATATATATTCCACTATATATAATCTCCCCAATCTTTTTTTATTTGGTATGATAGAATCTATAACCATCGATTCGTTAAAGGCCCCTCTATCATTCAAGTCTTGTAAGTCCCTTTCATGTAGTGGTAAGGACATCATATTTTCATGTCGAGGACACATGTTCGATTCCCTTAAGGGATATATATTATTATGGGTGATACCCACTTCACCATCTATAAATAGTGGAATAAATTAACCTTGGGAGGTGCCCCTTGACTATCACACATTTTTTAATGATAATATCAAGAGACTATCACAATATGTAGAGATTAATAGGTAGAGAGAAATCTTGACTAGACTAAGGCTAGACTAGGGCTCACTAGAGACTAGAGGACTAGAGCATCATTTTGCACTACTCCCCTATCTTATATATATAACTTAAATATTATATATAACATGAATATTCAAGTGTTATATATATATATATATATATATATATATATATATATATATATATATATATATATATATATATATAACTTGAATATTTAATATATACATATATATAATTTGAATATTCAAGTACATAGATATAACTTGAATATTCAAGTTATATATAATATTCAAATTATACATATATAACTTGAATATTCAATATATATATAAGACTATAACTATAACTATAACTATAACTATAAATATATAAATATATATATATATATATATATATATATATATATATATATATATATATATATATATATATATATATATATATATATATATATTACATATTCAAATTATACATATATAACTTGAATATTCAATCAATATATATAACTATAACTATAACTATAACTATAACTATATATATATATATATATATATATATATATAACTGTAACTGTAACTATATATATAACTATTCAAGTTATATATAATATTTAAATTATACATATATAACTTGAATATTATATGTAATTTAAATATTCAAGTTATATATATATATATATATATAACTTGAATATTTAAATTACATATAATATTCAAGTTATATATGTATAATTTAAATATTATATATAACTTGAATAGTTATATATATAGTTACAGTTATAGTTATATATAACTGTAACTATAACTATATATATAACTATTCAAGTTATATATAATATTTAAATTATACATATATAACTTGAATATTATATATAATTTAAATATTCAAGTTATATATATATATATATATATATATATATATATATATATAATTTGAATATTTAATTTATATATATATATATATTTAAACATTCAATTTATATATAATATTCAAGTTATATATATTTAAGTTATATATAATATTCAAGACTTAGAAATATATATATATATATATATATATATATATATATATATTGAAGTTATATACACACACACACACATATATAAATTGAATATTTAAGTTATATAGTTTTGTATATAAATTTGAATATTCAAGTTATATATAATATTCAAGTTATATATATATATATATATAACTTTAATATTAAATATAATTTGAATATTCAAGTTTTATAGATAACTTGAATTATATGTATATGTATATATATAATTTGAATATTATAATTATATGTATAATTTAAATATTAAAATTATATATATAATTTAATTATTGAAACTATATGTATAATTTTATTATTAAAATTTATACAAATAATTTCAATATTCAAATTACTATACACACACACAAATTAAGTTATATATAAAACTTGAATATATATATATATATAATTTAAATATTCAATAATTTCAATATTCAAGTTATTTTTATATATATATTGAAACAACCAAAAACAATTTGGGATTTGTTCAATTACAGAATACACAATAACACTGTGTGCAAAGACCTGCACACAAATTGAGGTCAAGAGACAACATACCAAAAGGTCTCACACTCATGTGATTTCAACCAACACTCTATTAGGCAGCAATGAACACTCAACCAAGATTACCACATCATCAAAGGGTTCAATAAGAGAGCTTTTAATAAAAATGGAAGGTATAGTTTGGGGTGTATTGGTGTGTGAGTGCACACAAATATACACCAAACTCTATAGTTATAGAAAAAACACTTCATAGGACCATTTAATAGTATGATAACACTACTTAAGCATCAAAATCTCTTAAGAGAATTAGGTTGAAGGTTCGAAGGATAAAACCATACCTTCATGAATCCACCGCAATGGTGAATAGAGAAGCCAAGAAAACTTGGGTATAACACCCAAAATTCCATCTCAAGTTAGACCTTAGCATAAGAGAGAAAGGAAATGGAATCACTCAGGTGAACATCAAATCACCATGATCTGACCAACAATGACATACTATCACACATAGGAGCACATTAATTATAATGAAAGCCATTACTTGGAAAGAGGAACCCAAAACATAAACATATTATAATGATACACATTGGTTTTCTCTACAAAAACCAATTGGGTCCTTTGTTTATCAACCCAACAGTTCAACCACAACAACATTGGTGGCATTAGTCAATGAGTCATACTTGGCTTTCCTCTATATATATGAGGTTGTTCAAAACAACATTTTTCACATTTAATATCTTCACATTAAGAACAAAAGGAATGATATTTTTGTCAAAATCATGTTAACCATAAGAACATGACTGATACAAAGAGACAACAATAGGGCTTCAAAGGCCTCATTTTAAATTCATGCTACCTTACAAATCTTTCAAATATGTACCAAGGGTGAAAATGAGATTGTTAATAAGCTCACAAAACATAAATAAATGCCCATAAAGGAGTTCATGATTATTATTGCATCAAATTAGATAATTCCACAAACTCCTACAATTTGGTTTTACATAATTTCATTATTTAAGTAGTATAAATTCAAAATGAATTGCATTTATGGTGTTTTAAGGGCAGCCATCAGTACTAAGACTGATACCCATCATGGCTCAATATGACCTTGGGAATATAAAGTGAATATGTATTAAAAGAGTTACCAACAAGGATTTTTTTTTGGGCACAACAAGTTTTCCTAAGTACCATACACATGAAAGAAGAGTAGTCAAAATCAATGACATAGGTTGTCCATTTAATTAAGTGAATTAGAATATATGCTAAAGCAAGGTATTCATGACAATGTCAACTTTTATTCCCAACCATACTATGCACTAACTTTAATTTATAGCATTATTCAAGGTGGATGTAGCCACCCAAAACTCAACCAAGATAACTAATGTGAGAATATGCAACCATTGTTTAAAACAACAACTTCTAGCTGAATTTAAATTATTTACCAATCTTAACATTCCAGCCTAAGTAATTATCTCATACTCAATCACCTTAATGAATTTAATTTCTTTATAAACTAATATGTGCATCAAGATAAAATAATAAGATTGTGATTCCTACTTAGGAGGAAAACAACATTCATCAGTAAATTCCCAAATCTTTTCAAATTAAAACATGAAGTATACACTATTCATGAATCAATAAGAGTATTAAATCTTAATATTCAACTCTTCATTTGTAATGATGCACCTAAATTTTCATAACAAAAAACAAGTCATTATTACAACCACATTTGATGCCATCATAGAGTAAAATCACCTCACAAGGATGTACACTCCACCCTAAGCATAACTTAATAAGGGAGCATGATCACAATTATTATACTCAATAACTAATGTAGTTTTCTTTAACAATATTAGTATGAAACTAACTCATTATTATAGCTAGAAATCATAGTATAGTTTCATATGCAGCCATATACAATCTTGTAATAATCTAAAATTTTCAAGTTGAACATATAGTGTTCAATACAAGCAATGTATTATATATATATATATATATATATATATATATATATATATATATATATATATATATATATATATATATATATATATATATATATAGATAAAGTTTCATATATCAAAAAAATACACTTGTATGCCAAGATTTGAAAGATACAACATTATATAATGGAAAGAAAGAGAAATTAGAACCCACATAGCACTACTGTACATATCCAAGCTCCTTAAACATCCATTACTAATAAAAGTGTAACCAACTAATAATTCAACACTACTTCAAAATTCACAATGATAATATAATGTCTAAAACCATATAATCAGGAATAAAAATCAAGTTTACATAAGCATTAATTACATTCATAGGAACTGCTATTAGCATCACTAAACCTCAATAGGTATGTAATACACTAAACCCACTAAAACAATAAATATAACATGGCAATCCAAAATCAATAGAAGGGGAGTACACAGTCTATGAGATGTCAAAACCCAAAATTCCAGCTTGATGAGCCCAACCATAAATGGCCTTGACCACCCCAACCATTGTCTAGATGGTGAAATTAGGCATTCAAGTTTTACTAGGTAGAGATGAGCATACAGTGATACAAGCCATGTTCCAAATCCTCAATAATTAAAAAACTAAGAGGGAAAGCATAGAAGAGGTCAATAATAATGAGGTTCAACCACAACCAACACCCATAAGGGTAACTAGCCTTCAACACAAAGGTTTAAATAAGATAGTAATTCATTCATGACTCACATACATAGTCAACCAACAAAAGAGAACCATAAACAATCATATGACATAATCATAACATCCAACCACCAAAATAAGTGATTGTAAGGTCATATACATAATGAATAAACATCCAAAATCCATAAATAGTCTTATTGGTTAAAGGATTTGCATTCATATGAAGCAAAGTAAGTTGGGTATCCCATTGGATAACTTGTCAAACTTATGGGCAACAATTTAATGCCAAATCAAACCCAACCAATCCTTTCCTCATAATAAATTAAATAATTCATCAAAGGCATTTAACATGGCATGAAATTACAACAATTGGGGGTTGCTTCATGAAAGAAAACCTCTCAACCAATAGGACTAAAAAGTGTTTCAACAAATAAGTTAATTAGTGGAGTTTAGCCAACATTACAATGCTTCCAAATTCAACCATATAAGTTTCGACAAGCCTTTAAAATGGAAAAATAGTTAATAAAAGGGATAAGATTGTATATAAATGGATCCAAGATATCACCCAATAGGTTACCATCAATAACGACTTTCCAAAATAAGCATAGAGGCAAACAAAAATTTATAATCCTTTTACATATAAAGAATTTGATCCATTCATAAGGATATTATTACCCACAAACATTCAGTTATGGACAATAACATTTAGTCCAAAATATTTAATTAAAAATGGTTTCTAATCTTCTTGTTTCATACTGGGTCAAATGATTAAATAGGTATTTTATACTGGAACTAGAAAATATTCAAATAAAGAAGAGAATGTTAATAGATGAAAGGTATTCCACTTAAGTACCATTCATTAATGATTTTAATTTCCATTAAAGGGTTTAGATCAAATGATGGGAACCGCTTTCTATTTATTAGAATAATTTTCCATTAAACATCATGCAATCATTTACTTCACTTGCCCATCCTATGGTGCAACCCTTACCTAGGTAGATTTTATTTCAATTTCATAATGATGGTTTTATTTTCCAAAATATACACATGAACATAAAGGTACCTTGACCCTTTCCAAATTCAAAACTACCAGGGACACTTAAAACATAATAACATTTTAATAACATTTACAAATTAAAAATAGAGGGAAATGGATATGCGCATAACCAAGAATAGATTTGCTTAATTTAATCCATGATGGATTTATGATTATAAAATCCATAACAATTTGAAACACAACATTATAATCATAGATAAAAATGGAATCCCAAAAGAAACTTACTTGATGGAAATACATCAACCAATCTGTAGCCAAACTTATTGTTTTCATTCCTTGGTCTATCATCACCATTCCACAAAATTCATGGTTTGCCTTTTTACCCCTCATGATGGATTTTACTTTCCTTCCCTGAGTGTGGTTTGACTTAGATTTCTAGTAGGGGCTCAATCCCCTTCCTTTCTCCAAAAGAAACACAAGGAGAATATATCTCATTTATCCCAAATCCACACCCAATCGAAACCAAAATTTATATCCTTAAATGGATACATACCAGATCAATGTTGTTAGGAGGAGACAATATCCCACAAAAATACATATCCATTCACATAAATAATAATGCTTCCCTTCATGATTTTGGTGTGCTATATAAACTAAAACACCCTCCCTCATATTGGTGTGCTACCCAAGCTTTCCTTGGCTTTTTCTTGTGGTATGAGAGAGTCAAAACCCCCTCTTTTTGGCATGTTGTGTAAGTCAATCCCCAAAATACAAGTCAATATCACCTTTTTTCTAGATGTAGCATGCCCAACTAGCTATATATGCTACCCATAATAAATATAACCCCAAAATAAGTATTAAAATTTATTTTATTTTATTTTTCCAAAATGGCTCATAATGCCTCTCGACTCTCTCTAATGAAAATATGGAAGTCTGAGGTAGAAAATAAAGTTACACCCAATATTTGATCTTGCATTAAAGAAGAAAAATATTTTTCTCTCTAAGTTTGCCATTTCTTTCCCCAATTGAAGTATATGAAACATTCTAGCATTGATTCTAGATCAAGGGGGGAATACAATGTTTTATTTACTTTTACTTCTTGTGTGTGTGTGAAAAATATTCCACAACCCAATAAGATAATACGATGCCCCTCGAAAAGAAATGAGAAAAAATAAGACCTTATAACAAGGATTTGGTGGGGTTATGACATCCTCCCCCTCTTAGAGAGGAGCCATTCTGGTGACTATTTTAAACAACTAGGGATCACACTACCCAAAAAATATTATATCAAATGCTTACAAAATATTCTACATCATAAAATATCAATAACTATGTCCTAGTAACAAAACAACCACTTGGTAAATCTTTTATAGGTTATTTAATTTGAAATGTGTTATGCTAACTACATATTTATGCATTTTAATAATAAATCCCAATGAAAAAGACAATAACAAATTTCACCTCCATACTTTTACATGGAGTGAAAATCAATTTAATAGTACATGAAATAATGATAATAATGGGGCATTGGGAGACAATTTATAATCTAAAATGATAATACACAATAAGGCTCCCCACCTAAGTTATTAGCATGGAGTGTAGCCAACTAAACATGATCACAAAATTAAATGTCATCCCAACATCAAGCTAGCTCAAGATTCCTAGGGTCCAAGTCATGGATCACATAGGTGTAAATTACATAGGTAATGAAAACCAAATTATGGAAACAAAACCTATTAATAAAATGGGTTCCAAGGCATAGGGATAACTATAACTTGTAATAAACTTTAAGTCCAACCCCAAACCATAACACCCTACTTAAGAAAGAAATCAAGCACAAACACAAATGTAATAAGAGAAATAATAATCTTATAATAAATCAACCCAATGCAAGGAAAAATGAACAAAAAATGCACCCACACAAGGATGACATTAGCCAAAATCCACTCAACATAAAAGCAATTAAATAGGGATAGACCAAAAAAAGCTAGAGGACCCAAATGAACCATAGATTTTGAAATTATGTCACCTTAAAATTTACCTATTGACAACAATCCAAATACTCATAAATCCTACCCTTTATTTTACCATCTTCCAAATTCCACCACTGATCCTAGCTCACTTGACCTATTCTTACAACCACCAATGTGGGACATCATTAGTATCTACTCAAGAAATAAATATCAATAATATGAACTCTACTATGTACATAATATGAAACATGTCAATAATGAATTTAAGCATACACATCCATGATAATAATAATCCAGTTAGAACCAATAATCATGATAATCAAAATCACACATCTAAGTCACAATAATCAGCTGTAATAATAAGTAGAATTTCAATTAAAGCTAGGCTAAACTTGTTGAACCAATGGGTTAATAGTAACTACAAATGCCTTGTTTAGTGGGGGAAAAAAGTCAACCCAATCAAGTATAAAATAATAGCAATGGGCATTTAGACCTAAGACACAACCCAATGAAAATATAATAAAATTAAATTTTCATAAGACATGAGGATATAACATAATCCAAACAAGGAAATATTCAACCTTACTTACCAATATTATAAATAGTATCCCAAGGACAGTCCCATCTCACCATAGGATTATCTTATCAATTCACATGTCATCTCGTGATACCATAGTGAACATATGGGGAGCTGACTACTTCCCTAACACTAGATTACACGTGTTTATATTTAAGATTATAATTTATTTTCCTCATAATGACACACACATGGCCATTTATGAAGATGATTATTTAACAACATAAGCATATAGTGTTTCCAAAACATAGTAGCTTACACTCACCTTAAAAGGCTTTCTAATAAGAGTGCTATCGACACTTCTAAATAGAAAAAAATATAGTTATGATATAATAAGTTATAAATTGATTGTCTAAATTATATTAACAATCTAAATATAAGATTTACTAGGGTTATAATTATTGGTGTCAACACCACATACCTGTAACATGAGGTCAACAATTATAATCATCCAATTCTACTAGATTGAAACCAAAATCCAAATTAAAAGTGGAATAATTACACTAAAAACATTATTACACATGCATAATATTAAGAACATTCATTACATAATGTCTTTACAGAAGGGGTTAGTACAACATCCCATACCAACCATGCTGAATAATGAAGAAACCATACCAGGCATTGCATGTAACTTGAAGGCTTACAACATGTTTTCTAACACACACAAGAGCTCGCATGATGGTACAGGGATACCAATACCACCATCCAAAACCATCCATCTAAGGGCATCACCCAAATTTCATCATTCTATCTAAGATTCAATTGGGTACCTAGGATTTTAAATACCACCTAATCAAGGCTTAGTGCTACTCTATCAGAGCATAAAATCAACACACATTCTAGTTATTCTTCGAAAAAAAAAGAATATTCATCCCATAACATTCTTAATAGGTGTAACAATAATAATACCTCAACCAAAGCATGGTTGCACCTATATACCAACACATTTATGCATTTTTACAAGTACCACCTTGCTGATTTCATATAAATATCCAAATTTTAGGACTAGTTAATGATTCACAAGGGTATATAACAATAAAATTCATAAGGGTTGTTTTTACCACAACCTCTAAGAGGTCTCTAAATTAACTCTAAATCCATAAAGTGACCATTAGGTATTAATATCCCATAGCCAACTCATGGCACACGTGGTGCACATTCTGAATGAATCAACTGGCCACTTGTGTAAAGGGGAAAAGTGGATTTTCAGCCTAAGAGAGACTTTACTTCCTATCCCATACCCAATCAAGATAATTATGTATGTAGTGCTTCTTTACCCTCAACCTCATACTTGCACCAATACTCAGTACTAGAGTAGTGATACGAGATTACACCACACAACACAACATTATACCTTGAAAAATTAAATCAAATAAAAGTTGGTTTCAAGAGGGAAAACACATCACATGAGTGGTGTAGAGCTACATTTCCACATACCAATATATTAACAACACAAGGTCACATTTATTCCATGATAGGTATAGAAATTACTGATACATCAACTTTAAAAACATATATCAAGGTAAGGTTCACATGGTTGATTTAGGGAGTGGGAGATCTCTTTACACAAGTAATTTTCCATTATTCACACCTTCAACCTTTAACAAGATACAATCATGTATATAAAAATATCATACAAAAATGTTGATTTCAATAAGATAAAATGAAAATATATAAGGCTAACCATGCACACACTATATAATGAAGATACATATTTACCTGATTCAACAAAATCAATGAAAAGTCATATTTATAAAACACCTAACAATTTAATATACAAGGAGGATCCACATGAAGACAAGTCATGCATATGTGTCTCAGGTATTTTAATAAATTTTCCAAGGTATTTTTACATCATAACTATTAACACACATGGCATGAAACATAAGGGTCCATACTCCCATCAAGTCACTCGATGTCTAGATGCCATCAAAATAACACTAAATATCCATCATATAATACACATAATCATTCTTAGGGATCTCAAATCATGATCACCTTTCTTCTAAGAAGGTTGTGTTCTAAAAAGGCCTATAAAATCTATCTCCATGAGTTTTCGAGAAATTTACCACTAATGTTCATGCAACATGGATCGATGGATTACACTAATCAATAATAATAAGATATCCCCAAAACTATTTGACTTACCCAAGTAAGTTCATCAAACTCACTCCATCAGGCCTAGGCTTAAGCCACACCCTTGGTCCTCCTAAGTTATCATACCTTAGCATCATTGGATAACTTACCCATACAAGCTATCAATGGCCACTAAGGCATTATCTCATGATTCAAACAACAAGATTATATAACTATTCTTCTAGTTGGCCTAATCCAACAAGTTAAAGATTAATTAATGATGCTTGCTTTGATACAATAATGATTTTAGGAAAGGTTCAACTCATCCATGGCATGTGGTGAATTCTATAGCACTACCATGGAAATTATAAATTCTCACAATCAATAAGTTCAATTGAACTTAGAATAAACACCCTCATGGATGTAGGGCATATCTATATCATAACAGACAACCCATGAGTGTCAAAACATAGACAAGTTTTCAAATAGGCATCTGCATGGATGCATAATTCAACCAAAATATAAATAAACATCCCCATGGACATAACATATCTGTGGTCAACATGACATCTTCATGGAAATCAACCCATCCATGATTAAATAAACATCATATATGTGAGCATATCCATGATCAAAACAACTTCAAAGATGCAAAATAGGGAATAAAAATTCCCATACATTTATTTACCTTCATCCCTTGGAGTTATGAAGCCACATGATTCTCTATCTAACTCAAAATAGACTAAATACATAAATAAGATCAAGTTCTTATTTCAGTAAAGATTCTTCCTCAAAAGTAGAGATCCCAAGCCTTACTGATTTATCCAAGTAAATTAGACACTCTCACCCATTTAGCCCTCTAAGTTTAAGCCCAACCCTCGATAATCATAAGGTAATAATTTTATAATCATCTATTGATGACTTGACCATACAAGTCAACAATAGATATTGAAAAACATTTTCCTCAATTCTAAGGGTGAAGTGGCTATCAACAGTCTCCCATTGACTACCCATAAAAATCAACATTTAATAGGTGATGTTTTACCCAATACAAATCAATAAGGGAAGGTTTGTCCCAACCAAGGATAAGGGTAAGCATTCAAAAGTCATTACATAAATTTACCAATTTTTGTACATACACACATTCCATAATACATGAATTTTCAACACTTTAGGTTTGCATAATAAAGAACTATTTAATTCACCTAAGAGTCTAATTTTTTTTTAAAGGTCATAGCATAGCCTTCCAACCATATAACACACACACACACACACACACACACACACACACACACACACACACACACACACATAGAGACACACAGACACACAGACACACAGACACACACACACACACACACACACACACACACACACACACACACACACACACACGCACACACACACACACACACACACACACACACACACACACACACACACACACACACACACACAAGGTATATATCTTTACCCACAATTTGGTATGCGCTAAATCATATAATGTGCCAATTCAATCTTAATAGGGCAACATAACCATACAAGCATTATTTAGCCATTTACAGGCATACACATACATGCTAGTATAAAATGAGCCTCCATAAAGATATGTACATTATATTATGTGTATTTTTAACCACCCAAAAGTATATTTTGAAAATATAACTCTTTGAAAATATACGCACAATCACACAAAATCTCAACTAGCTTTTAAAGTATATGATAAAATCAGTTTAATATGTCTAAAATCATCCAAAACATTTAAAACACATGCTTTGATACCAAATGAAACAACCCAATTTTTTTTTGGGAGTTTCTAAATTATAAAGTACACAATAGAACTAGATGTAAATACCTGTACACAAACTGAGGTCAAAAGACAACATACCAAAAGGTCTCACACTCACATGCTTTCAACCAACACTCTATTAGGTGGTAGTGAATAATCAACTAGGATTACCACTTCATAAAAGGCTTTTATAAGAGATATTTTCATAAAAATGGAAGGTATAGTTTGGGGTGTATTGGTGTGTGTTCACACACTAATATATGCCAAACTCTATACTCAGAGAAGAAACCCCTCATAAGACTATTTAATGGTCTGATAACACTACTTAAGCATTGTGGTCTCCTAAGAGAATTAGGTTGAAGGTTTAGAGGGTAAAACCAAACCTTCACAAATCCACCACAATGGTGAATATAGTAGATAAGAAAACTTTGGTATAACACCGCAGAGTCCATCTCAAGTTAAACCTTAGCATAAGAGAAAAAGGCAATGAAATCACTCAGGTAAACACAAATCACTGTGATCCAACCAACCATGACATACATGCACACATAGGAGTACATTTAGTATAAGAATAGCCATTACTTGGGAAGAGGAACCCCAAACATAAACATATTATAAGGATACACATTAGTTTTTCCTATGGGACACCAATCAGGTCCTTTGTTTATCAACCCAATGGCTCAACCACAACAATATTGGTGGCATTAGTCAATGAGTCATACTTGTCTTTTCTCTATATATATGAGGTTTTTTAAAATAACATTTTTCACATTTAATGTATTCATATTAAGAAAAATTGATATTTCATATGATTGACAAAAGGAATGATATTTTCATCCAAATCATGTTAACCATAAGAACATGACTGCTATGAAGAGACAATAATAGGGATTCAAAGGCCTCATTTTAAATTCATACCACCATGCAAAACTTAGAAAAACCAATATCATTCAAATATGTACCAAGGGTGAACACGAGATTGTTAATAAGTTCACAAAACATAAAGAAATTCTCATAAAGGAGTTCATGATTATTATTACATTAACTTAGATAATTCCACAAACTCCTACAATTTGGTTTTCTATAATTTCATTTCTTAATCAGTAGAAATTCAAAATAAATTTTAGATATGGTGTTTTAAGGGAAGCCATCAGTACCAAGACTAATACCCATCATGGATCAACATGACCTTGGGAACATAAAGTGAATATGTATTAAAAGAGTTACTATAAAGGATATTTATTTGGACACAATAGTTTTTCCTAAGTCCCATACACATGAGAGAGGAGTAATCAAAATCAATTACATAGGTTGTTCATATAATTAAGTGAATTAGAATATATGTTGAAGCAAGGTATTCATGACAATATCAACTTTTATTCCCAAATGTACTATGCATGAACTTTAATTTATAGCATTATTTAAGGTGGATGTAACCACCCAAAACTCAATCAAAATAACTAATGTGAGACTATGCAACCATTGTTCAAAATAACAACATCTAGCTCAATTTAAAACATTTACCAATCTTAACATTCCAACATAAGTAATTATCTCATACTCAATCACTTTCATGAATGTAATTACTTTACACACTAATATGTGCATCGAGCTAAAATAGTAAGATTGTGATCCCTACTTAGGAGGAAAACAATATTCATTAATAAATTCCCAAATCTTTTTAAATTTCAACATGAAACATACACTATTCATGAATAAACAAGAGTATTAAATCATAATATTTAACTCTTAGTTTGTAATGATGCACCCAAATTTTTATAACAAAAACCAAGGCATTATTACAACCACATTTGATGACATCATAGCGTAAAATCACCTCACAAGGAGGTACACTCCACCATAAACATAGCTTAATAAGGGTGCATGATCGTAATTATTATTATCAATAATTAATGTGGCTTTCTTTATCAATGTTAATATGAAACTAACTCTTTATTATAGCTATAAATCACTATATAGTTTTATATGTAGCCATGTACAATCTTGTAACAATCTAAAATTTTCAAGTTGAACATGTAGTGTCTAATCCAAGCAATGTATAATATATCCATCAATAAATAAAGTTCATATATCAAAAAAACACACTTGTATGCCAAGATTTGAAAGATACAACATTCCATAATGGAAATCAAGATAAATTAGAACCCACATAACACTACTATACATATCTAGGATACTTAAACATCCATTACCAACAGAAGTGTAACCAACTAGTAATTAAATATTACTTCAAAATGCACACTAATAATATAATGTCTATAACCATACAAACAAGAATAGAAATCAAGTTTACATAAGAATTAATTACATTCATGGGAACTACTATTAGCATCACTAAACCTCAACATGTATGCAATACATTAAATCTATTGGAATAATTAACCATAACACATAAATCCAAAATTATTGGAAGGGGAGTACCTAATTTGTGAGATGCCCAAACCCAAAGCTCCAACCTGATGAGCCCAACCATCAACTAGATGGTGGAATCATGCATTCAAGTTTTACCAAGTAGAGATGAGCATACAGTGACATAAGCCATGGTCTAACTCATCAATAGTTAAACAAACAAGAGGGAAAGCATAGAAGAGGTCAATAATAATGAGGTTAAACCATAACCACTACCCACAAGGGTAATTAGCCTTTAGCACAAAGTTTTGAATAAGGTAGTAATTCATTTATGAGTCATATACACAATAAATCAGTAAAAGAAAACCATCAATGGTCATAAAATATAATCATAACATCATCCACCAAAATAATCAACTACAAGGTCATACACATATTGGAATCAACATCAAAAATCCATAAATAGGTTCATTAGTTTAAGGATTTGCATTCGTATGAAGCAAAGTAAGTTGGAAAGCCCATTGGCTAACTTGTCAAACTCATGCATAATGATTTAATTCAAAATCAAAACCCATCAATCCTTACCTCATAATAAATGAAATAATTCATCAAAGGCATTTAGAATGGCCAATAAACTTCAAAAAATTGTGGGTTACTTCATGAAATAAAACCACTCAACCAATAGGACTAGAAAGTGTTTCAACAAATAAGTTAATTAATGGAGTTTAACCAGCATTGAAATGCTTCCACATTCAACTATATAAGTTTTCACTGGCCTTTAACATGGAACAACAATTAATAAAATGGATAATATTGTATATAAATGGATCCAATATATCACCCAATAGGTTACCGTCAATAATGAATTTCCAAAATAAGCATACAGGCAAACAAGAATTTACAATCCTTTTAGATATAAGGCATTTAGTCCATTCATAAGGATATTTTTACCTACAACCATTTGTCTATGGACAATAACATTTAGTCTAAAATATTTGATTAAAAATAATTTCTAATCTTCTTGTTCCATACTGGGTCAAATGATTAAACATGTATTTTATATCAGAATTAGAAAATATTCAAATAAAGAAGAGAATGCTAATAAATGGAAGGAATTCCATTTACGTACCATTCATTAATGATTTTATTTTCCAACACTGGGTTTAGATCAAATGAGGGGAACCACATTCTATTTATTAGAACAATTTTCCATTAAATATCATGCAATCATTTACTTCACTTGCTCATCCTATGGCACAACCCATACCCAATCATATTTTATTTCAATTTCATAATTATGGTTTTATTTTTTAAAATCTAAGCTTGAGCATAAAGGTACCTTGACCCTTTCCAAATTCAAAACTACCAGGGATGCTTAAAACATAACAACTTTTTAATAACGATGCTTACAAATTAAAAATAGAATGAGAGAGATGCAGGTGCATCTAATAATAGATTTGATTAATTTAATCCATTATGGATTTTATATTATAAAATCCATAAAAATTTGAACCACAACATTATAATCATAGATAAAAATGGAATCCCAAAAGCAACTTACTTACTGGGAATACATCGACCAATCTACAGCCAAAGTTATTATTTTTCATTCTTTGGTCCATCATCGCCCTTCCACAGAAGTCATGGTTTGCTTTTTTACCCCTTAGGAAGCATTTTAATTTCCTTCCCTAAGTGTGGTTTGGCTTATATTTACAACAGGGGTTTGATACCCTTCCTTTCACCAAAATAATCACAAGGAGAATATATCTCCTATGTCCCAAACCCAAACCCAACCGAAACCAAAATCTATATCCTCAAATAGATACATACAATATCAACACTTCTGAGAGGAGAAAATAACCCCCAAAATACATATCTAATCAAAAAAATAATTATCCCCCTTCAGGCTCTTAGCATTCTATATAAGCTAAACACCCTCCCCCATATTGGTGTGCCACCCAAGCTTTCCCTGTATTTTTCCTATGGTGAAATAGAGAGTCAAACCCCCTTCATTTTGGCATGTTGTGTAATTTGATCCCCAAAATACAATTTAATAGCCTATTTTTTTCTAGATGTGGCATGCTCAACCAACTACATATGCTACCCACAATAAATATAACCCAAAAATAAATATTAACACTGATTTTTTTTTCCAAAATAGCTCATAATGCCCCTCAGATCCCTCCAATGCAAATATGGAAATTTGAGGTAGAAAATAAATTTCCACCCAACATTTGGTCTTGCCTTAAAGAGGAAACATAGTTTCCTCTCTACGTTTACCATTTATTTCCCCAAATGAAGTATACAGAGCATTCCAACATTGATTGTGGATCAAGGGGGATACAATATTTTATTTGTTTTTACTTCTTGTGTGTGTGGAAAATAATCCACAACCCAAGAAGAAATAATTTTGCCCTCAAAAAACAATGAAACAAAATAAGACCTTATACCAAGGATTTGGTGGGGTTTATATATATATATATATAGTTTATCACACACACACACACACACACACACACACACACACACACACACACACACACACACACACACAACTTGAATATTTAAGTTATATATAATATTCAAGTTATATGTACTATTTATTTATGCATATATAACTTAAATATTTAAATTATATATAATATTAAAATTATACATATGTATATATATAAATTGAATGAAATATTCAAGTTATATATACATATATATAACTTGAACATTTAAATTTTATATAATATTAAACTTATATGTGTATTTAACTTGAATGTTATATATAACTTGAATGGAATATTCAAGTTATAAATAATATTCAAGTTATATGCATGTGTGTGTGTGTGTGTGTGTGTGTGTGTGTGTGTGTGTATATAGACACACACACACACACACATACATATAACTTAAATATTATATATAATTTAAATATTCAAGTTATATATATGCATATATAACTTGAATATTTAAATTATATATATGTATATATATAACTTGAATGGAATATTCAATTTATATATATATATATATATAACTTAAACATTTAAATTATATATAATATTAAACTTATATATGTATATATAACTTGAATGTTATATATAACTTGAATGGAATATTTAAGTTATATATAATATTCAAGTTATATGTATGTATGTATATAACTTGAATATTCTATTCAAGTTTTTTTAAAACTATAGGTAAAGGGTTTTTTTTGAAAGGGACCCGATCTTTTTATAAATTTTCGATTAGGTCTATAACATCTAGATAAATTAGCATGAGTGAAGTGATTAGTATCTAGGTGTATTTGTATAAATTCACCTAGAAATTTACTAATTTCCTTCAAGCTAGATTTGGTTGAAAACTAAAGTGGGAGATGAGGTAGACAAAACTAGATAGATTTTACATTAAGTGGTTCAATGAGGGGATTAAAGGCAGGGGACCATTGTTTCAAGACTAAGGGGTGGTGATTCAATCTCTAAAATTAGTTTATAATCTTCTCTTTGTCCTTAATGTTGGGAAAAAATAATAAAGAAGTTTTTTTACAAGGGTATATTTCAAGGCAACCTATTAGGAGGGGTTGCCAATGCTTTGAGATCCAAGCATGAAGTTTTGGCTAGTGATCCATGAACTGTGGTTGAAAAGTATTCTTCTATCTGAGCACTTACCTAGACTCCTCCTCAAAGATCACAACAGGGTTAGGAGAAGTAGGTTTAATAGGTTTGATATATACTCTTAGAGTTGTTTTATGAGAGATTACCTCAATGATGGATTTAGATCCAAGATTTAGGCTTTTGGTATCCACTACATCTTATAGCTCCATGATGTCTAGACCTCTATTAACAATAAAAGTGAAATGGGGAGTTTTTAGTTCTGGTATCCTATCCCAGGAATGATCATATAAATTATGATCAAACTGGCCATGGGAGCCATTTTCAACTCTAGATCTAGTTAGTTCTTCCTTCCACCTTTAATTCTACCTATAGATCTACATTAAGTTATTCATGTGCCCTACATCTTCTGTAACTTCCTTCAGCTTAACAATAATCGTCTATGTAACATCAATGTTTTATCCAACATTTCTAGACATAAAGGGACTACATCCATTCTTCCCCATTCTTCCCCAGTTGAGGGGAAGGAACAACTGATAGAAAAGTTTTAGGAACCTACAAATCAAAGGAATGTTGGGAGATTTTGCCAATAATGCAGGGTCACTATTTGACCAATGAATGGGAATAGGATCAGGAGAAGGCATTTTGAAATTATCTATATATCCCATATTATATAATATATTTATTCAAATTATATATATATTGAAGTTATATATATATATATACTATTTTCAAGTTATATATAACTTTTATATATTCAAATCATATAACTTCAATGATATTATATATAATTTGAATATATATTCATATATAATATATATTTAAGTCATATATAACTTGAATATATATTGAAGTTACATATAATTTGAATATATAATATATATACTCAAGCTATATATTTAAATATAATATATATTGAAGTTATATACATAACTTATATATATATTCTCATTAATATATATATATATATAATTTTAATATATATATATTTATATATAATTTTAATATATATATATATATATATATAATTATAACTTAAATATATATTTAATTTTTAAAAATATATATATAATTTGAATATATTATATATATAAAATTTCAATATATATTCAAGTTATATATATTATTTGAATCTATATATTATATTAGAATATATATTAAAATTATATATTATTTATATATATATATATATATCAAAGTTATATATATATATATATATTATATTAAAAATATATATTGAAGTTATTTATAAAAATTGAATATATATATTTTAATATTATATATAATATATAAATATATACGTTCAATATATTTAATATGTATTGAATTTATATAATAACTTGAATATATATATATTTTAATATACATATAACTATATACATATTAATATAATACAAATTTAACTTATATATATATATATATCCACCAACTTACCTCGAGACATTTTTACAAATAGTTTGCATATATATAATTTATATATAACTATATATATTTATATTATATATATAATTTGAATATATATTCAATATTTTATATATAAATATTCAATACATATATATATATATATATAAGTATATATAATTTAAATTTTTAATATATATATATATATATATAATTTAAATTTTTAATATATATATATATATATATAATTTAAATTTTTAATATATATATATATATATATATAATTGAGGGTATCCCTTTATTTTTGGATGGCATTATCACCTATATATATATATATATATATCCATCCACCAACTTATCATGAGACATTTTTACAAATAGTTTACATATATATAATTCATATGTAACTATATATATTTATATTATATATATAGTTTGAATAAATATTCAATATTTTATATATAAATATTCAATACATATATATATACATATATATAATTATATATAATTAATTTTTTTATTATATATATATATATATATATATATATATATATATAATTGAGGGTATCCCTTTATTTTTGGATGGCATTATCACCATTGCGGACCCAACAACCTAGCACACACTTAGGCACACAACTTGTAGAGTGAGTCTAATAGACTAAGCCCTTGAACTTACGTTGGTGCCCCACCTGATGATCATAGTTCAATTAAGATCAAACCCATGATCTAATGATCACTGTTACAATGACATACTATTGAGGTGTTACCCTGGGGGCTAATATATATAATTATATACATTTAATATTTATTTATATATATTGAAAATATATTAAAATTATATATAACTATATATATTGAATATATATAAATAAATATATAATTTAAATATATATATATAACTCATATATATATATATATAGTATATATTATATATATATATTGAAATTATTTTTATAATTTGAATATATACATTCAAATTACACACACACACACACACACACACACACACACACACACACACACACACACACACACACACACACACACACACACACACACACACACACACACACACACACACACACACACACACACACACACACACACATAAATATATAAGCTATTTTTAAAAATTATATATATAATCGAGGGCATCCTTCTATTCTCGGATGGCATTATCATCATTGTGGACCCAACGACTTATTGCACACTTAGATACACAACTTTCAGGGTGAGTCCAATAAACTAATTCCTCAGACTTACACTGGTGCCCCACCCGATGCTCGCTATTCAATTAGGATCAAACCCATGATCTAATGGTCACCTTTACAATGACATATTATTGAGGTGCTACCCTCGAGTCCAATATATATAATTATATATATTTAATATTTATTTATATATATTGAAAATATATTAAAATTATATATATTGAACATATATAAATAAATATATATATTTCTATATATATATATAACTTTAGTATATATTTTAATATATATTCAAGTTATTTTTATAACTAAAATATATATTTCAATATACACATTAAAATTATATATATATATATATATATATATATATTGAAGTTATATATATTCATATATATTGAAGTTATATATATTCATATTTTATTATATGTAATATATATATGTTACATGCGAAATAATACATATTATATTCTTTTACACACACATATATTATTTTACATTATATATATAAAAATAAAATAACACGGAGAAAATATTTAAAAAATGTATTGCATGTAAATATGTGTGTAAAATATATATAAATAAAATAACATGGAAAAAATATATATAAAAAATGTATTGCATGCAAATATGTGTGTGTGTCTATATATATACACACTCTTACATGTAATATCCCTTGCAAATATTCAATTGCACAAAAAATGGATTAAAAATTTAGAAATCTTAGTATATTTATTTAGATGCTTATTAAAATGATTAAAAATTTGTGAAATGTGATGGAGTGTTCACAATTGTCTAGGATTTGACTTGGAATGTCATGCAATTAAGGTGAAGTATGTCCATTTGGATAGAGTGGAGAAAATATTTTACATGATTTCATGATATTATAATAATTTTTCTGAGCCCTCCACAACTTTGGGAAGCTCAGTGGGATTACAACATCTATAAAATTATTTAGAGTGTTGACCATGGAGTAGTCAAGATTTAGAGATTTTTGTGAAAAAATAGTGAACTTTCTTGAATTCTTATTTGAGGGAGGTGCATAATTTAGCTAAAAAAGTATCATGGGTAGGGATAAGATACATCCATGTATATAACCATCATTTCATTAAAGTTGGACATATACCAGTCTAGCTTAATAAAAAAATGTTATTATTATTTTTTATAATATCAAATATTTCAAATATTAGAGTCTAGTTTTGTTATTATCGAATTCAAATTTAGAGTTTATTGGAATTATAAATCATATTTTATGGATTCCAATTTAAATTTTTTTAGAATTCAATGTTAAAACAACTAATTCTAGTATGTAATCTTATTGAATTAATTCAATATTTTTTGCAAAGAATGGTAATAATTAATAAACTATTTTGATGCAATCATTTACAAATTAGCCATGATAAATTGTAACTCCATTTTTGATGTAATTGAATTCAAAATTAACCATGATAAATTGTAACTCTAGTTTTGATGTAACTGAATTCAAAATTGTCCATGATAAATGATTGATAATATTCTTATCTTTTGTTCTTCATTCAAGGGTTAAGAGTAAATTTGATCACTTATCAAGAAGAAAGAGGTTAATCAAACTGATGATATTATAGTAAATTTGGGGGTGTGTTTAAAAACTTTCAATATTATTGACATTAATTATGTAATATACTATTATGATCTCAATAATCATTTGACAAAAGAAAGTATTGATTCTCTCATGCTCAATGAGGATTTGAGGGAGGGACATAATTTAACTGAATGCATATCACAAGTGGGGATAAGTTACATCCATGTATATAAATATCATTTAGTTAAAGTTAGACATATTCTAGTCTAGATTAAAATAAAAAAAACTATTATTATTAAATTTTTATAATATCAAATATTTCAAATATTGAAGTCCAATTTTGATATTATCTGATAATATCAAATATATCTAATTTAGAGTTTATTGGAATTAGATATCAAATTTTATGGGTTCTAATTAAAAATATTTTGGAATTCAATGTTAAACAACTAGATTTTATAATGTAATCTTGTTGAATTAATTCAATATGTTTTTTTTGCAAAGAATGATAGTAATTAATATACTATTTTGACGTAATCGATTCAAAATTGGCCATGATAAATTGTAACTCTAGTTTTGATCCAATTATATTCAAAATTATCCATGATTAATGATTGATAATATTATCTTGTGTTCCCCCATTTAAGGGTTAAGAGGGAATTTGATCAATTGTCAAGAAATAATAAGTTAATCAAGCTTCTGATATCATAATAAATCTTGGGGTGTGTTTAGAAACTTTCAATCTTATTGAAATTAATTATCTAATAAAATATGATGACTTCAATAATCATTTGGCAACAGAGAGTATTGATTCTCTCATGCTCAGTAAGGATGATAATCATATTAGGTAGTTATGATGTCTTCCTCTAGGCTCGCTTGGATGAGATGATATGACCACAATAAACATTCATTAAATCCATTTCTCTATTTCTTAATCTTCATAAACATAATAATGTCCTTCCACTCTAAATTGTGTCATTCCTCATTGAAAACATGTCATCTCTCCTTTAGTCCATTCATTAGGGTTTGCTATTTTTCAAAGCTATCTATAGTGGTTTTGATGGTGATATCATCCTCAAAAGACTAATTTATCAAGCATTGTCAGTCTCTAGAGCAACAATCGACCCACCATTCACAAAAGACAACTGAATGAAAACCTAATTGTTACTTTTTACCAATTCTTTTTGGCATTAAACACTCTCCAATTCATTCTGAACTAGGTGATGGAAGAAGAACAAACTCACATCACCAAAGAATTGAAGGCAATTTGGGATGTCTACCAATCGATAAATAGGTGAAGGAAGTCCCTTTGAGCTATGTAAGGTGGATGAAAAATTGACATGGAGAGACCCTTAAACACCAATCATATATACAAGATGTTCAAAATAAAAGGTGAACATGACACCTCCTTAATTATCTCTTACCTTGAATCCATTGAAGCTAAACTAAAAAAATCATTGGGCCAACATTCTAAAAATACTTTCAAGCATAAACCTATTCCCATATCAACTTTGGCTGAAGATAAAACTTCATTAAGTGTCCATTTAATGGTTGGAAGTTTTGAAAGGAAAGGAAGTAAGAAAAATAAACCTCTTGGCCTTTTTAACAAACATTTTTGGATGATTGAGCATGTTGGTAACCCTTTATGACTACCTTCAATCCAAACCATTATTTTCATCCTAACATTGACAATGTATCAACTAATATCAAAGTAAAACATGTGAATTGTCTTTTCTCAAGAGGTTTCCTATATTTTCATGGGTAAGGACACACAAACTAAATTCTATTCTCACATGAATGCATTTATGGATTGATATAATGTGTCTAAAAAGAAAAAGAAAAGCTAAATTTTTTGAATTGTAATATTTTTTATTAGTTTTTCTACATACCTTATTTATCTTCCTCCTTGATATTTCCTCCAATATTACCTCTCTTCTTGTATCCAAAACATGAATGCATTAAACTAGTAATATATTTAGCATGGGGGAGGGCAATAGAACCCTCTAAATTACCATATTGTAAAAATATATATTTTTATCTTATGTAGAGTATAAAAAATGTGAAAATTTTAAGCTATTAATATATTTAGCATGTTGAGGAATCCAATATAACTCTTTTCACCATGTCAAAAAAATCTTGTCTTGTGTAGAATATGAAAAATATGAATGTTTTTAGTTATTAATATATTTAGCACACGTGAAGGCCCCTCTAGAACCCTCTTCATCATATAAAAAATATATTATTATCTTATGTAGAATGAACACATATCTTGTGTTACTAAGAATATAAAAAACATGAATGCATTAAGTTATCAATATATTTAGCACGAGTGAGGGATCCAATAGAATTTTTAACCATATAATTTTTTTTTTAAATTTTTTATGTAGACTAGGCATGTGCCCATTCTACATAAGATGAGAATATTGATTTCTTAGTTTCTTAAGTGGTAGTATTTTTATCTTGTGTAGTATGGGCTCACAAGATAAGATTATTGGTTTCTTAGTTTCTTAAGTGATATTATTATTATGTTTTGTAAATTAGGCATGTGCCCATTCTTATCTTGTGTAGAATGGGCATGTTTCCAATCTATATAAGATAAAATTATGGCAAGATTTATTTATCTTTTCACTTTAAATTTAATGTATTGGTCTTAGAATTTCAAAATTTATAATTATTAAAGCCTTGTTCACAGGTCTTCATAGGATGGTGCATGGATGTGATGCTAATGTGAGATGATGCCACTTATCATATTTTTGATGTTCGCATCTTTCACAATCTTCACAAATTTCACATTTTTTAAGTATTAAACACTTGTATTTATTCACACCTCTTTTTAATATTTTTTATATTAATATCGAGTCTGAAGATGTCATTTTTTCTTATTCATGTCTTTGTATATGCACTATGAGACAACAATATGTTATTATGTATCATAATCACACTTACTCAAAACCACACACTAATAAATATCAAACAAAATATCAAAATGTGATAATGTGAGATGAGATGATGTCATGTGTCATGATCTTGATCACTTGTAACCACACATTGCACATGTATTAAGATAATGTTTCTAAACATGAGGTTTTAAGATAGTAGTGGAAAACCACTTACCATTTTTTTCTTACTTGTGTCTTTACACTCTTTTCATGATATGACCTAATAATTAGCACGTGGTTTTTGAGTAAATGTAGACATGGAAAATAATTTTTGAAACCTACAAAGAATTTGAATAACTATGAAGTTGTAAAAACATGATGCATATCCTAGACAAAACTTAAGAATATGAAATAAAAATTTGCATGGTAATATACTACCAAAATTAAGACATGTTTCCCAAACTAGTGCTAATTAAACCAATCATACACTACATAGGCATCAAGTTAAAGTTTTCAGACATGATATTGGGAGGTAGTATCAATAAGCGAGGAGGGTTAATGCTATACAATAGAGTTATGTCAATGTGAGGCTATAAGGCAATCAAAAGAGACCACATGTCTAAAGGATATTCTCATGCCTAAGATAAATCAACAACATATTAGGGGCATGGCATGAACCTAAATTGATAGGACGCTATTGCATGGCACATGAATGAAACACAATGTCATTATCAATAAAAGCTACAAAATTCTCAGGAAATTTCATTCATGTGATTGATAAATGCATATGATTTATGAAGAGTTAGATTAAGTCTATATATATATATATATATATAGAGAGAGAGAGAGAGAGAGAGAGAGAGGCTACAATTTAAATTTCATCAAAATAATCAACTTACATTTAAATACTCGAAGTAATGTTTTATCAATCGTATAATAAAAAAATAATTTTAACTGACTATAAAAATAATCATCTTCCATTTAAATATATAAGAAAAATCTTTTAGAAATAATTAACTATTTACACAAAAATAATTCTAAACATCATAATAAAATTTTAGCCAAATTACCTTTATTTATATGTACACAAATAATTAAAGTTGTTTATATACACAAAAATAATTCAAATTGGCTATAAAATTAATCAAATTTTATATAAATATGCAACTCAACAAGATTTTATAAGTATCAATCACTTTTGTATGTTAAAATAATTAAATCTTTGACTATAAATTTAACCAAATTAATTTTATTTATATAAATTACTATAACAAATACAACATAATAGTATCAAGATAACTCAATCAAAGTCACTAATTATTCTTTTGTATGTTTTAAAAGAATGACACATTTTTGGGTTTGGTCCCACATGATCTAACCATTGAATAAGTGTGTGAATATTATCCTATTAAAATGTAGTGTGTTATCAAATTTTGAGCTAGGAGGCAATCCAAATAAAATGACTTCTTTTTTTTTCATAAACAAAGCATGTTTTCTCGCTTATGAATAATATGTTTTCTATTCTATATAAGTGAGTGTACTTGTCTATAATTTTTTTATGTTTTTTTTTATATATTGACATAATATTTAATTTATTCAATCTAATAAATTTATTTCTAATTTCTCATTGCAATATCTCCCAAGAAGAAAACAAATTCTACATTTCATAGTCTTTCAAAGTGTCAAATGAAAGAATGTTATACTCTTGAGTTCAAGTAAACCAAAATTCAATAGCAAAATTTTTCCTTATAATCTTTAACAAGTTAGGGTTAAATGTATGATTAAAGTATTGGTAATATGAATATGAAAAATATGGATGTTTGGTCAATGGTTTAAATTCATCAATCCCTAAAAATCCAAACATTAGTCATTGTAATCCCAATACCAACAACTTCCTTCGAAGTGCAATGATATATGAAATAGCAAACCAATATAATAATTATTTTTCAATAAGGTGAGTAATAGTTTATTAAAATTAATTTCTTGCCACCATTATGATATTTTGTGTTAAAAACTAATAATGAGCTTTAAATATTTATTTTTAAATAAGGCACATGATAGTTTATTAAAATTAAGTTGTCAATGCCATCATTGTGATATTTTATGTTAAACAATAAAAATATACTTTAATGATTAATTTGTGTTTGAGAAAATCATAGTGGAAAAAAAATTATAGGTGATTTAAAAAAATCTATGATTAGTCAAAAATAAATATGAATGAAAATAACTAACTATGAAAAGTACTAAAAAATAGTTTTCTTTTAAATTTAAAGTACACATGTATTTGAGAATTCAAATAAATATGAATCAGATAAACTAACTATCTATAACATTAAATAGTAATTCAATTTTAAACATGCTCTATGAGATTCAACCATTATATAGTAATAAAATTTGAAAAATGCTAAAAAATTGATTTTATATAAGCAATGTAAACTCAATTTCATTTATTTACTTATTCAACACTTGTCACAAATAAACTACATTTTCTCAAAACTTTCCTTACATCATCTTCATCCTGAATCAATTTTAGTTGTCTATACAATGTCGCCATAAGCCATTTTTCATTTCTAGTTTTTTCAAAAAGAAACCTTCATTGAAATAATAAATTTTTATTTAGATAAACCTTTCATTAGTGGGTTGAGTATGATAGTAAATTTAGAATTAAAAGACATCCCAAACCTTCCTTCCAAATATTTTCTAATTTCTTAACAAATAAATTTCCATTTTTATTGTAATGTTAGAAACCCTAACAAAATAAATGACATGCCTCCACCTTAGCTGTTAACAATAGTTTCATTATAATATTTTCAATGTTGATATCTATATCAGATGTAGGTCAAAATTCTATTTGAAACTATACAAACACAATGGTTAAAATCTGGTTCAAATATTCTCTTGGTGCATGTGCTCATTATTGACTTGAAATGTGTTATTATTTTATAAAGAATGTTTTTAAATTAAAAATATTCTAAGTCAAGAATAATTTTTTTTTTTGGAGGCACTAAAAAAAGTAATAAATTTAAATTCAGATTTACATTGCATTTATTTTTGAATGTAATAGTAATATCCCAGTCAATGTTTGACCGACAATCATAGGAATTTCCATAGATTTTACATCATCTCCAGTCAAATATACCTAAAATAGTTTAAAAAAATAATTATATGATGATTTTCAAATGGATTTAAACCAACATTGAGAAATAATGAAGTTTTCAATAATTGATATAAGTAAAATATTTGATAACCTGTTTGTGAACCAATTACAGTAATAGACAATGCACATTTTGATGTAGTAGTTGTATTTACCACAACTAATTACATGTTATGTTTAAATTAAACTTGACGGTTATATGTGTCATTTGATTTTTTAGTTGTGTTTAATGTGTTGTTAAACACTTAAACTTGTCTCCCCCTAAGCTAAAGTTATGCAATGATTTACTTGGACCTCATAATTTAATTCCTCATCTAGGTTCATAATTGTTTGTAATGGATTAACAATTTCTCATAAAATGAAGCATACATGTTTATAATGGAAATTAAAAATTATTTATAATGGAAAACCTCCCATTCTCAAATGTATGGAAAAGTCTAATATCTAGAAACAAGGGACAATCCATTCTTAGAAATAACTCAATGTAGATAATTTAATGTAGTATATGTCATGATCCAAAGTATTGATTTTAACTATGAAAATAATTTAGTGTACCATATAAATTTTAAGATATTATCAACAATGTATTTACCTAAAGGCATAGTGATATATTTTTAGTAATGTTCAAGTATCATCTTTTACTTTAGATTTTATACTATGAATATAAGTGAATTCATCTTTAAATTTGTAGCTACTTGTATTACATTTGTGCCTCCATAAAGTATAGGATGAGTTTGTGCTACATCTAATGATCATGTGATAAAGAAAATAATGATTTCTCATACTTGAATAGATTTTATGACAAGATAATCCCAATCTAGATTATACTTACCATATCCAAGGGCTCGATGTGTGACCAATCAAGTTCTATTCTGACTTCTTCATCAATCATGTATTTTAAATTATGGGCACCATAAATGATAAAGATCACTAACAATTATTAAAACCCACCTTCTTAATTTATAATATTATAACATAATTTTTGAAATGATTTCATTCTCATATTTATCCTTTTCTATGTAAATATGTACAAAATTATAAAAAAAGTAAGATTTGAACACTATAACAATAAAATTACACACATAATTCTTTGATCTAGACCTAATGCAAGAAAACATATTTATAATATTAGTTTATGAGATATTAGTCACAACATTACAAATATCAACAATAACCACCTTTGGACTAAGAAGAGAAAAATGGTTTTCTAGTACTTGTGTCATTCTGCCCAATAGAAAAGGAAAATCACATTGGCATGTGAACTCATAAATATATTTCTGCTTTGGTTGAGAATGTTTAGTAAGTGATGATACATATAGTTCTAGGAGGTCATTGAAATACTTTGATATTGTTAGATCATGTTCTATTTTTTCCTAACTCTCTTACCTTGTTTGATTTTTTTAATTTTAATTTTCCCATTTTCATCTCTAAATTCCTCATAGAGTTGAACAAATGAGTTTATTACATGCCAAATTTTTTGATCACATTTGGTGTAGCATATCCCATCAAAAATACTTCTTCAAGAACCCATGATTTCAAGTAGTCAATATTTTTTATTGCTGAGAGTGTCTTCCTTTACTCTTTTGCAATATGAACTTAAATTTTCCGCCTTCAAACCAGGGTCAAGAGTCATTCACAAACAAATTTTACCACTTATAACTCTATCCAAAAGTATAAAAACTTCATCCATAGACATACCCCTTGTGCCTTTTTTTGACATGTATTTGGCATGTTCTAACATCTAGGTACGTCTTTTGAATTGCCTCTCTTGAAAGGAGATTTGTGATATCTTCATAAGGTTTTTTCTACCTGGTATAACCACACTGATCTTCACTCAATGGCTCATTATGACCATTCCATTTCAATGGGCTTACTAGTGTGAACTTCAAACTTAGTTTTAATGAGTTTAGATGCTTGAATAATTTAGTATATGATGTAAGTTTATTATTTATTTTAGATGGTTTCCATCTAGGTATTGTAAGAAGATAAACTAACATTTATTTTCCCAATTACAAATCAATTTTTAAGGTTTCATTTAATGGTATATAACTAATTTTTAGTTTGTTCATTCCATTGTGCTTAATATTCAATAATGCAATAATGCAAATGAAAAATCATAGTGTAATAAAAATAGATGCTAAAAGTATATTGAATTCAAACCTTAGATCTAACAACTTGATAAAAAATGATAAAATAAAAGGGATATAGGAAAGAAAATAAAATATTGTATTATGCAAAGTGAATTTAAATCCATTGCATCCAAAAATCAATCCATCATGTGAATAAATAATCCATAATCACCACAAGAATTATGAAAGCATCTAAGGATAATAAGAGGATATAAGGAAAAGAAATTGCCACCATTCACATGCATAGATCACCAATAAACCTCCACAATCTTCTTTAAATCAAGATTTTTGAGTTGATAAAAATGTATAAAGTTGATTACATCCAAAATCCACTAGAATAACAACATGATACCAAGATTTATAGAGATATTACACTATAAAAACATCAAATTGAAAAAAATTGAAAGAGTGATTGGCCTAATCTCTTCTGTGTGGAGAAAAAGCCAACCCTTTGACCATAAAATTCATCCAGTATATAACAATGTGGTCTTCTAAGGGGAGCATTTTCCTTCTAAAATGATTAATAACTACCATTAATGTACCCAACTACCTCCAACCCGTTCTTTCTCTCTTATAAATCACTACTTTCACTATTCACTTCTTGAATAATAAACTAAAAATAAGTCAAAACATTACAATTAAAAGAGTGAATAGTAAAATATCACACAAAAACATGAAAAAGTTTTAAACTATGTATAATCAACCAACATTGAAGGTAATGTTGCATCTGATATAAATTTAAGTTTTTGGAAAATCAATTGGTTTGAAAAATTGACACGTGAGGTAAAAGTTATTGCTAAAAATCATTAGGGAGTCAAAAATAGCCCTGTTAGACCTAATCAGGATTTTGGGGGAACATGCCAATTTTAAATTTCACTTTTTTGAAAAAAATAGATTCCCAATTCTAATCAGGATTTGAAATCCCAAATAGAACTAGGGACACCTTCCAAGACACTCCAATACCTATTCAAACATTAGATTGCCAATTAGAAATGAGGTCAAGTGAATAGTTGTAATTAGGATTTTATTACAACTATTCAGAGGCCTCAAGTCTCGATGACCTAGTTAGGGCTTGGGCCTTAATTAAAACTATGAAGGTAGGTGGGGATAGGTCTCGACATAATTAAGGAATCCATCTTACATAACATTGATCCCATATTCAAAATAAAGATAGACCAAATCAGGGTTAAAAGCTTGATAAGAACTAGCATTCCCCTTGATGGAAACTAAAACCAAATCATGGGAATTTTCTTGATTAACACTACAAGTGCTAAATAAAACACATGACATAATTGGAGGAAAATATCCAAATAGAAAATGATGCCATAAATGAATCTCACAATACCTGATTGGGATTTATAATATTTATTAGGTCTAAGGGCCTAACAAATTTGAAACATATATCAAATCCCCTAAAAAAATCTAATTAGAATTAGACTTGGAAAAATGGGACCCAATAGACCTAATTGGGGTTTGGAAGCCCAATTAGGTCTATAAACTTAGGATTTTTAAAATCACCTACATACAAACCTATTTGGGGTTCTGAGCAAGATTTTTTGAGACTTAGCAAGATTTTCAATAAAGCATAAGTCAGTTAAAAGGGGTTACTGAGTGTAAAATATGAAAGTGACTCACATAAGCTTAGTATTATCATCAGGGAGGTTTTAGGGGATGAAAGGGAATGGAAATAAAAGTGACATAAAAATACATTGTAGGGAGTTGAGAGAGCTAGAGAGAAATATTCTCCAACTGGGAATAAGTGCATCTAGACTCTACTTCAGGGCTAAATGATTTATATGAAACTTTACTATTTGGACTTGTCATCATGATGGGATAGGTTTTAGGAGAAATAATGACATGTAAAATAAGATGAAATCATGGATAAAATTAAGAGACCTAAGTAATCTAAACTTAAAATACACATTGGGAGGTAAAACTCCACTTTTACGCTAAGTACCTTATATAAATTTTCCTCACACAAGCTTTATTTTTCCAATGCTGATGGTTGTGGGTCCTACTTTGGAATGAAAAATGAGATAGACCACTAAGGAAACTTGAGAGTGATGAGAAAAATGAGTCATGAGCATAAGAAAGAGCAACTACTAGGAAAAATAGGGTTCCCTAATTCTTGGAAGCATTAGGGCATGTTATGCAAGCAACAACACCTCTGAAGAAACTTATTGCAAGAAGATCCTATGAATTTACCTTAAAATACTAGTAATTTTATTTTTATGGAAACAAAGTATCTACCATTTGTTTATAGGTAAAAAATTGGAACCCTTTTTTCTTATATTTCATTAGGAATATGGAGAAATACAACTTATCATTAAGGCTGTCCAATTTTTATTTTTCAAAAATATTCAATTTTTTTTCAAATACATGTAGGTGAACATAAATAAAATTTTCATTAATAAAAAATTATATAATAATAAATTTATTTTTATTAAAAAAATTATTTAAAACAAATTAAATATTTCAATAACCTTCTAGTTATCTACTTTATCATGGCTAGAACTAGGGCATTATGGTATTATTTCCATGATCCATGCCACCTTTGCTTTATACAACTGGTCAATAAACTTTGTTTAACCCCATGTATTATTTATCATATTTTTTTATTTTTAGATACTAATTATATGTTATGTTATGGATTTGATAGAAAGATTACGTGCATACCTTTATTTGATTCTATTATGAATAAAAGAACACTCATGGTTTTTCAAGATGATTTTCTAAGTTATGATGATATGTTGTCCATTGATAATGTAGACGTTAGTCTTAGAATCCTAAAAATCACGTTTGAAATTAATTTCCAAAATATCATCAATAATTTTTTTAAGGGAAGTAATATTACATCTTGCTAAAGAGGCATAAGATTTCAAAACATAGAGCTAACCATCAGATTAACATTAGTTGAATCAAGGGATCAACACTGGTATTTAGAAGGAGCTTGGTATATACAACCAAAATTGGTCAAGAAAACATAAGTAATATGTATTTTATGGTTTTTGTATTTATAATCTCCAAATTTTGAATTAAACTCTTATTTACACATGTCATCTTAGTCCTATGTATTTTCTATCACTCTTTCACACTTGTTACACTCCTTTTTTGTAGTTTTAATCTTCCATGTTAGTCCTTGATATAGTCATAAAGATCCTTGATCTTTCTTTGGTTTCATTATTTTATTTTATCAATTTTAGATAAGATCACCACATTAGATAGGATAATTCCCTATTATTATCCAATCCCCTAATATTTTCCAACACATGTTTTAGAGAGTTTTTGGGGCACATTTCTTTTAGGTATTTTTTATGACCATTTTACCCTTGTTTGAGTTGTTGCACAAATAGGTCTTTTAAAATTAAAATTGGGAATTTTATATTTAAGAGGTTCCCTAAGGCATTTTGAAATAACTCCTAAAATAATTCTTGGGATTTCTCATCAGAATGCATAAAGAGGATGTGTGTAGGCCCACTATACATCTAGTCAATAATACAATAACATATTTCTCATAAACACACATGCACACATCCATAACCATGTGAGGTAGGTTAATACTACTTATCCAAGGATAAACATCTACAAAGGATCCTATAGGGAAGCCTGTTTCCCTTTGATAATATATAATTTGGGATGTATCAATGTGTAGTACACACATATAAACTCCAAACTTCATATATGATGGTTGTATTATGTATAAGACCATTTAAAGATCCTTAACCTTGATTAATAGTCTTACCCTCCTCATTTTATTTGGTTCTAACATTCAAGAGGTGTTTATAAATAAAAAATGCTATAGGTAATAAGGTATTTAAGTAGGTGATATCCACCGAGATTGCATATCTAAATCTCAGGTTGGGGTCCTTGCATCTTAAAACCCCTACCATCTAATTCTTGGGTAAGGAGTTTACTTGCAGCAATGGTAAATAAACAAAATTAAATTTTAATAATTATTTTAGATTTTATGAAATTATTTTACTCAAGAACTAACTTATCCATTTATTCCCATTTAAAGACATCCATCATTGCATTGGTTATATGCAATAACCCCAAGTTGACCATTATTATCAAGGGAGAATTACCTCTTATGAGTTGTAATGCAAGGAAGTCTTTGTATCAATAAGTCATAATATTATGAGATAATTTAGAAAACTAATGAAACTATTCAACTAGATGTTAATTTATCATGGTAAACATTTTTATGTAAATGCATAAGGAGAACTCCTTATCATAATGCTATCCAATGAGATTGAAATTAACCTCCATTTTTTCAATTATGCCCAAAAAGAATAACTCATAAGTGCCATCATTGCAAACTTTACATGTCCCAGAGTTACCAAGAGTAAAAACATGGCTATGATACCAGATGAAACAACCCCCCAAAAAAGTTCTTAGGATTTGTTATTAGAGTGCAAAATGAAGATGCATGTAGGGCCCACTACATGTCTAGTCAATACATATGACAACATATTTCTTGTATACACACATACACATATCCATAACCATGTGAGGTGGGTTAAGACTACATAGACAAGGGTAAACATCATTAAAGGATCTTATAGGGAAGTCTATTACCATTTTATAATATATAATTCAATATGTATTGGTATGTAGTGCACATAGATAAATTCCAAACTCCATATGTGATGATTATCTTCCACATAGGACCGTTCAAAGATACTTAATCTTGATTAAACGTCCCATATTCCTCATTTTATTTAGTTATAACATTCAATAGGCATTTATAAATCAACATCACTATAGGTGATAACGGTATTTATGTAGGTGTTACCCACCAAGATTTCATAACTAAATCTTGGGTTGGGGTCCTTACACCTTAAAACCCCTACCATATAATTATTGGGTAAAGATTGTTTACTTGCAACAATGGTATATAGACAAAATTCAATTTCAATAATTATTTCAGATTTTATGAAATTATTTTACTCAAGAATCAACTTATTCATTTATTCCCATTTAAAAACATCCATCACTACATTGGTTATATGCAATAACCCTAAGTTGACCATTATTATCAAGGGAGAATTATCTCTTGTGAGTTCTAATTCAAGGAAGTCTTTGTATAAATAAGTCATAATATTATGAGATAATTTAGAAAACCAATGAAAATATTCAACTAGATGTTAATTTATCATGGTGAACATTTTTATGTAAATGCATAAGGAGAACTCCTTATCATAATGCTATCCACCAAGATTGAACTTAACCTTCTTTTTTTTTGGGTCCTCGCCTTAGGTTCTCCTACCACTTAATAACATTTAATTAATTAGATTACATTGGCCAAGTAGTAATAGTATGAGAATAAAATGTATAAGAGTTCCATACTATATCTTATAAGTAACTTCTTCCATCATTTCATAATGAATAAAAAATAGTTAAGTGAGCTAGAGGGTTTGTTAATAATTACACCTGCCAATAATGTTGCTTCTATATTACTAATTGCAAAACTAGTGTAATAATATATTTAACTTATCCATGAATGGAAATTATTCACAATGTAAATTATGCAACCACAACCTTCAAGGGTTATCTCTGGGATGTAGTGAAATGTTATGACTATCATCCACAACAAGCATGCTTATGCAATCATTAAATTTCCTTTTTTGCATAATTAAAACATAATGGTATCCAAGTGATATTATACCATACAATCAAGAAAAACTTATTCCTTCATGGAGGTGCAATTTTTTTTACATAGAATAAAAAAATCAATAACTAATATGATTTGTTATTAATTATAACCATGATAGTATTCATAGGTGAAATAATTGCAATACTTATTTCAACTGAAACAAGTAATAGTTTACAGATGTAAAAATATTTTGTACCCATGCATAACATGTAAGATAATCAAATAGGAGGAATTTTTTAAAAATAAATTCATATCAATATAACCAACAATCTATAGTGTGAAATGATCATAGCATAAATTCCAACTATAAGAGGAAACACATACAACAAAATGATTACTTTTAGCATAACATTACCAGATGTAAAAGAGTTAAGGCACAACGTAACTTTAAGATAACCAATATATGGATGTATATGTATATTATTATACTCATTAAAATGAAATAAATCACATAACATGGCTATAGATGGTTTTAAGCTACAACCATTACATCTTACATAAATAAAATACATATTGGAAAATAGTTAACTCACAATCCAATCCATAATTCTCTAAGTAATACAAGTACACATGACATGCTATCAAGTGATGTAAAATATAACATATGCATGTAAAAGCCTCTAAACATGGCTGTACATAATTTTTTTAACACATAAAATATTAAGAGAAATATACTACTTGGCTATAGGTGTTCATCTCCTACAACCAACGTATTTTTATAAATCTCATGATGCATGTTTATGAGACAACAATTTAACAATTCCAACTAACTATGAAATATTTAAAATAATTCTAGTAAAAAAATCATGATTTAGGAACAAAAATGTCCTATATACCATTAAGCATCTTCCAAATGAGTGTATAATCACATGTTCAAATGCAATCAATAGTATTATACAAGAAGGAAGAAAATTCCATAATTTTATAATATTAAAAGAAAATTATTTCACTAAGAACCATATTAACTTGTTATAGTACATTCGTGAGAAAAAATAAAATTAAAGAATCATATACAAGTAACTTCAACATAAATATCCAAGAAGGAGAAACATATCAATCAGCAATAGGTCAACCCATATGTGAAATCCAATGAGTCCAACCATATGGTGGCCCTTACCAACTTATCCATCATCTAGATGGTGGATTTACCAATAGAGTAATAAATAAGGTTGAAGACTCAACAAAGATACTAAGCCACTGACCCAACTCATATAGAAATAAATAAACAAGTATACAACAACACTCACACTAGATGATCACTAAAAGAATGTTAGGAAACTCTTAGGAGTTCTAAATATCTCAAAATAACCTCTTGGCATTTATGTAGGATTATATAACAATTCAAGGCCAATTCAATTCCATAAGTTCCAAAATTTCATGATCATAACCAAGCAAATGGTCCAATGCCAAAAAGGGGCTATTTTTAACAAGCAATTATGATTTACAATGAACCTAACTCATTAATATCAATTGATTAACATTTAAATGATTCAACATTAAAACTAGAGTTAAATGACACATGTAGTCATTATGGACAATCAATGAACCATAAACCAAGTAACAATAGTATTTATGGGTTTATAAGTTAACGGATCCAATAAATGACTGTTTAATCAAAGCATGTAATGGCATCTAACATACAATCAATAATAATGGTTCTATAAGTATGTGTGCTTCAATTATAAATCATTAAATCAATTAAATGATGGATTTAATAAGGCATATACTTTAAAGCCAATGTACCATAAAATTGATTCAAATTTGGAGAATAGTTTAAAATAACATTCTATAATATAAAACTGTTCATTAAAATAATTCCCTGCCACTTCCTTATACCAGTTACCGAAAAAGGCATCATTTGGTTTAGGTTTCCATTTAATATCAAATTCGACCCATATTGTTTAACCAAATGTACATAGTTGATATAAATCTCATAAAAATCCCCAAAAATGAATTTGTGCATAACTTTGGGAAAATTAAATGGAGGTTTAGGTAGTCTTTGGGTACAGGGAAAATTGATTTAAGGATTATGGATTCTTCATGATGTCCCAATACTTTGTAATGAACCCCAAACACCTCTCATAATAAATTAATAGTTTCAAAACAAATAATTTATCCCAATAATCCTTCCAAGAAAATTAAATCAATTCATAACAAACCAAACACAACTTGTAATTTTATTTATTTATTCAATTATCTTGAAAGGTTTAATGGACAAGAAAACTGAGTTTCCATACATAGGGTTTGAGGCCAAAATATTGTTGTCAACACATAGGGAATGAAACTACCTAGGTTGAGTTTATCATACTCATATTATCCCCAAAATCTTGATCAAGTCTATTAAAATACAATAATAAATTTTATACATAAAATATTCAAAATTTCATTCACCAAAATAATATAATTGATTTACAACAAATCCCAAATTAAAATTTATTTTATTCAGTTGTAATTTTACTTAATTGGTAGAATGTGTATCATTTATTTACCATAGTGGGGATGGGATTTCCTTTGTGCCCAACTTGACTCTCTCTCTCTTTTCTACTCTTTCTTCTTATCTTATCCCCAAAACTAAGCACCCCAAACTGCCCAACTCACCTCTTTTTCCCAATACATATCTTATTTCTTCCTTCCAAAATATTTATTTCTCTAACACTCCTCTCTCCTTATCCTCCATGGATCCCCCTTTTCTCCTTCTCCCCTATGCATCCCTCCTTTTCTCTATTGCCCCTTTCTTCCTTCCTCTTTCCCCTGTGTCTACACTCTACTCTTAGTAAAAAACCTACATCTTTCCACATGTCTCCATAATGGGGAAAAATAATAAACATAAAAATATATTGAGATGGATGCCCCTTCCATTACATCTTAATTATAATATTTTATATTTTAAGATCTAATTATTGTGCAAACAAACCACTTTGGTATTCTAACTATATAAAATATTTCACCCCACTTGAATATATATCAATATAGACACACACACACACACACACACACACACACACACACACACACACACACACACACACACACACACACACACACACACACACACACACACACACACACACACACACACACACATTCATATACATATATATATATATATATATATTTAAAAATCATAAAACAAATCTCTTCCCCATATATATATATATATATATATAATACTTTGTAGTGGATAACATTTAAAATAGTGCCATATTAAATGCCATTCACCCATGACCTCATATTTCCCTCCAAGTCATTCAAGACTGCCTTCAAGGTATGAAGAGTTGAGATTCATGGGGATGACATCTAGAAAGGCAAAGACATCAGAATGGATTGGTGAAGAGGATAACCAAGAGGTTCGATGACAAAATAAAAATAAATATATCATAACCAAGATGAATGACACATAAGATCAAAAGAGCAATAATAGAGTCAAACTAATAATGATGAGAAAAGACTCAATGGACTAGTGATCTAGGATCCCTCTTTCAATAATTTTAATTGTCAGAGTCACATATGACTACAAGTTAACCTAATTGTTGTGTTTACTCTCTTTCCAAATCACCCATCAAGCCTATCTCATTATTTAGGTTCTAGCATCCACCAAATTAATAGATTAATAGTATATACCCAAGTCACAATATCAATAATAATAAATTCTAAACTAAAAAAAATAAATGAATACTATAACTGAATCAACATAATAATCCATATCAATAATGATCTGAATCATAACTACTAAAAAAATACCAAAACATCATATCCACAATCATAATAATGTCTATAATAATTATTCAAAATACCAATCAAAATCTAATGAAACATGCTGCTATACCATATCTAACAGTTATATAAATGTGTCAATTGGTGGGGCTATAAAACATTTTACATATAGAACTTATCTTTTGGCACTAGCTAATAAAATAATATCAACATACATCAAGCTCAATCTCTGCATATTTTTGAAGTATTTACATACCACACCTAGATTGAATGCTTTGACCAAGAGGAGGGCCTAGATAAATAATTTTAGATACACATCATGCTTGGTTGAATTATACACATTACCTAAGGGAAAATACATTGAATTTAGGTCCCTATCATTAGGGATATGTACTCATCATTCAACACAAGGGTTCGAAGGATGACTCAACCACTTCCCACTTATTTTTTACCACTTTTGTATTTTATCTTTATTTTCTTCTTATGTGTAGGAATATATTAAGATTTTAAATAGAATAAAAAATAAAAGTTGAATCTCATAAACACAAGTTCATGGTAGACTTAGCTACACCTACAAGAAGTTTTCTCAGAGCTATAGGTTTCATTTTTATTCCAAAAGGGTTTTGGACAAGAGTACCCTGCTCTCCTTTCATAACCACCTCTCTTTTTCAAATTCAAAATGATGCCCATACAGTCAAATCCAATATTGCCAAAATAATCCATCTAGTAAAAAATAGTCAAATACATCTCTTTGAGCCTAAAAAAGATAAATAGTTCATCCTTTTGCATGATTTAAGTCAAAACCCTATTTTCTCAATATCATTTTGTATGAAGGTAAAATAAATAGTTAAATGATGATTTAATTAACTATTTTTCTCTACTCAAATCTTTTATTTATTAGGCTAATTCCCTTTAATCACAAAATCAATAAAACATATTGGTGGACCTATTTTATTAATTGAACATAAACAACCCCTAGTTTTTTTCCTAGGGTTTTCCTTCATTTTTCTTGTCCCATATGGTTTGAAATTAAATTTTAATTTTTCTCTCATATAGGGATATTTGGTAGCATAAATTATTATTGCTCTTTCATGTTGGATTATCTATTACCATTCATTTTTATTTCTCCTTTATTTCTCATTCTACTTTTTAGAACATTTAAAATGACTAGTAAGGAACCTATTCCTCCCCATCCAGTTGATCAATTCATATGAATTCCTTATAATTATAATAAAAAATGGAAAAATTACCAAGATTGTACATTAGCTCAAAATGATCAATATGATTTCATAGATGATGATGATGATGATGATGATGATGATGATGATGAAGATTTACCTAATGGTTATGATGAATATTATGAATGTGATGATCAAAATGCTAATGAATTTAGTGTAGATAAATATTATTCCCCTACTCCTATTCCATTTCAGGATAAACAACAAATTAAATTTTCCAAAGGTTTTCTCATGAAAGAATTTCCTAAACCTAGTAACAATAGTTCATCTAAAAATTATCAAAAAGCACATCATATTTACAATAACATTCCTTTGTCATATGATAATTATGTATCTAAATTAAAAATTGATAATGCATCTACTATTCATTTCTATTTAGAAATAAAAAATAAGTAAAAAATGCATTCTTCCTTCATATTATGATGTTTCCAACAAAGCAGAAAAGTTACTCTTTCTCCTTACTTCACCTTTTATGATCAAAAGCATACGATTTAAAATAAAGACAATGAAATGAAATATTGCATTCCTCCTTCATGTGATGACATTTCAAATAAGGTTGAAAATTTAGAATTTACTCATTCTTCCTCATTTAATCCAAATGTTTATAATGAAAGTCAAGCTTGTATTCCTCTTACATATGATGATAAATTAAATGATATTACAACTCTAAATTCATATCTTACACTCTCTTATCATGAACATGAAAGTATGGTTACTTTAAATGTTGACTCTACAAGTGAAAAGATTATGATTATGATGAAAATTGGAATTATGATGATTATTATGCATATAGTGAAGAGGAAAATATTTCTACCACACCTAGTATTTTTTACCCACCTCTCAAGTTAATGAAGATTGCATGTTACATGATAATTAACATGATGATGTGTTTAGTGATAATATTATTACAACATATATTGATGTTCCTAGTTTTATTTTGAAAGGTAAATTAGGTGCACATGTTGATTCCAATGATGATCATAATATTAGTATTCCTTATATTCTAATAGAATGTATAATTCCCTTAAAAACTAATACTACATTAAATACCAATTAATCTCCCAGTCCCACACTTTCTAAAGTGGATTATCTTCCTCATCCTCAATTTCAAGTGGGTGATAGCTACTTTCCCTCTAACTAGGTCCATGATATGACTACTCCAAAGGCTAAGATCACCCAACCCATTGTGCCCAAATAAGTTAGTTATAATAGCATACTAATGACTAAGATTAATAATAAAATCCAGTGTTTAAATGATCCCCTTAATGATTTAAATGTACCTTCACAATAATACATATTTTTGGGTGCTTTATAACATAAAATACATCAAACTACATTAGAAAGTAAGGCTTATTACTCTTGGTTTGGTTCAAATGTTATGCATAGAAACCCTATTTTACATAACATATTAAATAAAATATTACCAAAGAAGTTTTAGATACCAATATTACCTAATTTTAATAGACATGGAGATCCTTATTTGTATCTCAAAGCTTATAGGAAATATATGAATGGGTGCAATGGAAATTTGATGTTATTACCCTTTGTTGTATTCAACACACCCCATCCTATATTTTCCTTTGAAAAGTGGGGCCCCCTTTATTTTTTGGAAATAATGAATATCTTGGAGGGGTACCTAAGATTTCTGAGGGTTATGATACTTGTATTATCTATTGAAATTTATGCCTTTAATGTATGTTGTGGTATACTTTTTTCATTTGAAAGTACTTATTTAGACTAACCTATTAATGAAAAGACAAAAATAATGGATTTTAATGATAGGCATTTAGATTGTTTTATTTTGGAGTATTTAGTCTCTAGTACATTTGATCTTTAGAATATTTAATTTAGAATTATTTTCTACATAAGGTTTATCCTTGAAAATATTCATGTCAGAAATATTCTCCTAAAATACATTCACTTTTGAAAGATTCTTTATGGCAACTTTCTCGTTGGCAACTTTGTTTTGGGAAGTTTCATTTTGGTAACAATACTTCAATAGGTTTTCATCAGTAGCTCTATTTATAGTCTTATCAAGAGATTATTAATTGATAAATTTTATACCAAATATTTTACTTTGAAAGGTTTTTTTGGAGAGATTCTCTTTGAAAGGATTTTCACCAGAATCTTTTATGTCAACAACTTTCATTTTGGAGAATTTGCTTCAGAAAATTTTATTTCAAAGACTTTTTGTCAGTAATAATTTGTTTGAAAACTTTCACTTTAGAAGGATTATTTTAGAAATATTCTCTTCAAAAAATTTCATGCTTGAATCTTTTCATCTAAAGGATTCCTTCAACAACTTGCGAACTTTTATTTCATGAACTTTGGGATCATATCTTTCTAAATAGCATTCTACACTTCAGAGTCTTTTGGCCTAAAGGTAAAGGTTGACTATTTTTAACTAGGATACATAATGACACATGAAAAAATAATAAAGGATACATAATGGTACCCCAAATGACAATGATCATATGTGGCATGTATACTAGGACAAGGTGGTCAAATTTGAATTGAATGAAGGTGATGAACTTATAGAGATTATTGAGTAATGATGCATGAACTAGAAATTAATGTAGTATATCTATTTACATTGAGCCCTCAATTAATATCATATCATTCCATATTCAATCTTGAGTATACTTTAGCCTTAAGTGATCAAAAGCCCTAATTGCTATCAAAAGTGACTTAAACTTTACAAGTATAATTTAATGAGTATACACCATTATCAAAATCTTGAAACATAATAGTATTCAACAAAATCACCATGGAATTATCATCTAGGTCTTATAAGACATCCCCAAAACCTCTATGTTCTTAATAAAATATTCTATAGAGTACTTAGACACTGTATTTGAATCAACTATATTCGATGGATGATATGAAAATTAATCAACATTGTGGAAAGTAGTGGTGAATGTAGACTCATTTGCACTTAAATAATACATTATAACTTAAGATAAGTAGATGGTGAAGGACTTAATCCCTTTAAAACATCAATCCATACACTACACAAATTCAAAGCCAAAGGTGATATCATGCATTGATCTACTGCAAGGCCTCTTCTTTGAAGGGAGAGTAATGGATGGAAGATATCTTCATTATGTTAAAAATAACACTATTATTGAGTATATTATAGGAGAAACATTTAATAGGCATTTGAGCTTACCAATTAAAGATGTTAATTTTTATTTACACATAATCATCACATCGAAGGAAGCCAATAATGTGGAGTGATCTCTATCAAAGTGTCTTCTCCCTAGGGAAAGTTTCACTCTAAAGGAACATGTTAAGATCCCCATCCCCATCACATGATCCATAATGGGAATCCATGTGGGAATGGAATTATTGAATAGACTATTTGTCCATGACAGTATCTATTTTATACACCTAGAATGGGTTCCTCTACTAGACCTACTGACTACTTTAGAGTGTACTTATGCTTTGGGGGAAATCATCAATGCACACCTCCAAGAGAAAATCCTACATAAGGATAAGCACCCACTAGGAGGAAAATTCTATATGATGTCTTACTTATTAGATGCATTCATGGGTATTATGTATAGACATAATGGATTCCTATGGAAGTCCAATACAAAAGTCATTAGGAATAAGATTTATGACACTATAGTTTTGTACACATATATTCATATTTGAGGAATATATCCAATATCGATGATGACCTTTACCCTTAGGTATAAATGGACATACATGGTCATAATTTGAAAATAACTTCCCATAGCATAGCCCAAACACTTGCCAACAACATTGGATATTATTGGCTCTATATAGACTACATAGTTATTATGGTTGTAGGCCACTAGGTAGATCCTCTTTAGCTCCTAAATTTTGTCCCAGACAAGGTAGTTGAGCAATAAATTGCATATCAAATTTGGAATAAAATTGATGAAGATTTGATGAGAAACAATAATTCCAAGTTTCATGAATCTCACATCACCATTGGGTGAATGAAGTATATAATTCATAGGCAATTCAAAGAAGCTAGGAATGCTAGGAAGGTGTATGCATTGCCCACCCTACCTCATAAAGACTGGGATCCTCATGGGAAAGTCCAAAAGAAGATTCATACCCTTGGACTTTCCTACAAGCATGAACCAATGGATCATGATTTTCTCTTCTTAAATACCAAGGATGATGAGGAGGTCAAGGAAAGGGCCAAAATTGCAAGACTAAGTGAGGACTTACTGAGATTAATTCAAATAGAACCATCTCTAATACTTGGTGAAGAAAAGTTCATAATTCCACCTCCTAGAGGATGGAGATCCTCATATTTTTATAGTGGTAAGAAATAAAAACAACTAGAAGAAGAGGGACCGGATCCCTAACTAGCTTAAGGTTAACCTTAGGACCAACAATAGTTAGTATCTGAGGCACCACTCATTGGATAATAGGAAGGACAAGCTGAGGAAGAACAACTACTTTCTTCCACATAAATAGAAGAGGAACTAGTGCTCCCATCCTAGGGTTTAATAATTGACTTGATCAAGGTTAAGCAAGAGTTAGCAAAGGATATAACTACAATAAGAGGAAATGCAAAAGTAAAAGCTAAGATTATATGCTTAGATTCCTTTGATGAAGAGGAAATAGTGGATACTTCAACCCAAATGCTAAGAAATATCATCATAGTCCATAGGCCCATAGGTAAGTAGAAAAACTAAGACATATCAAAGGAATCCTAAGGGAGACCGGCCAGAAACCCCTTCAACCCAAGAGGTGGATGAAAAAGTGTTACAATATGCAAATGTGTTAAGACTACAAGCACTCAAAGCCAAGGCACCTACATAGGTGAATCATCTAGTAAGGGTCCCATATAAGAGCTCGAGGAGGACTTAGAGATACTCAGAGAGAAAAATAAGTGATTCAAGTTCCCGAAGGAATTGAGTAGGATATCACTCTTAGGTTATATGAAATTATTGATTCTATCCATTCTTTGAGAGTCAGTCTCACTCCTCATGTTAATAATATAACCAAATTATTCAAAAGCCATAAAGAGGATGGTAATAATCTAAATTTCCTAGTGATTTATATACCTAATAAGGCATCCATCCATTTAGACTTGATGAACCCATTAGAGGCATATAATGCTTTAAATTTAGCATTAATGAGAATGTAAGAAGCCCGATATTGGGTGCTATCTTCTAAAAATTTAATGAATAAGTTGGTTGAGAAAGAAAAAGAGGCCAAGTAAATTTTGTTAGGATTAAAATTTTCCACCATTTGAGATAATAGAGGTAGGCTAGTGACTTGATCTATATTTTACCAAATAATTAAACAAGCCTCTAACAACTTCAAGTAGATTCTGTAAGGTTTGAGCCTAGAAGACATTTAGGCTGAATTGAGTGGAATGAGGAAGAAGGCAATGAATGTGGAAGTATTTAGGGTTGGATTCAAAGCCATTAAGACAAAAAATAACAAGCTAATGGGGTAAACAAGAAATGTGGCTAAGCCACACCTCTTGGATATGAATCGAATAAGAGAACAACACACTAGGGTATACAAACAATACTAGGACTTAGATGTAAAGAAGAAAGTATCTCAACAAATTCCACCTTCTAGTTCCACTATGTGAACTCAATATATAACACCAATAACAAAAACAACCACATCATCACCTCCTCAAACTAATATTCACATGGTAACTTTAGTTCAATCCACTAGTGCATCTTCAAATGCAATTTTAGTTACTACATCATCAATCACTAGTACTTCCATAATTTTGATGACAATTTTGAAATAAGTCAAGCAAGAGATAATTTAGATAAAGATTAATTTTTTACATTTTGCATGTAACAGTCATAACCAAATAGTTAAGTCTTAGTTGCATATATATTGTAATTAACTTTTTTTTAGGCAGCATGCACATGTTGCATGATTGGGATATTTGTAATGTATTGATATGTAACCAAGACTTATCTTATAGTATTTTTAGATGTAAAATAAGTGATCTAATATTTGAGGATGAGGAGACCCCCTCTCAAGAATACATATATACATGTAAAACCCTCTTTTCAAAGGGTCAAAGTTTTTAAATGAAATACAAGAAGAAATCAAGGATTTAATTGTCATGTAATTATGTTTGTTCTTTCTTCATCCCTTTGTATGTTAATGAATTTGAAGTTTATTTATTTTTATTGGTTTAATAATTATAATGTGTGCCAATGCTACAGATGAATCTAACTATTTATTAATGAATTTTAGTATTATATGTGTAACAAATATTGATTATAGATATGTTTCATTGATTTAGATAGTTAGTATAAGTTGAATCAATAGTCCAAGGTGTGTAAAAGTATCTCATTTGGCATAGTATCTCTAGGTGTGAGCCATCGCTGCCCTAGGTAGCTTCTTAGTTCAAAATGTAATATCTTGTATGAAGGTATGCAATAGCAACCTTAAAAGGACCAAACTTTAGTTGAGGCCAATAATCACCCTATATCTGACTACCTAGATTCTCAACCATGTTTATTCATGAGTTTGAAAAATAGTAAAACAATAAACATTGATAATTGAGATACTTGTCCACTAAAGAGATAGACTAAGAAATTACTATTCAAAAGACATAGAATCCTTCTTTTTGCCTTAACCTTCCCTCTTTTTGAAGTTTCTTTGAGATATACCCACCATAGATTAGTCTTTCACCCATCCAATTCACCTAGTGATTTATCCTTTTTATTAACAACCATATATCCACCCAAAAACTTGGTTGAACAACCCATAGGATTAAAATGCAACTCCACCACCCAATTTTTATAACCACATACCTGTAACTCATGCCCTGGAGTGAAATATAGTTCTACAAAGATTCCAAAATCTTAGAGGTTACCTCATTTAAAACTCTTTGAGGTGTGCATAAAACCCACATCAATAACATTATTTACCAAGAGCCTAAAGGATGAAGCATTAAATTGGTTTCATCATTCACTACCTAGATGATCATTACACACATATGTTGAGTTCTAAGAGATATTACTTGGGTATTTTATTTAGAATAAAGGACCCAAAGTCACATATGAGAGATTAACTTCATTACATCAGGGCTGGTCAAGTCCAATTAGTGATTACATATTATGGTTTAAGTCATGTATGCATCAGTTGATATATCAACTAATAGATTTAGAGATTAAATATATTTTCTCTAGAGGCCTCATATTTTGTATAAGGAATAAGTATTAATAATCTAAGTCATTTCAACTTCTTTATAATACAAATATTAAATTAGAAAAGAAATTGAGACTTGTTGAGTTTCATACAAAGGCATATTTTAATATCAAGTTATTATCATTAGAGTCATCAAACATGGTCCAAGTACCTAATCCACCTCTTCTCATGGAAAAAGTGTGACTCAAAAAAAATTTAAATTACTCAATAAAGGGAAAGAATCAGTTTACCAAAAATTACTATAATGATTATAACACAATTTACTAAGCGAGATCCTATATAGTTTGATTCATTTAGAGATAGGCTTCATGATATTTTTTTACACTATTGGTTATGAGGATGATTAAACTTCCTCCAAATCATTATAATCCATCATACCATTTGGATATATTCAAAAATAAACCATATTATAACTATCATCATATCAATGGTAATTATGATAATGATTGTTATATACTTAGAGATAGAATTGAATAATATATTGACAAAGGTATTATCACATTAGTGATGGGGACATACAGGTCTCCTTGTCCTCATTATCCTAGATCTAACTCTTGCATGACTAAGTTATCCTATGACATTCTTGTCAAGGAACCAATTGTTACTCATCATGTGACTATAAATGTTTCTAGAGCACCCAATTATGAGAGATCCATTACACCACAAAGTAAATAGATATGACACCTAGTAAAAAAAGACAAGTCAATTTAAAATAGTATTTTTACAAAAGAAAATCAAAATCAAGCAATAGTGATAGTTATAAAATTGATATTTTTTTACAACATACCATACACATATTCCTATTATATCTATGCCTATAGAAATGCTACCACCATATCATAATCATTCAGCTACACAACATGATCAGTATGGATCACACTTTTTATTACCTTTAGGGTGGACATATTATTTTTATAGGTTCATATAGTTCTTACACCATTCTTAGATAGATATTATATATATATATATATATATATATTAATAACATTCTAACATAATCATTTCAAAATAAAATGACATATATCTTCAAACATCTAGAATTTAATAATAAATACATCACTTTATGATTGAAGTGTGTCCCACATGACCTCCCTCATCACTATCATTTATATCATCTTCTACATGAGACCTATAACTAGAATCTCTAGAATCACCTTGTATCCTGGAGCATGACCTCTATTGCTTGTCATAAACATCATACAGAGCTATATGTGCCTTGATATCCTTGATATCAACATGATATTATTGTAATTGTATATAATTATCTAATAAACTAAGACCTAGAGTGCCCATTAGATCTGACGGGGGCATCTTTTGCCTCATCAACTCCACTCTTAGCTCATCCATCTCTATTTTCACTTAGATATATTCGACAATAGAAATTAAAACTTGATAAAATAGAGGCACATGCACACTAAAACCTAATGTGGATCATTTAATAAGATGACCATCCATGACATAATTAGGTACATATTATGTCAACTCATGAAAATATGATGTAGTTTTACCCCATCTTATGAATACTTAGGAATCCCTCTATACAGTCTTTATATGATTGAGTCAATAGTAACATAATATAATATCTATCTATAATGCATGGTTCTCCATCCTCATATATACCTTGTATTAGTCCAAATTATGAAATGCACTTATGGATATGCCTAATTAAGGCGTGGCATCCCTAATGGTTTCATAATAACTATGTGTACATATGACTAACAATGTAACAATGTAGTCAAACCAATGCCATCACTAAATAACACACGTTAATATATACAAATCATGAGACAAATGTAAAAAATGGTCTTATCCCATGAATACACACTCATGTGCTCCTTTAGGTCTTGAATGATCATATGTATCCTATATGATATTAACATGCCACTACCATACATAACTATAAATGATGATAATAACATAACCAAGAACTTCTATGAGTGCTAAACATCTGATAATACAATCACAAAGAATAACACATATGACTCACTACCAATATGATGCTAAGCATCTACACTACTAGTAAAATATATACATTCATGACACATAGCCTTAGTCCCCATAAAATCTTGTAACACCAATATAAGTATCCTCAATATATACCCTAATGTAATGGTCATCTATCTAAAAGGCAAACAAAAGATATAAGTATCTACATCGCATCACACAGCAAATATGGTCATCATATAAGCATAATTTGGCATAATATCTATCCAACCTACATATCCTAGCCTAACCCTCTCAGCTACATGCCTCTCTCCATTTTAAAAAGGGATTCAATGCATAGTCTCCATCATCTAACCTTGTCATAATTATTTGCTATGAATATCCTCCTACAAACAAAAAATAATAAGAATTAGTGATAAATAATTAGTCTAAAAACTATACATAAATCCATAGAATACATAATTCACTCATATTTCTCACTAATAATATCTTGGGGACTATAACACTTTGTGCAAGACTATAGTGCCAGATAATAACATTATAACATAAAAAATAACATTGTGACCCTAGACAATAATGCCATGATAGGAACAATAGTGCTTTATAGCTAAAAACTAGTCTATAGTCAATAAAATCACTCAAAAATTGACATAGATGCATTTTTCACTATAATTACCGAGGCTTGTTTTAATTACTTACTAGTTTAACCTCCTCCTTATTTTGGATTAGGGCCTCCACCTCATTGAACTGACTACACAAGATTTCTCTCCTTCATTGCATCTTGGACACATTCAAATATAAATTTCCAATCCTATAAATCACATAATGAATCCATATTATCCAATTTCCAAAATCATATGTGCACTTTTTGTATATGACACACTACTAAGGTGCTAGCCCCATGTTACCAAAACTAGATTGACTAAAAATTAAAACTTCAATATATTACAAATCCTAGTTAAGATTTTAGAATCATTTCTTCCATCCAAAATAAAATCATGACACTTTTCATATCATATATGTAATAGTCATATACCCATCCTATTAGTCACCTTGGTGATGCATACTTTATTTCTCTTATAAGTCATTCTATTGATATGGAAGCCTACCTAAGTATCAATCTATGTTCAATATCTTACAATTATCAATACTTAATTATAATCATCTTATAATATCTATCTTGACTACTAACTTACATTCTATCAATCATCACTTTTAGCTTAAATTCCTTATGCTAGTTTCATCCCTCACTAAAAGGGGGGTAGACACATGTACTATTCATACTAGCTTAGATACACAAAGGATAGTTGACTCAGTACACACTTATTACTCACAAGATTTTTATTGATATCACACCTTATTTACTTGATACACCATTATTTGTGATGCACCATGCTTCATAATATATGATTTTTTTAACAAAATACTATACTTCACATATATTATACATAATATGACATAATTATTAAAATTTTATTAGTTACTCATATTTACATAATCATTTGGTAGTTTACATAGTCACTCATATTTGGTTTAGATTCTTAGATATACACATGATAGTGGTTTTAGTTTATTACAACTATCACATTTTACTATAATATTTATTTATCTACATAGATACTTTTACATAGTTTTGAAAAATGGTTGACATAAATAGGGTATGTACATGGTACATTCTCATATAGTTTAGCTCAATTTTCACATAGATTATGATAATGGGTGTGTGCACATAGAGAAAGTCTACATAGGAATTTTTTTATTACTTAGACAATATGGCTTAGTTTCCTAAGATATCAGATTGGGGGCATGTGCATAGCACATGTTCCTTATCTCCTAGTTTTTCACTAAATTCTAAAAAAAATGGAAAACCATGCCATTCTATATGTTTATTCCTCTCTGAATCCAAATTTATCACTCAAATTACATGACTCAGATTATACATATGGAATATAAAAACCATGCCATTCTTGATGATATTACACCAAACTTAGTTCAAAATAATACTTACACTAGTTTTTGCACTAGTTTTATGCTTGTTTTGTACTAGAATGAATCTTATAGACATTTACAATGATTGATTCATAATTTTTACACTATTACCCAATTTATTTGAGTTATGTGGGGTTGAAGTTAAAAAAATATTGAATTATAGGCATGTATCTATGCAGATATCTTAGTGGTGGAAAACATTGATTGGTTATTCACATCACAATTGTTTAATCAAATTCAATACATGGACCCCACACTATGGGTCCATCTTCACAGGAATTACTCAAACTCTTGTTCAATTATTTTTTCAATAAGAGAACACAATTATAGATCATATTATCTTTGCATGGATTGATCACATCAAACCCACTATACCTCCACTTAAAATCAACCAAAAGACACATAGGTAAGTATAAGTACACACTTTTCCTTTTACTCTAGTACTTTCATTCTATTGCATTACTAGATTAAAAGGAGGCAAATATATACACCCAAATTTGGTCAAGAAAACATAAGTACTATGTATTTTATGGATTTTGTATTTCTAATATCCTAATTTTGAATTAATGTATTATTCATGTGTGTCATCTTATTCCTATGTCTTTTCTATCACTCTTTCCCACTTAATACACTCCTTTTCTACAGTCTTAGTCTTCCATGCTAGTCCTTGATAGAGTCACAAGGATCCCTAAAATTTATTTGGATTCATTATTATGTTTCATTGATTTCAAAAAAGAGCACCACATTGGATAGGAGTTACCCCTACTATTATCCAATCCCTCATTATTGTTCAACACAAGTTTCAAAGATTTTTTGGGGCATATTTCTTTTGGGTCTATTTTTATGATTGTTTTACCCTTTTTTAAGTCTGTTGATATGTGAATAGGTTTTTTAAATTTAAATTTGAAAGTTTTATATTTAATGTGTTCCCTAAGTAATATTAAATATATCACTTATCTTTTGGCACTATCTAATAAAATAATATCAACACACAACAAGCTCAATATCTACACATTTCTAAAGTATTTACATACCACACCTAGATTGCATGCTTAGACGAAGAGAAGGCATAAGGAAAAAAGAATTTTAGATATACATAATTCTTAGTTTAATTATGTACATTCTCCAAGGGATAACTACATCATCTTGAGGTCCCTATCATTGGGGCTATGTAGACAACACTCAGTACAACATGGGTTTTAAGGATGACTCAACCACTTTCCACATTCCCATTTTCCCCCTTTTTGAATTTGAACTTTGTTTACTTATTATGTGAAAGATTATGTTAGGTTTTTAAAGAGAAGAAGATAAAATACATGTTGAACATTGCAAACATAGGTCCATGGTAAACTGAGCTACACCTACAAGAAGTTTTCTTAGAGTTGCATATTTATATTTTATTCCAAATGGATTTTGGATAGGAGTGCCATATTTAATAGGAGCACCCCACTCTACTATTTGAGCCACATCTTTTATCTAAATTTAAAATTATTCCCAAACAATCAAATTCAATTGTACCATAGTCATCCTTCAGGGAAAAATCAGTCAAATACAACTCCATGAGCCCATAAAAGATAAACAGCTCATACTTTTGCATAATTTTAGTCAAAATACTAGTTTCTCAGTTTCATTTTTATGCAGGTAAAATACATTGGTAAATTATAATTTAATTATATATTTTTATTTACTTAGTTGTTTTTATTTATTAGGTTAATTTCCCCTAATTTTAAAATCAATAAAACACTTGGTGGCAATGTTCAACTCCAATCTTAAATAAAATTTCATTAAATAGGAAAAGTCAAATCTTTTGAGATGTTGAAGTCTTATTTTTTAAAAATTATTTTTAGATTATTTCAATATATTTTTCTCACTTGTACATTCCATTAGCTTTAGGAAGTGTGATACGGAAGCATATTTTTTAGCTTGGACAATATTTTCCTTCTCATATATGTAAACATTTTTAATGAGTTTTTTTCTAATTATTTATCTTCAAGCATTTTTTAATGATATTTTAATTCCATTATAAATATTTTAATTGCCTTCTATTCTAGTGGTGTCTCCATCTGTATATAGTTCTAATTTCTAAATGTAAGAATACCAAGAATATTTTTGATGTTTTACCAAATAAATTATACCACTTTTTTAATATAATATAACCTTTAGCTCCATTTTAATATTTTTACATGAGTGATAATTGTTGTTTACTTTATCCACCTGAACACTTAATACATTCTCTGAAATACATTTCATGTTTAACACTATTCTAGATGCTTGATGTTCCCCTGGTAATGAATGAAATAACTATAGGTCATTGTGATAGTTATATGAATAGTAGATTTATAAAAACCACTTATCATATCTTTTATCCCAATATAATTCACATTCAATAAAGTAAATATCTAGGTAGTGTGAAGTGCTCACAAGAGCCATTATTTCCTATTGTAAATAAATCATCACAATTTTTTAATTGAAATATAATCTTCAAACATTAAATATATGTTGAAATCATGTTTTTAAACCATGTAAAAATAAAATATTTAGATACAATAGTCACTAGACCATAAATTTAAATAATGGTTATTATTTAAATATTTAAATTATCATATGGTTGATATAAGAACTTAACCATCCATATTGGTCTTTGTTTATAGTATTCTCATATTGTGTAGAATGAGCACATGCCCAATCTGAACAAGATAGGAATAATATGAACATCAGAGGCATGCATTATTATTTTGTGTAGAATGGACACATTACCATTCTAAAAAAGATAATAATAATATGAACACCAAAGTCCTATATTTTTATCTTGTGTAGAATAGATATAGATAATTACCAATTATGAAGCCACATGCCCATTCTACAAAAGATAAGATTTACTAATTTTATAATTGATAATTTTCTATATTCTTATTTGATATATAATATGAACATGCACATTCTAAGATAATAACACATGATTCCAATGTTTATATTATTCATATCTTGTTTAAAATGTATCAATTCTACACAATATAAGAATATTGGATTTCTAATTGATAATTGTTTATATTATTTTTTTGTGTATAAATATGAACATGTCTATTATACACAAGATAAGAATACACGGATTTAATTCTCATATTATTCCTATCTTTTTCATAATGGGTATGTGCCCATTCTACATAAGATACAAATATTATAAATAGGGACCAATATGGATTTTATGTTCTATTAACTTTATATATTCTTATATTTCCACATATGATAAGATTATTGGATTCATAATAATTAATTTATAAGAGACTAATATTATTATTTTATTTAGAATGGGAAGCTTCCAATTCTAAACAAAATAAGATCAATATTATTATTTTGTTTAAAATGTGCTTCTATGTTAATATAAATTTTTGGCCTTTGAGAAAGAAGTCAATATTCTTAGGTACATGCACATTCTACACAAGATATTAAAACAATTATCAATTAAGATAATTATATATAAGATAATATCTATTATTATCTTATTTATAATGAACATATAGCTATTTTGAATAAGATAGGAATATTAACAATTAAGAAACCCATATTCCTATGCCCATTTTACACTATCAATTAAGTGTTAAGAGTATGTATTTATCATGTTTTCTAGTTATATCTATGTATTTCATCCTTTTTACAATTTATCCGATGTGAGTATTTATCTCACATTGGCTAGTTAGGCTAGTTCTTTGTTTTGCCTTGATTAATTATGCAAGGGCTTCCTATTGTATAACATCTCATTTTTGAATAACACTTGACTTGCTTTGCTTTGAATATCATTTGTTTGAAACTTCCTTGTGAGATGTATTTATTGTTAACACTTTGGAATATTGGGTTGGAATGCCTTTATCATTTATAACATGGTACTAGAGCTTTAAGTATTGCATCCATCCCTACTACTGCATTTTTATTAGAAACTTCTTTTATCACAACTGCTTCTTCCCTTATCATACATCCTTAGCCTTTTTCCCCCTCTTTTAGATATGGAAATTTTATTAAAGTTTTTAATAAAGCATTTGGTTTTTATCATTGGATGGAAGGTGTAGAGGAAGCATTGGAAAGAAGGGGATGATGCTTTAAGGAGAACATTAGAGTTTTTTTTACATATCATTCCTTATCTGGAAGGAACGTATTTTTGGTCTAAGCATTGCATTGGATTTTTTTTGACAAAGTGTTGTAAGAGGGAGATGCATTAGACCTAACCCATATGGAAGAAGAGATTTTGCATTATTTTTCTTAGTTTGGCCTGTGTTGAAGGGGGCATTGGCATTCAACCAACTACTATGTTGTAACTTGTAAATTTTTTTGATAGGTGTTGGAGAAGAAGAGGTATAACATGGAATTGGAGGAAATAAGGATGGAAACATCATTCTCTAGATCGGCATGGTGTCTAAATTTGGAAAAATAGGAGTAAGAGGCATCTTAGTTTCAATTGGGTGGTGTTTAATTTTTTCCTTATTTTCTATATAGGCATTAGAGCATTCCTAGACTATGTCCTTTTTAGAGGAAGACTAGTTTTTGAGGCATTGCCAGTTTGGAGTATATTATACGTGAAACGTAACTACTATGTAGAATTATCTAATATCTAGAGCATTAGAGGATGCCAAAGGAGGTTATCATATTTGAAGACAGTGTTGGAATTTCTTAATCCATCTTTTTTTGGTTTGGCATCATGCATTTTTGGTATTACATTAAAAGTGGAAACATCTTTATGGATATCTATAAGCTCACTATATTCTACTACTATGTTTGGAGTTCTTATTCTTATCTACTTTGTTGCTGAGTGATTATAAGGCATTTGGAGAAAGAGCCTAGACATGCTCCTAATCTACTAGTAAAGGTGGTGGTTTCACTTTATTAGATTTTACTTTGACAAGTCTACAAGCCATTAGGACTATTATGGAGTATTTTAGGTTTTTTGGATAGTGGTCATCCACCTTTATTTCCTCTTAAAATAACTATCTATTTATTATTTTATTTACAAGCTATAGTTTTTGCCTCAAGAGGAAGTACATTTCACTTACACGTAGAATGAGGTAACCTAAAGGATATTTTTTCACTTTGGCTAAATTTTATAAGTCCATGGTTTGATTCTAGTTCTAATGAGTGGTTGGAAACCTAAATGTTTTTATGTTTTGGTCACTAAAATTAGCTAGTAGTGTCTTTTTTAATGTATTGACTAATTTTATGGGAATTCATAAATCTTACAACTTTTAAACTATAACTCGAATTTGAGTTCTATTTTTTTTTAAAGTTTATGGTTTTTTATTATATATCCATTATTGTAATTATTTTATATAAACACACTACTTTTATAAATTACCAAAATTGGGATGGTCCTTAATACAATCTTTTGGGGGGTTGTCTCAATGTTGATTTTTGTACTCTTTTTCATTATTTATAATATTTAATGATTCATTATCATGTATTGTACTTATGGTATTGACCATTGTGAGCCTTTGACTACACACAATTACCATACATGGAGATATTGAATGGAAACAATCATAAAATGCATAGGATTATGGTCCATAATGAATGAAACTCAACCACAATTTACATGAGAATTTGAAAATTTTTAGCACCAATGTAAGTTTGAAGTGTGTATGGATTTAATTGGGACTTATGTGAGTGATAGTTTATTATTTTATTTATATGTTTGTGACACTCCTTTCAAAATATGGGCTAAGCTAAAGGGTTTTTTGAGAAAGTAGATCACTTGAGATCCATGCAACTTGAAGTGGAGCTTACTTCACTCAATCTGGATAACTTTACCTCTATTATAGACTTCCTCACTAAGTTTAAGTATTTTATAACTTAGTTGAAGGAGATTGAATGAGATAAGAAAGATGAAGAGTGTGTGTACTTTATTTTATATAAATTGAGTGGTCCATTCTAAATCTTTGCTTCTACCTTTTTCTCTAGCATGGATGCCTTAGGTGCCACATTAAAAATTCCAAATATAGAGTTATTTTGTGATACACTTACTAGAGAGGAATCCAAATTATTTCACCTTGAGTCTTACACCTCTCAAAAAGCATTAGTAGAATCACATCCTAAGAACAAGGAAAAAATAAAGAGTAAGATTAAGAACACTCCTCCTCCGTCTCAAAATGCACTTAAGCCCACCACCAACACATCTAAACCTAAATAATCTTATAAATACAAGGAGAAGTATAACCTATCTTGTTTCTCTTATAGGGGGAATGGTCATGAAAATTCTAGGTATTTTAAGAGAATTTAAGACCTAAAGGATTACATTAAGAAACACAAAATAAATATCTCTACACCTCCATCTCATGAGCATAGGAAAGTACTTAATGTTATTGGGAGATCATAGCTACCTATTTTAGACAGTTGGGTTTTAGACTCTAGTGCTTCACATGATATGAATTATTCCAAAGAGTCCTTTGTATCTCTTGGTTTGAGTTATACTTCCAACATTGAGGTTGGATATTTTTACTTTATTTATGTTAAGGGAAAGGGTGACATACAACTAGATGGTGGCCACATCAATGATGCATTATATGTTGTAGACATCACCTGTAATATGCTTTTATTTTATTAGATTTTTCATTTTGGTCAGGGTAAGATATTAATTTTCACATCACAAGGTGCTAAAGTTTGAGTTTTGTTGAATCCACATGTACTTATTATATAGGATGTTGTTGATCATAGTTCTCAACTCTATTATTTTTAAAGTTTCAATGATACCTTTCCTTTAGGGATGTGTTTGGTTTCTCATAAATTTTTTGAGAGTAGGCTTTGGCATGAGAGATTTGGACACCTAAACTACATATATTTGAAGGAGTTGAGCACTCAAAATATGGTTGAGTGTCTTCCTATAGTTTCATGTCTTGATGGAGCTTACCCTAGTTGTGCATTATAGAAACAAAAAGATCTATTTCCTAAGGTTATGTACATGAGAGATTTTTCACCACTTCAACTTATGAATAGTGATTTGACACTCTTTCCTAATCCTTTCAATAGAGATAATTATGCACTTACCTTTATTGATAAAATTTCGAGATATACTTGGGTTTTTTTCCTCAAGTAAAAGAGTGATGAATTTTCTCACTTTAAAGTCTCTAAGGCTTTGGTGAAAAAATAGTCTTCTATTTGCATTAATAATTTCATACATATAATGGGGGGGAGTACTTCAGTTGAGAGTTCTCTAATTTTTTGGCAGCCCATGGTATTTTTCACCAGTATTTTATTGCACATACTCCATAGTAGAATGGTTTAGTAGAACAAAAGAACTAAACTTGTAAGAGATGGCTAATTGCATGATGCATTAATGATATTTACCTCCTATCTATTGGGTAGAGGAAATTAATTGTGTGAACTACATTCAGAACCATACAACACATAGAGCACTTGAGCATTTGACTCTAGAGGAGGCTTGGACTAGAACCAAGCCTAATGTCTCATTTTTTTGAGTCTTTGAGATCCTTACTTTGTCATTTGTACCAAATAATAAAAGGAAATAATTGGATAAGAATATAAAATATTTTATTTTTTTAAGGTATTATGAGGACATAAGAGCTTATCATCTTTTAGATCTTGATGCTCATGATGTTCATTTTTGAACACATATACAATTTGATGAGCACTTCACATCTCATGACTCTTCATCTTGTTCCATGTCTTATTCTTCTTCTTTTGATGATTCATCACCTCCTCTTGAGGATTCATTCTTTGAGGATCCAATTTAGGAGATTCATGAGGAGGTTATAGAGGTTGAAGATCTTATTCACGCTGATATTACCACTATGATTAGGTGGGTTCATACAATATTTTCTATGGTAACACCTTTCATACAAGATATTCTACCCACTCAACATCATCATGAACATTTTATAGGTACTAGACTTTTATGTCAGGAATTCTCTATAGATCTATAATCTTTTTGATAGGATCATGGGATATAGGAGTGGGATGATCTGATGACATGTGAACATTATTCATTGATGAAGAATTACACTCAAAATTTGGTCACTCTTTCTAAGGGAAGAAAGTTGGTTAGGTACAAGTGGATTTACCATACCAAGTATGTAGTTGATGGGTCCATTGTTAAGGATAAGGCATGCCTTGTTGCAAAGGGGTTCTTGTAGGTTGAAGTATTGACTACTCTAAGAATTTTGTGTTTGTTACCAAGATGGATTCTATTTGACTTGTAATTTCTCTTACTACATAATAGGGTTGGCCAATATATCAAATGGACTTTAAGAGTGATTTATTACATGGAGATTTTCATGAGTAAATCTATATGGAGTAGCCTCTTCTCTTATTTATTGACTTAGGAGATATATTTATAGTCTCAAACATCCCCCTCAAGATTAGTATGAGAAATTGGATTCATTTATTCTCTCTAGTAGATCTGTTAATTTCCATTACAATCCCATAGTGTATATTTAGTGTATTGGGGAAGACATTGTTATACTATTCTTATATGTTAACGATCTACTTATCATAAGTAGCTCATCATCTCAGATTTAGACTATTCATTAGACACTTTCAACATAGTTTAACATGATAAATCTTGGTATTTTTCATTTATTCCTTATATTATATATTTCATAGTTAGATACATGGATTTATTTGAGTCAATAAAAGTACACCCTTGACCTTATTCAGAGTTTTGGCATGGATGATTGCAAGCCAAGTCCTTCTCCTTTTTAGTCTGGAGTGACTCTCACGTCCACTTGTACTACTCCACTTTATGATCCTAAATTATATAGGTAGTTGGTTGGGATTCTTATGTATTTGACCCATACTCATCCCAACATTTATTTTGTAGTTAGGATTGTATCTAGGTTTACACATGACCCTCATGATAGTCATTAGTAGTATGATAAGTTAATTCTATGATATCTATGAGGAACTACTCATTTTGGATTATAATACAGTAGGTGTTATACTCAATTGGTTGGGTACAATGATCCAGATTGGGTAGGTTCTTGTGATGACATGCATTCCACTTTTGACTACGTATTTTGTCTTGGTTCTTTGCCTATTATTTTTTTGTGTAAGAAGTATCAAGCTATTGCACTTTAATCTATAGAGGTTGAGTATAGGGTATAAATTATGATGAGTTAGAAGATTATTTGGCTTTGTCAGTTATTAATAGAGTTTGTCTTAATGTAGGATTTATCCACTGTACTTTGGTGTTGCAACCAAAGTGAAATTTACATATCTTACAACCAATTTGAGCACCTGCAGACCAATCACATTTATTTATATATGGACTTAATTCATCATCACATTTAAGATGGAGTTATTATCTCGGAGTACATTCTAACTTAGAAATAGGTTGCAGACATCTTCATGAATCCTTTTGTATCACCTCATTTCCTTAAGTTGTGTGGCATGCTTATGGTTTTATAAGTTATCCTTGGAGGGTGTTCATGAGTACATATTATTTATTTATTTCATGGATACATATTATACATAATTACTTTATCAGGCCTAGTCATTGAGAATCAAACTATAGATATGCCACTATTTATTTTTTGGTTATTATTAAACCCTAGATTCACTTGAAGGGGGGTGTTAGAGTATGTATTTATCATTATATATATATATATATATATATATATATCATTTTTTTTCTCATTTATCCTATATGAGGATTTATCCCACATTTGTTAGTTAGAGTAGTTATTTGTTTTACCTTTCCTAATTAATCAAGGGGTTCTTATTATAATAGCATCTCATATTTGAATAATACTTGACTTGTTTTTTTTTCATCTCATTTGTCTACAACTTTTTTGTGTGATGCATTTGTTGTTAACACTTTAAAATCTTAGGTTGGAATGCCTTTAGCATTACTAATATTAATCCCATTATACATAAGATAAGATCAATATTATTATCTTGTTTACAATGGATAACATACACCCATTCAATAAAATATAGAAATATTATCAATTAAGAATTCAATATTCTTATCTTTTATATATTGGGCAATGCCCATTATAGACATTGTCAAGATAAGAATATTGGCCTCTTATATAGGATCCAATATTATCATATGTAACAACCCCAAATTTTTTTTTGAAGTTGTATATTAGAGTACACAATGGATGCATAAAAGACCCAAAATTTTATTGTTGAATCAAGTGATATACACATAGCATACCCACATACACACAATCAAATTTTTTTATCTTAACCTTCAGAGTCATTAATGATCACAATAAGGCATGACATGGAAACTAAGGAAACATTTTACATAATGGAAATATGGTGTCATAACCAACATTCTAAACACCCATAGTAATCTGCTATTAAAAGAGTGCATATGGATTAATATAAGGCTCATGAGATTACAACAGGGATAACCTAACTCATAAAATGATTTTAATAAATTCAAAATCATTATGGCCATGGTTCAAGCACATGGATGAAGTCACAATCATGCTTTACCACATTCTCCAATAGGTAATGATATAATGGTGACCAATCCATGAATCATTATAATTGATTCTAAATTGGCAAAGAGACAACACGATAAACTAACAATTGTGGGAAGATGAATTAACACACCTCAAGTACATGACAACCCACACATATAAATATATAATCCATAATATTTATTATCTTATCAATATCTATTTAATGTAGAAAAGGCATACTAGCCTAATGAATTTACACACCCATATTATCACTTTAGCCAATCCTATAATCAAGAATTTATTGTGGATGATTAAATTTTGAAACATTAACCTCTTATTTTCCTTACAGAGTTTTTAAATAAACCAATTCACTTCATATAATATATTAATAAGTTATGTCAACATAAAGGAATAACCTACTTCACCTATGACCAAAATATTTGGTTCAAGCATGCAACAATTCTAAATGAAATAGGTTGTTGAATCATACAAGTATCAAGGTTTACACAAGCTTAATACACACAGACCATGCCTATTTAGTGAGGAAATCTAGACAACATGAGGTAGAGTTAATATTTATATCCATCATACAAAAATGATATCTACAAACACAATTTTAGTCACTTCATTTATATAAGAATATAAATAAGGGAAAGTAGTGAATAAAATTCCATTTACTTCACATTGCAAGGGATCCAATATTTGCCTTATCTATCCATAAATAGCAATTTTTTCCAAAATATCAATGTGAAACCTCACATACCATATTTTCCTTAGTATGAATAACAAGGCAATTCACAAATATGACATCAATATTGGTAATACACTAACATGGAATTAATAATTGGTAAACAATTATCACTCCAAATATAAAACACAAGTATGCTTAAACATAACATAAATAACTCCTTGCATAAATCGTAATTAATCAAATTGGCCATGGTATATTATAACATATGATCATGTTTAAAGTTATATAAGATGGTATAATGAAACATTTCCATACTAGTGTGTCAAACCAAATTACCAATTATAACTATGTGTAAGATTAGCTATGAAGTAACATAATAAAAAACCAATAATAGCAATAATATGGTATGGAACTATAACAATGATAAGGAATATTTGATTAATATCAAGGTAAAACCCAAGTACATCCAAGAGTGAATTCATAACTATATGGGAGCTCCAAAAAAATACATCTCACTCAACAACATGAGGTTAAAATTCTTTAATTCTGAAGGGTACCTAACCATACACAAGATTAGCATGCCAAGATCCATCTAAAACTAATCTAAAATCCAAAGGACATAATCATATCTAAAACCACTAGTCATGCTAGATGAAAGTAACGTACATCTAAGCCAGTAAAGAAATAAACAACATGATAATAACATTGACAAATACATCATACCTATCCATGAAGTCATCTACGTAAAAAGCAACAAAAAATGATTAAGACAAGCCCTCCCAACTAGTCCTATGAGCCAAACCATTGGTGGCCTTTACCACCCCAACCATTGGATAAATGGTTGTTTCAAAAAATAGGGTCAAGGAGGAGGTTGTGGGCAGGATGAATATCAAACCAATGGACATCTCATCATAAAAACATAGCATCAACATAAGGAAAAATAACCATCAAGTGTACACTCCACACAATTGAGATAATGAGCCCACTGTATAACTCAATCATTATACGCCAATAAGTCAAGGTCCACAAAAAGGTCAACCAAATGAGAAAGTCAGGAAACACAACCATACAAAATTCCTAGGGAAACAATACAATATAATAATCCATTATAAATCCATAATTGATCCAACAATTCATATAGTCAAAAAGAGGGAAACAATGGTTCCAACCATATACAACAATAATTGATTTTAGATTAATAATCAATATAAGGAAAATTGGGGATCATTATGAGGTCTCAAAACCTCATATGATCCCTGGATATTAAAATTGGGTTGAAGAGAGTAAAAGGGACAATAGGCCTTTTAAAATAGGAATAATTAAAATTGAAACCCTCCTTATAAAAAGATGATTTCCATATGTTTGGATCAATTTCCAAGACTCATAAAGGTGTAAGAATCTACAAATATTATGCCAGTCATGATAAGGTCCAGCTATTAACACATAAGGGTATTCACCCAAAACACATGAATACATTTAATAAGTTGATTTTAGTCAAGGAAAAAATCATCAATTTTTCAAGGGGAAAGAACCAACCCACCCATATTTCATACATACTTATATATATATATATATCCAACTGGTTCCATATTAAATAATATATATAGACTTTGTCCCAAAATTGAGGCATATCTAAATAGTTAAAACATGTCATTAATACTATAGCATGTCCAAGCCAAGTAAGGACCCAAGTAGTGTTAATAAGTATAAGATTTAGATTTTTACCCATAACTCGATTCTCTTAGCCATTTACAACCAAATCAACTCCTCTCATTTCGAGATTAAATAAACACAAAAACTATGGTGTTCTACCCTATGGTTGGATAAAACCCAAATTAGGTTATGAAAAATGGGTAACAAATGATAACAACAGGTCAATGACTATCTTAAATAAAATATATATCCCAAGATCAATTTTATTCATAAATGAAGAATATAGAAATATTATAATTTCATATCAATGAATTTAAGAGAACTTGATTAATTATCTTGTTTGAAGGAAAAGAATTTCCAATAGGAAATAAATATGTCCACAGGTCTTAATAACACCTCCCCAAATAGATTTATTCCAAGTTGAGGAAAATATAAATATATACTGATAAAAATCATAGGTTTGTTCAAAAGATTTTATATAAACTCATATCGACTTAATTTAATTTTTAATATTATATTATCAAAAGAGTATTCTCTCAGGTGATTATATTGGAACCCTAGATCGATTTAAAATAAACACACAAATAATAAATTAAAATATCCATACAAGAATCTATTTCAAAGATTTTTAAAGGAAACTAAAGTAATTTGTAAGAAGTAGAATAGGCATCAAACCCCTAAAAGTGAGAAGCCAAAGAAATAGGGCATGATGACCCACTAATATTTACATGATTGATATATTTAGCAATTTCACAATATATATACAACATTTCTTAGGGAGGATTAGGTTTACATCAATCAAAACAACCACTCACCCAAATTTAAGCTCAATAGGTTTTAAAAGAACCATATCATGACATATAAACATTTCTAGAGATATATAGCTCTTAAAAACATAATACATTCAACAAATTAAGAGTTATGATTGCAAATAATTATATGATCTTGCTACATGTTGCGTCTATCTTATGAAATATTCTCCATTTATTATTTTATTCTCTTCCCATCATTGCCTTATCCTTCCTTATATGTTTCCCTTCTACCATATGGCTCTTCCCCTCTCCTTGTCCTCTACACCCTCCTTTCTCTTTCATCCCCTATTGGGTTCCCCTCCTTCCATGCCTTTTCTCCTTCTTCCTTCACTCTCTTCTTCCCTCTCATCTTCCTTACCCCCATGCATCCCTCTCTCTACATTTTCTTACTATCCCTTAATCCATTTTCTCCCTTCTATATTCTCCATGTCCTCCCCTTACCAACTATGTTTTCTTTTGTTTTCTATTGTCTCCCCCTCACCTAATCATGTTCTCTCCCTTTCTTCAAAACATCCTCCTCCCTTTCCAACTTTTTCCCCATGCCTCTTTTTCCCTTACCATCCCCTGTTGCCATCTCTTTCTACCTTCTCCTCCATATAATTGAATCCATTTCTACCCCATCCATCCTTATTCCTTCACTCATCACCGTGCCAACATGGCTCACCCTAATAAATATATCTACACCATATGTATATCTAGTATTATATCAATATATAATGAGATATATAATTGCATATACCAATGTATCTAGAAGTATATCCACTTAATCATATTATATTTTTATAAACAATATATCCATGTATATTTATATATATACACACACACACATATGTATAAACAATAATTCTATATATAATTATGTATATTTATATATACAACTATATACACATTCATATATGTACATATATATGTGTATTTATACATATATGTATATTCATATATATATATATATATATATATATATATATATAAACATATAAATGCATTACAGTGGTTAACAGAACATAGGTGTGCCACATCACAAATAGTCGATAAATGAGTGTCTAGAGTAAGGTGGTCTTTCAAGCTAGAAATCATGTACACCTAATAACAACAAGAAGCACACAATGCTAACAAGGAACAAGCCAATACAAGGAGCATCAAAGACCAATAATTATAAAAGAACACATACACTATTGATGATAAAATGGTAATCAAAATGACTAGCTAAGACATGAACACCACCCTATATAACTCGATAATAGAAAAAGACTAAATTGTCACTTTGTATAAGGAAACAAGGACCATTTCTACATAAAAATAGAAAAGATGACCTAAATAATGAGGAAAAATCATAACTAAATAATAACATAAGCTCTATGTTTTAATACATTTTACCTATCATAACTCATTTGACTACTCATAACTACTCCACTACCCCAAGAGCCAATGCGAACATCTAGCCTAGTCCATAGTTAGTACCTAAAACCACCAAGTGGATCCATCAGTAGTATTTGGTCCAATAATTGATAAAAATAATAAAATAATAATGAACTATAATCATGTATCAAATAAATCCTACATCATTACATGCATAATTATAAACAAGATAAATGCATCAACCTAAAATCATATATCATAGCCTTGGGATCTGATAATACAAATTAGCTAAATAAGGAAGTGGAACAAACACTATACACATGCTCTATACCAACATGAAGCCTAATATCATATAATTATAATAATAATGTAGTCCAACTATGTAAGGAGTATAGAAATTAGCCATACACATGCTAAATCAATCATCTAAGTAATCAGGTCAGGGTGCACAAGGGCATGATCATGACATCCTCCCCCTCTTAGTGAGGAGCCATCCTGATGACTAAATTAACAACCAAGAAATCAGTTGTCCTTAGGAACTCGATCACTATCAATACAAATATTTCATCTACTCAATCATAATATTGATTAAAAAAACATTATCTTACATAATAGTAAAGAAAGGGAGTGCACTACACTATATAGGTAAGGTACACTTGTTGTTTCTAGCATAAATCATAATTATTGGCATAAGAAAAGTCTTATCAATTCACTATCATTTTATGACACTAGATAAAATTATGAAGCTATCAAAAGTCATGTAGCAATAATGTCCAAACACACACCTCAACTCAAGGTAAAATTCCATGCTTATGATGCACATGTCATTTATTAACAAATAAAAATAGATAATTATAGCCTTCATGCAGATCATATAGTACAAATACCAAGGGTATACCATCATTGAACATAGTTCTAAGAAACTTTTAAAATTTAGTCACCCATGTAAGTGTGACTTCCCAAGCAAAATGGTAATACCACCCATGGGAATGAACTTTCCCAACTCAATAAAATCTAACAAAAAGCCGTTGTTGCCTTCCAAGCCCACCTCTTTTAGCTAAAAGATGGTGGAAGATAGGAAGATACAACATTTTTTTGACTATTTAGATCAAAAATTTACTAGAGACAAACTCAAGCTAGACATCCCTCTTATCAAGAGGAAAACATATCGTAAAAACTATAAATTTACTACCATAATTACAAAATGTAAAATCCCATCAAGATTTTAAACATAAATCCAAACCTAAAACAATGCCTATACTGACACACATTATGCCTTATGCATAATTTAGCCAACATTCATCACCGAATGCTATCATAGGATAATAACCCTTTTTTGAATGGTTACTTTTGTATGTAATTAGAAATGCATCATGTCTATGAATTAATCCTAGATTGGATAAGATAGATCATGCCTACACTTTTGATTGGGATACACTTGTTTAGCGGGAGTATGACCAATATGGGGATATGCTAGACCCGATTAAGGGATCAATTGTCAAAACATATCATAATAATAAGGGTTCCAAAGCCTATAGTTTAACACAATCACATAACAACCCTAATAAATTAATAAGGTTTAAAACATTCACTCTATTATAGGAAAAATAAATTAAAATCTAATCTACTGCACACCAAAGCTTGTAGCACAAAGTGGGGGTTAGAAACAATAAAAAAAACAACAAAACTAAACATGTATTAGAAGACATATACTCACATCAATGTATATAGAATCCTAATACATGGAGAGAATAATATAAATACATTATCTATCTACTCTTATAAAGGATAAATAAAGTTAGGAATGCTTACCTTTGAAGACAAACCCACTGAGCCTCAATCTCTCCCTTGGCCAAGGTGCTTCACAAGATATTTTTATGGTATGTAAGGATAACCAAGATAAATCAGCTCTAGGCTACACAACCTATATAAGCATCCAAAAGACTTATCCACAAGACAAGATCCATATCTCTAAATAAATTATCAAACCCTATGTTTTATTCTTCAAGTAGAAAGGTCAATAAGCAGATGTTCACTCACACTTCTTCACTAATAATTCTTCTCTTATTAAATGGTGGGAAATAACCTTATATATATAGGTAGCTCTTGTATTAAATCCTTTTGAGAACATAAATTGTATAGGGTTGAGCCAGTCAACCTAGTGTGTTTTTGGGGACAATTTACTAGGTTTGTGTTAGGTTAGTCGAAAGGCTAACAAACCAAGAAAGTCAAGAATACACCTAAACCATACTGGGTTGACCCAGTATAATCGGTAGTCAAAAAGGAGGTTAAGACAAGAAAAATAGGAATAAAAAGAGGAAAATATTGTAATAGGTAGTACTAATAAGAAAAATCTTATGGTAAATGGTTTTAGGATATAAGTGTGTATATGGTAAGTGGCAAAAGGAACAAAAATATTACGAAGCACTGTTGGTCTACCCACCCCTTTCTCGATGTACCCCTTAAGGCATGCACTTAGAGAGATTAAAAATTAATAGGTTATTATAAGATAGAAAGTGTCAATAATAAATAAAAGTTTGAAAATATTATGTGTATACATATGCTCCACTCGAAGCTCATCATGTGTCATGTGAGTGCAACACGAGATGGTGCTTCAAGATAAAACATGATAACACACAACACTAATGTTAAATAAAGTGAAATAAGAAAAAAATAAGATAAATGAAAGTATTTAATTGAAAAACACATACCTTTAACTTAATTTTGTGCCATAGATAGAGAATTAGAATAAAAAAAATGTGAAGGTGTCCAATGTAGGGAACACTAGATGACTTATAGAAGTTAGTGCAAAAAATAGCCAAAAATCAAAATTTTTGGAAGATGGGAATATGATAGTGGAAGATAATCTCTACATCATCATGAATCTAACACATTTTATGGTTTGAAAAATGGATGAGTTAAAACAAAGATATAAAAAAAATAAGAAATCCGTAGGATAATAATTAAAAGATTTGAATTTGCTAAAAATATTTTAAAATAAGACAAAAAGAGAAGTCATTTATTTTTGAAATTTTTGAGAGAGATGAAAAATATATATAGAGATAAAGAGAAGCTATTATGTCAAGGAGATGACATGCTTGTTGGGTGTGGAGCTTGATTGTCTTCCAGGATTAGAGGTTAAAATTATGATGTTTTTTCAGCCAAGTTTTGGATCCTATTCTTTGTATCTGTGATGGTGATGGGGGTCTTAAGGGGGATAAAACACCATTTTGGGGTCTAATGGGGATTAACCCCATAGTGGGGGGTTTGGGGGCCATGCACCCCAATGGGGGTTCAAGGGAAACACCCTTGAAGGGAAAATTTTATTAAAATTACCTTTTAAAATTGTAATTTCATAGTCAATCTAGGCAATTGATTATAAGTTTCCAGATTTGATAGTAGAGGTTATGTTTAGGTGTTTTTCTACCCTAAAAGTGAATTGAGATATGGATGTGAATAAAGAGAAGATTATGGTACATAGAGAGGAGGTAGAAAAGGTAGAGAGGTGTAACATGTTTTGTTGTAGGATTTATTTCTCCATTGTATTACTAGAATAATATACTAGACAAGTTTGATGGATGTAGCCCATCTTGGGTGAACCACATTAAATATGGTATCTCTTATTTTGTGTATTTTTATGATTATTTTCTATATTTTTCATTGATTCATTTCATAGTTTCTCTTTTATGTGATTTGGGGATAAATCTATGTTTTATTTTATCATAACAAGTGGTATCAAAGTAAAGGTTTTGTTTGCATAATTTTAAATCGTAGGAAGAAAAGAGTTTGATCTCGAGTGGGAGATATGATAGATGAAAATAAATATAAGGTGGAAAAGTTAAATGGATATAAATTTGGATTATGGAAGATGCAGATGGAGGATTACCTTTACTAGAAAGACCTGTATTTGCCATTGGGAGGGTAAGCCAAGAAGCCATCAACAATGTCAGATGAAGCTTGGGAACTATTATATCAAAAATCCCATAGAAACATATGATTTTGCCTTTTATCTTTTGTATCATTCAACATATCATAATAAAATACAATAGAAGGTCTTATGAGCATATTAGGCAAGTTATATGAAAAACCCTCTGCCTTAAATAAAATATTTTTGATGAAAAAATTATTCTATATGAAAATGTCTAAAAATGGTTTAGTACCAGATCATTTAAATGAGTTTAACATGGTTAATAGTTAGTTAAATTCCATAAATATTGACTTTTATGATGAATTTAAGGTTCTTCTAATTATTTTTTCCTTGCCTAAAAGCTGGAATAGCTTGGTAATGGTAGTAAACAACTATGTGTCTAATAATGCTGAAATAAAGTTTGAAGATGTGATGGGTATTATATTAAGAGACAAAATGCAAAGTAAAAGTATAGGTGAAACATACATATCTAGAAACACATTAACAATGGAGAATAGAGGAAGGCAAAAGAATAGAGGAAGAGAAAATTATGGAAAATCTAAAGGGGGTGCAAGATCTAAATAAAGAGGTAAGATGGAATGTTGGATCTATGGTAAGATAGGACACACAAAGAAAGAGTGTTGGTTTTGAAAAGATAAATCAGGTAAGGACTAACAAGAAGGTAATAGAAAAAAAAATTTAGTAGGTGATGTAATACAAGATTCTCTTATAATTTCTTTGGATAATATTACTGAATCTTAGGTTTTAGATTCAGGTGCTTCTTTTTATGCTACCCCTCATAGACATTATTTTATAGATTACGTTCAAGGTAATTATGGGAATGTTTAATTTGGTAATGATGAACACTATAGTATTATTTGAAAATGAAGTATTTAGGTTAAATTATAGAATGGAAACACTTGGGTGCTCAAGAATGTTAGGTACGTTTTGAGCCTAAGGACAAATTTGATCTCTATAGGGTAGTGAGGGTTGTATGGTCACATTTACAGCCAAATCATGGAAGGTTATAAAGGGTTACCTAGTGATTGTAAAAGTTAAGAAAGTAGGAACTTTATATTTGTCAACAGATAATGTTAATTCATCTTGTGTTGTAGTTCTTATAGGTAAAGATGTAGCTTTGTGGCATTACAGACTTGGCCACATGAGTGAAAATGAAATGAAGACCCTACATGCAAAAGATAAAATATTAGGTCGAAAATAATTAGATCTAGACTTTTTTGAGCACCATGTTTATGGAAAACAAAAATGTGTGAGGTTTTTTAGGGTTAGACCAACCAAAAAGGAGCAAAAATTAGAGCTTGTACATACAGATGTATGGGGACCAATTCAGGTATCTTCACTTGGTGGTTCAAATTATTACATTACCTTTATTAATGATGCAACTAGGAAGGTTTGGGTATACTATATAAAAAGTAAGTCTGATGTTTTTGGCACATTCAAGAAATGGAAATCTTTAGTTAAAAATGAAATAGGTTTAAAAATAAAATGTCTTAGATCAGATAATGGAGGTGAGTATTGTAGTAATGCTTTTAATAATTACTATTCAAAAAGTGGAATTCATAGACAAAAAATAATTCGAAGAACACCATAATAGAATGGTGTGTTAGAAAGAATGAACATGACTATTATAGAGTGTACTAGATTCATGAGATTACATGCAAGTTTACCTTTATAGTTTTGGGTAGATGTTATAACTACTACAATTTATCTGATAAATAGAGGACTTTCAAGTGCTTTGGATGGTGGAATACTAGAGGAGGTATGGATTGGAAAGAAAGTAGATTATTATTTTCTAAGAGCTTTTGGTTGTGAGGCATTTTATTATATTGACAAAGATCATAGGAATAATTTATAAGCTAATTTTCAAAAATGCACATTTATTGGTTATGGAACTAATGATTATGGATTCTAGTTGTGGAATCTAGAAGATAAGAAAATAATAAGGAGTAAAGATGTGTTACATGAAAAATTCATGTACAAGGACTAGTTTCAAGAAAAGAAGCAAGAAGAATCTAAAATGGAATAAACAATATTAGAAGACATTATAAAAAAGCATGTCCTAGAAGTTCCTGATCAAAATGTGCAATCAGAACAAGTACCTCAAACCCTTGTTAGAAGATCTACAAGAGTAAGTAGACCAACTAATCACTTTTCTCCTTTATATTATTTATTACTTATTGATGGTGGTGATCTAGAAAGATATGAAGAAGTAGTGCAGTTTGATGCCAAGGATAAGTGGGAACAAGATATAGATGAGGAGTATGATGATATAATGGAAAACCAAACATGGGATTTGGTGGAGCTTCTCAAAAGAAAAAAGGCATTGTAGAATAAGTGGGTATACAGGATAAAAATGATGAAATATTTTCTCTAGTAGTTAAAATGACCTCTATAAGAGCTATTTTAAGTTTGGTAGTAATAGAAGATTCGCACCTTGAACAATTAGATGTGAAGAATGCATTACTTCATGGTGACTTGAAGGAGAAAATATATATGGAACAACCAAAAGGATATAGAGTCAAAGGTAAGGAGAAAATGGTGTGAAGGTTTAAGAAGAGTTTGTATGGCCTAAAACAAGCTCCAAGACAATGGTATTTGAAATTTGATAGTTTTATGACAGAACAGGGTTATTGTAGATGTCATTTAGACTATTGTGTATATTTTAATTTTTTTGAAAATGGTAGCTACATTATTTTGATTTTATATGTATATGATATACTTTTAGTTGGTTCCAACATGCAAAATATTAGTGTACTCAAGAAATAGTTAAGTGATAGCTTTTCTATGAAGGATCTAGGTGCAACTAAACAGATCCTTGGTATGAGGATAACTAGAGGTAGAAAGAATAAGAAGCTAGAATTATCATAGGGAGAGTACATTAGAAAAGTGTTGGAAAGATTTAATATGTAGGATGCAAAATCAGTTGGGAACCTTTGCTTGCATACTTTAATTTGACAAAGGAAGAATGTCTTAAAACACAAGAAGAAAAGAACTTGATGTCTAAAATTCCATACTCATCAGTAGTTGGTAGTTTAATGTATGAAATGGTGTGTATGAGGCTAAACATTGCACATGAAGTGGGAGTGGTGAGTAGGTTCATGAGTGATCTCAGAAAGGAACACTGGAAGGAAATAAAATGGATCCTTCATTACTTAAGAGGGACCATAGATATAGTGTTAAGCTATGGTGGATCAGATATGACATTATAAGGATATGTTGACTTAGATATGGTATGTGACTTGGATGGTAGAAGAAGCACTATAGGGTATGTGTTTATAGTAGGTGGTACAATAGTTAGTTGGGTATCATGATTACATAAGGTTGTGGCACTTTCAACCACAGAGGCTGAGTATGTTGATACTACAGAAGCAAGCAAGGAAATAATTTGATTACAGAGGTTGATGGAAGAATTGGGATATAGTCAAGAAATATGTATTCTATATAGTGACAATAAGAGTGTAATCCATCTAGCTAAAAACTTATCTTTTCACTCTAGAACAAAAAATATTTAGCTATGCTATCATTTTATTCATTTAGTGATAGAGGAAGAACAACTAAAATTGGAGAAGATATATACTAGTAAAAATCCTATGGATATGATGACCAAGGTAGTTATAAGAGAGAAGTTGAATATTTATTCAACTTTAATTAGTCTTCATGGATGAAAATTAAATTAATGAACTTGTCCAGGTCTAGATACTATAGTGGATGTAGTAGTGGTGGAGTTGCTACAATTAGTCTCCAAGTGGGAGATTGTTGGGTGTGGAGCTTGATTGTCTTCCAGGATCAGAGGTTAAAATTTTGATGTTTTTTCAGTCAAGTTTTGGATTCCATTCTTTGTATTCATGATGGTGATGGGGGTTTTAAGGGGGGATTCACTCCCCTTATGGGGTCAAGGGGCCACATGCCTTAGTGGGGGTTTGGGGGTAATGCCCCCAAAGGGATTTTTTATTAAAATTACCTTGTAATATTGTAATTTCATAGTCAATTTGGGCCATTAATTATAGGTTTCCAGATCTGATGGTAGAGGTTATGTTTAGGTGTTTTTACACCCTAAAAGTGAATTGAGATATGGCTAAGAGGAAAGAGAAGATTATGGTACATAGAGAAGGTAGAGAGGTGTACCAGGTTTTGTTGTAGGATTTTTTTCTCCCTTGTACTTCTAGAAATAATATAATGGACAAGTTTGGTGGATGTAGCCCATCTTGGATGAACCAAATTAAATTTGGTGTCTCCTATTTTGTGCATGTTTATGATTATTTTCTATATGTTTGATTAATTCATTTCATAGTTTCTCTTGTATGCAATTTGGGGATAAATCTGTGTTTTATTTTATCCTAACAATGCTAGGTGAGAAGGAGCTCTAGAGGCCGTAGGAGTGTACTACAAGTATGCAACTAAGAATCTAAAAATAGTTTTTGAAATTTGTATTGAATCAAGTGAATTTTTATTAATTTTGAATTTTAAGAATTTATAGATATCAAAATGAGGTAAGATTAGATTCTAGGGGTAACAAATAGGAAGATGGGAAATGGGTTTGAAAGATTTAGACAAAAATCAAGAAAAATGTAATTTTTTTTTAAAATGCAAGGGGCCAATAGGAAAAAAACACTAGGTCAACCCACTCAACCCAGTAGGCTAGAAAATAGATAAAATCCATAGTGCCAACCTAGTAGGTATGGGTCGACCCTATACATTCTATAGGTTGAAGGTCTAGTTTGGAGTTTCCAAGTGGTTTGAAAGGTCTAGAATGGAAAATCAACACTAAGGAGGGAAAAATAAGGGGGTTGACTTAGATTTTTGAGTCAACCAACCAAAAATATAGGAAAATTTTGGTCAAACTAGTTTGATCAAAAGCTAGAAAGATACGAAAAAACATGCAAAAGGCCAAAAGAAGGTTATAATGGCCCAAAATGATCAAGTAAGGTAAAAAATGATTAAGAAGGATAAACTTAAGATAAAGAGAATGAAATAAAGTAATTTAGGCTTGTTTTTTATTGTAAAAATGTAAAAATAATGTATTTTGACTATACATGACATGAAATAATTGATACATCCTTTGTATTTTCTTAGGTGAAAGGATGAGGGAGATTTTAAAGACTTGTGGATGTGGTATGGTTACCAGACTCATTAGATAGGTTATTAGATGGAGATAAGGCTAGAATAGGATCCATAGGTCTAGATAAGATAGTAGAGATGTGTTAGATCCCTCTTAGTGCTGACTTATTAGTCATGTTCCTTGATTGTTGGGAATGATTGACTAACACCTTCAGATGGGAGGTGGATGGGGATACAATAGAGGTGGTTATCATGCTATAAGATGTCCATGCCATCTTGGGGCTACCTATATTAGGATCACATGTGATAGTAGGGACACCAAATAGTCTAGAAGAGAGGAAAGCCTTAACTATGTGGGCTACAAGCTCAAAGATAATATTACCAGGTAGGAGAGTGAGTATGTTTGATATCTATACATCATAAATTATAGATACCTAAAAGTCTATGATATTTCTTGTGATATAGGATGTACTATGTCATAAGTCAGATGATAAGGTACTATTATTCATGGTAACCTTGAGCAGGATGATATTAGGGAGTGAGTTCTATATGACCTATGCTTGATCATCTAGGTCCAATTAGTACATGATATGTATGAGATGATAGTCAAAGGGTAGAGGACCATGGGGCTGATCATATTGATGAAAACTTAGATATATGAGAGGTTTCTTATGTACCATCTAGCTAGGTTGCCCCATGCAATTGATGATAGGCTACTTCAAGTGTGGAGATGGAGGGAGGACTAGGTAGCATGGTACATGAGCCACATGCTAGAATTGTAGTCAGTGAGATGTGTGGACATTATGTGATAGCCATACAAGGACATAATAGTTACATGGGTGAGATAGGTCATAGTTTCAGTAGCAATAGAAATGACAAAGGTTATTAGACACTATTTATGGTGGAGAGAGCCACATCCAATTTCATGGGTGATAAGATAAATAGGCCTACCTCATCTAGTGACATCAATATTGATGCTTGAGAAGTGGGCTCAACATGTGAGGAAGCCATGGGGGAGGAGAGGATTGGGGCCACTAGTAGTGAGATCAACAATAAGGCCACATTGAGAGTGGCCATGTACTATCAAGCATGATGAGGAGCTAAGCAAGAGGATATGGATGTAGAGATAGAGATACTAGATGTACCACTACCAACTCTATAGATATATGAGTAGTAAACATTGAGGATGCAACATCGATAGAGGAAAGAGGTAAAGGAGAGAGTGGAAACTATTACCATACTAGATGACCCCATAGGTGAGCCATACGAGATGATAAAGAGACTACTCAGATGTAGGTTGAGACTAACATGAGCCATGATATTCAAGTTTGAGCTATAGAGGTGGCCTATAGAGGATGTGGTAGGAGGCCACATAGATGAGGAGACTGTGCTAGGTGATCATGCAGATGGTGAGACCATAGTAGTTGAGACATAAATAGGTACAAAGAGATGGTTAAATTATTGCTTAAGTTTTCATTTAGAAGTAGAGATAGATAGATATTATGAGATATGAAAGTGATCTGATATCCATATTATGGGATTTTGTAGGTGTAGCTAAGGATGAGAGGATATATGGGGGTCCTTGGTGAGGGGATCAATACATAACATCTTGGATGAGACTCTATAACCATACAACCCTACAACACTAGAGGATTTAAGTGTACCATCTACCCCAGCTTAGGCAAGCTAGTTCAGATTAGTTGGAGAGGTAATGAGGTAGATAAAAGTGTAAAGAGAGGATGCAACCACCAATAGCAATGGATGTAGGGGAGATACAAGCATGGAAGTCCCTAAAAGATGAGAGAGCTACACATCTAGCTATAATAATGTAGATGACAGAGATCCAGACCTAGATGGTGGAGTCACAAATGTGGGTAATACACCTATAGGGATAAGTAGAGGGGTTGATATCTTAGATGGAATCCTTAAAAAATACAATTTAGAGGAGTCAGATTGAGACCTCAGTAGGTAGCATGGTTAGGCCATGAGATAGATAGGATGGGACACAACCATAGAGCTGGGACATTGTATATGGTTGCATATTTTGTATAAAACTCATGATATATATATATATATATATATATATATATATATATATATATATATATATCATTTTGGCATATTTTTATTAGTTGTGTATGTTTTCATCATGGTTGATTCTGGTTGCTTATTATGGTTGAGGTTGTGGATGCTTAGTATATATTTCTTTCTAGCGCATGTATTTAGCCTTGTTTGTATATGTTATAGGAAATATATGAGATGTGGTTTCTTTTCTAGCATTATGAAAAACACATGCATGGTTAAAAAAAAAGAAAAAAGGACTTAGAACAATACAATAAATCAAGAAAATGTACTACACATTATTTCAAGCTAGGAAATGTGTAATAAAAATAAATGATTAAGTATCAAAAACCAAGAAATGGCAAAACAAGATGGTAAAAAGGAATTTGTTTTTAAACCAATGTGAAATATTTTTGCACCAAATTAAAACAAGTAAAATCATACTAATATCATGTTGGGAAGTATGACAAACAAAGTAATGAAATGGAAGGTATGTAAAAAGGCACAAATGGTAATAAAAATGAATTAAGTCAATCAATTGTACTAAATCTTGTTATGAAGTACAAAATAAAAACAAAATTACAAAATATTAGTCTTGAATTGGTCATACTAATTCAAGCTGGGAAGTATGAAAAATTCAAGAAATGGTTGAAATATTACACGCACTCAAAAAATAAGAAGATAAAAAGGTGAAATAAAAATGAAGTAAACATAAAACACACTAAATCAAGATGGAAAACATGTAAAATGATTTGTAACTTCCTAATCAATCAAATATTATCTCAAATTTGACACATGTAATTTGGATGGTGACTTAGGTATTGGAAATTTTTGTGAGGAGAATCAGGTCCTATCCATTGTCTTACACTACAACTCAATAAAGAGAACACCACTGGGGTGGAATAAATAGGAAAATTAGGTGATCAAGGATGTGGGTAATAAGAAGTAAAAGATGGTAATTTGTGAGGATGACTAGGTCCTATCCATGGTATTATAATATAAATCACAAATGAAATCCCAAGGGGAGTGATTAGTAGACAAGACAATATTTATCAAGAGGAAATAGAAGGGAGATAAGGAGTGAAAAAGGGAGTGTAAAAATTAAGACTTATGTATCTTATGAGAAGACCTTAGGAGGCAATAGGCATACTAAGGACATGAGAAGACACTAAGTGACTAGTGGTCATCTATGTACAAAGGAAACCTATTCGCTATAGACAAAAATCTTTGTAAGCAAATAAGCATGATACTAAGATCAAATCTTGAAGGTAGATTGGTATAAGGAAAAGTAAAATGGACCTACCTTTCCATGATATGTTCCCCATTATTTAGGACCTCTTATAGAGTCATCAATCAACTATGAAGATTAGGTACTTGCATGATAAATTAGGTAGCACTAAAAGATTTTTTTCTCCTCTTCTAATCTACTAGCCTACCACACCCCAAAGGACCTCAGCTCTACTGTGAGGCCAATTGTGGAGTTTTATATTCAACTAGAATAAAGAGATGTGCTTTGAATCATGTCTTTTAGTGTGATTAGACTTTTAAGAATAATTTTACCTTTTGATATCATTGCCTTTTGTTTAAATGATTTGGATTTTAAATTTATTTTGAAGGCTATTTAAGATTCCTCCTCCATATGGATTTGGAATGACCAATCATGAGAGAGATAGTGATACACATGAATGAGATATAAGCTAAGGCTAAAGGAAGCTAAGTAGCCAAAGATAAATAATGACTGGGACACTTAGGATTAACAATAAACTAACATGTGATCTCAAGTCTCAATCATGTATGTGTTTAGTTTTCAGAAAAAAGAAGAGGGAAAAAGGAGATCCAAAGTGGACTGGTAAAAAGAGATAGTAATGAGATAAATTGTTTGCTAAGTGATCACATGATAAAGGGAGATAATAACCAAGGGGAATGCAATTTGTATAACCAAATTACCATGACAAATTATCTATGAAAAATAAGGATAAGAAATAAAAGTAATCATAAAGATAAAAGAGAGTTTTGAGAAAAAATATAAGAAAAATGGAAGGGAAAATAATGATAAATAAAATAAAATCATATGAAAAAGATAAGATAATCAAGATATAGTACAATAAGTAAGAAATCATGATATAGATAAGTAGAAATTTGACATAGTGCCAAATGATATAATAGATAGAAATACTATTGGAACACACATCCAATCTAATATAAATGTGAAATCACCATACATGTGCTCATAAATACTAGTAAATCTATCCACACACATTATCCAATACATCAGATAGGTCTTTATGAAGCTATAGTCAAACTGCTACTAAGGTTACATTAATATTTAATAAATACTAAGAAAATAATTCTTTTTTGATCTCCTTAATTGAAAAAGTAGGAATGATAAAAGGATCATGCTGAGGAGAAAAATTAGGAAAAGGCTAGTCAATATAATGCATGAGAAAAATATCTATGAGAGGAGAAGGAATCATCGGTGGAGAAGGATCCATAAGTGAAGGACTCATGGTTTGAAAAATATCCATAGGTGAGGGAAGGTCCATAGGTGAAGGGATCATAAGTGGAGGCAAAGAAGGTGGTGAAGGGACCATAGGAAGTGATGTAAGAATTGGAGGTGGAGCCATAGGATAAGGAGAAACATTCTTAGAGGCATAACCTATGGTAAGAGTCAAAAAAGGTCTGGGAATGGTTATAAGATGATCTTTATGATGTTTTAGGATGTGACAATGATCAGTGTGATGGGTGTCGCATAGGTGCCATAGAAAATATACCTCACCATACTTAGGTAGATATTTAGGAAATATTTTCAAGGGAGGTATGGCTTTGTATAATGATGGTGAAGAAGGATGTAATGTATCAAGATATTATAATAACTTGCAATAATTAGTGGAAGAATGGTTATCTATCCCATGGAAGTAATAAATATGCTTGTGAGTGGTTTTAGTAGAAGCACTAATAGAAGGAGGTAAAATAGGAGTGGAATAAGTTAGAGAACACTCATCGACCCATTTTGTGGGTAGAGGATCCATCTTAGGAAAAGGAAGCAAACCACCACCAAAAGAGGGTGATAATGAGGAAGGAATGGAACTAGGCTCCACATAAGGAGTGATAGTATCAAAAATAGGGGTTCAACAATAGTAAGAGTGGGAATGAGATCAACTATAGAAATAATGGGAAGAGGCTCAACTATAGTTGGCTCTACTGAGGGAGGTGAAGATATATATAAGGTCTAAAAAGAGTCACACTAACCCCAGGGGTAAAATAGCTATGAGGGTCAACATACCTAGTTAAATAGTAAGGCCTGGTCATAGCATGATCCATGAGCATAGTCGCACATGGATCCTAAAAAACTAGAGGTGTCGATGCCATCTCTACCCTAAAATAAAGGGGGAAAATGTAAAAATCATGAACTATAAGTGAATGAAAATGATGAGATGCACGAAAAGAATCAAGTAAAGAAGAATGATAATGGGTAATCTCAACATCATGGGCCTTAACAAGACTACCTAATAATGGATCATCTAAGGAATAACCATCACCATAATTTGTGTTGTGAAGATTAATGACACAGGTAGGGATAACCTTGTCATCTGATGAATCATGGTGAATAGAATGCCTATTCTTGGTTAAGACTATGGAAATGTCATCACAAGGAGGTTTGTGAGAATGAGACTACAAGAAATTAGGAAGATGCAAGATGAGAGATATAAAGTTTTGACCTTTAATTTAATCTCATTGGGCTCATCATCATAAGAGTTTAAAAGGTTAGGAAGAATGTTACCAATGAGATTAGGATGCCCACTATAACCTTGGGTTGAATTTATAGGAAATTTAAGACACTAAGACTCATGAAATGGAACACTTGACAAAGGTTCAAGATTAGGAATCTTGAAGACACCATGATATTGGAATTATTCAAAATTTAAAGGGTTAGTATCACCTAAAATCTTGTAAATGGCTCCATTGTGAGGGAATTTAATGCATTAACAGGCAAAAGAAGCAATAGCTCGCATGTGATGAGTCCATGACCTACCAAGAAAGATGTTATAATAAAGGGGAAAGTTAAAGATAATCACCTTCACATGAATGGTGACATGTGGGATAATAAGGGGAAGCCACACATAGCCTAAAGGAGACATTTACCTTCTATTTTATCCTTGGCATGTGCTGCATGTAGACTTGAGATTGCATTTAGAATACCCAAGGGTCTTAATAAAATTGAGAAAAGAAACACATGTTTTATAACCCTCATAAATAAAGGCATGCTTAACTTGGATATAACCTATTTGGATTTTAATTAATAAAGGAAGATCATTTGCATGAAGTAGAATCTCATTAGGAATCATAGAAGCTATGGGAAATTTTAAAGAGAAGTGTTTATAGTTTCATCAACATTGATAAACATCTCTTCACATTATTGTAAAATACTATCTTTAGAACCAAATAAAGCTACCTCCCATCCTATGAGAGGAGGATAAGGGGCATTCATCTTAAATAGGATCTGTATGAGGTGGTTTATATGATGTGGAGAAGTCTTCATAAGCTCAAGGAATGAAATTTGGGATGGGAGATTAGTGAGTTCTGTAATGGGATCCCACTCATCATAGCCCATAATAAGGTTGTTAGATAAAGGTGTGTAATGGTTAAGGAAGTCCTCTATAAGAGTAGATAAAGATAATTGGAATTTTTGTTGATAATAATGTGAATAAGATTTAGCATAAAGTGTTAAATCATGTTGAGATGATTAACTAGTTGGTTCTAGTTTATTTTGAGAATTAGAAGAAGTATTAGTAGAATCTTGATTATCATTATCATTGGAAGATGAGGGAAGAGTGCTATAAAAATAATGGGATGTGTTAAACAAGGGAGAATAATAAATTGGATCATCAAAACTAATAATACTTTTTTTTCCCAACTCATTTAAATGAGTTGGAGAAGAATCTTGGATAACATGATATGTCTTATGGGAAGGAGGAGTGTCGATAGGTTGGGAGTAAATGAAATATACCACCCTTTGTATATTGTCATGCTAACCACATTCTCTTTGAAATTTAGTTTAACAAGAATTTCTATGTTATTGGTGGAAGGGGTGGGCTTGTCTTGATTTTCTTGGATAGGTTGATGATTAGGTGAAGGATCTTTGTAGATATCCAAATGAGAATTTTATTGATTTAAGGCTTGAGTTTTATCATTCGATTTATAGTCCTTGAAAGCAATATTATAATCTTGTTAATGCTTATAGATAATGGAATCATGATCAAATTAAGGTCCAAGTAGAAAATCCATATCTAAATGGTGAAGTTGTCTATAGGTCTCATGAGAATGACCACAACTATCATGAAACCAACAAAACTTGTTAAGATCATACCAAGATTTCATAAGATGAGTAGGGTAAAGTTATTGTGGAAGAGGTTTAGGTAGAATATTAAAAAATTTAGTTGAGCCTAAAGGTTTGTGAATGTTAATGTTATTTGGTGAATAAAAATGAAGATTAGTATATTATTGAGAAGAAGGAGCTAGTTCCAAAGAAGGGTTAGGAATGGGAACTTGAACATTATGAATGGTATCATAAGAATAAGTAACACCATCATTAGTGATATTATGGTTTTTATTCTTAAGTAATAAATTAGGACTTGTGGAAGGTTGGGGTGGCTCAAATTGATGCATTAGGAAATACTATCTTTTATCTTTGTCAATAGATTCCTCCAAGGTATGTGGAGAGAGTGTGAAAACTTGATATTGTAATTTAACAAAAAGATCATTTGTAAAGAGATGAAAAAGGTTGTCATCTATCATGTTATGTTCACATTTATTTAAAAAAGTCTTCCATATCTTAACAAAGGCTTGGATAGTTTCATTCTCATATTATTTGTAATTAATGAAATGGGCCAAAGTGTTTTTAGGAAGATCATTAATTTGGAATTCTTGTACCAATCCAAGGCATCACCCATGAGGTTTTGGCTAGGAGCTTGGTAGTGGAAAAGGTGTTTAATTTGACCCAATCCTTGTAAAGATTTACAAATGTTTTAAGGCCAAGGGTAGGATTGATTGACCCATTATAATAAATTATAGGTGTTATACCTCCTATATCAATGCTGGTGATTTGAGTAGTGAGAGGTTAATTTTGTAGATGTTTAATGGTTTTATTGACTAAAGGAGGTTGAGGAATGATATTTCCTTGAGAATATTGAAGAGGAGGAGGAACATTTTGGTTGTGTGTTCCTCAAGCCATTAGTTGCAAATTATATTGAAAGTTAAGAAGGTGGTTTTACATTCTCATCATTTGATTCATATTATGAATTTGAAAGGTATTCATTTTATTGAGAGTTTGTAATAAAATTTGGTGTGTTTTATTAACATTAGAAGAATTTGTGTTGATATTAGTGGATTGGGTACCACTATTAGTGTTGATATGAGCTTGAGAAGAGCTATGAGATTGTGAGGCACTAGTGGAAAAATTTGCTTGTGAAGCAAAAGATGGACTAGTGAATGGTTGAGAGGAAGAAGCACTAGAAGCATGATTGCCTTAGGTAGAAGTAGATGAACTAGTGGAAGGATTAAGGATAGTGGATCTTATGAGAACTAAATTAGATGTAGAACCCACCATGTTAGTTGAGATATTAGGTATGGAGGTAGAAGAGGTTAGAGAAGAAAAAGTCATGGCATAAGGAGTCAAAGTTGAAGGAAGAGGCTAAGAACCAAAGAAAGTGGTATCTCTAAATCCTATTGAGAATGTAGGAGTGGGTGAATGAGGCTATTCATTTTGACCACTAATCATGAGGTTATAAATGGTATAAGGATAATTTCCCCTATGTTGAGGAAATTTGGAAATAAAGAAAAACATTTCGGGAGTATACTCTAACTCATGTTGGTATTCTAATAAAATAGTATTATGCTATGAAGAGGTATTAGGAAGCATCCCATAGATCATTGTGCAAGTGGAAATATGAACACTACTATCATCCAAAAGAGGATCCTTACTTTGTCTATGGGAGACCCTATTAGGATTGGTTAATATCATCATGTCTATTGAATATGACTTAGTATCATCATCAAATAGAAAGTCCATGATGAATGAGAAAGAAGAGAGATGAGAAAGGAAAGGTTAAAAGAGGTGACTAAATTGTATAGGGTTAATCTAGTATAGTGTACAAAAGTTAAAAAAAAACACTGGGTCAACTGGGTTAATCTAGTATAGAAAATAAGGAACTCAATAAGCCTAAAAATAGATTACAAAATGAAACAAGATAACTTTGCAAGTAATAAAAGGTAGTAAGTAATGGAAAGAAATATATATCCAGTTGGATTAATGCTGACCAATCCAATTGGAGCACATAAAACAAATTATTTCACTAATGCTAGCTAATGCAAGATTTTTCACACATAATTGAACAAAGAGCAAGCAAACAATTTGAAAAGTAAAGCTAAATAATTGGTCAACCTAATTGTTAATTTGATTATTAAGAATGGTTTTAAATGTGATTGAAAGTTTGGTTATAATAAAAGTACTATATAGAAATATAAAGATGGTTTCAAGTAGTTTGGGATGAAATGGATTGTACTAGAAATGATATAAGCTTGGTATTGGGGCCTACCCCCTCACTCCACACACCGTAGTGATAAGGGTGTTGGGTGATTATCCAAAATATACCATTAACCATGCTTTATACTTTACCAGAGCATCAAGTCAGCTTCCCCCTTGGTGATGAAATCTAATTAGTTTAGCCTAGGATATATAAATGTTAAATTGCTTGTTTATATTTTTGTGATTTATCTATGTGTGTATAAAATAGAAATAGTGAAACTAAGTGATTAATTTAAAACCCCCTAATTAGACTATGTGAGCTATTCTAGGCATGCAAGCAACATGAAAATAAAGGTGTGAACTAATTACTAATAGATATGAGGTTAATTCTAATTTTAAATAAGGTATAGTGTTGATACTATATGCATAGAATACAAAACAAGGTTGATAGGGTTGAACCTTTACTATGGAAGCAAAGTTTAAAAATGAACTAAGTCGATAGTGTTGATCTAATTATTTTAGACAACACACAAAACATAGAACTAGGTTAGTAGCGTCGATCCAGTTGAATATGCAAGGGTAGTTTTAAAGAATGCAAATTATGAAAGGGAATATAGAAAAAGAGAGAAATAGAGAATTATAAAAGAACCTTGGTGGATTAGAGATGTAATGAAGGAAGATTGCTGATGAAGAACCTTGAATTGTGCTTGAGAAACCTATAAACTAGGTCAACAATATTGATCAAGCTATACAAGAACCTACTAAAAAAGTGATAAAACTATAAGGGGTCAATTGGGTTGACCTGGTAGTCTAAACTGGGTGTTTGAAAGGCTGGAAAATAATACTAGGTCGATTGGGTCGATCGAGTTGCCTATTCTTGGAAACCTACACATAAATAAAAATAGATGGGTTGACAAAATTAATCTAGTACATTAGAATATATAATAAAAATAATGAAATAAATGATGTAAAATTGAATAAATATTTCAAGGGTTACTTCACATTGGGTTCACTAGAATGTATGCAATCAGAAATGCATCATGTCTATGAATTAATCTTAGATTGGATAAGATAGATCATACCTATAATTATGATTGGGATACACTTATTAAGCAAGAACATGACCAATATGGGGATCCACTAGACTTGATTAGGGGATCACTTGTATCACTTATCATAACATATGATGTTAGGAAGGGTTCTAAAGCCTACAGTCTAACATAATCGCATAACAACCCTAATGGAGTCCTAAGGTTTAAAATATTCACTCTATTCTAATAATAAGAAATAAACATCTAATCTAGTGTGCACCAAAGCTTGTGGCATAAAGTAGGGGTTAGAAAAAATTTAAAAAAAAAAACTAAACATGTATTAGAAGACATATACTCATGTTAAGTATAAAAAATCCTAATACATGGAGAGAAGAATACAAATGCATTATCTATCTACTCTTACAAAGGATAAATAAAATTAGGAATAATTAACTTTGAAGACAAACTCATCGAGACTCAATCTCTCCCTTGGCCAAGGTGATTCACAAGAAACTATTGTGGTATGTAAGGATAACTAAGATAAATCAGCTTTAGGATACACAACCTATCGAAGCATCCAAAATACTTATCCATAAGACAAGATCTATATCTCCAAAGAAAGTATATAACCTTAAGCTTTATTCCTCAATTATAAAGGTCAATAAGCAGATGTTTGCTAATAATTTTTCTCTTATTAAATGGTGGGAAATGACCTTGTATATATAGGTAGATCTTATCTTAAATCGTTTTGAGAACATTGGCTATACAGGGTCAACTCAATGTGTTTATGGGGATAATTTACTAGGTTTGTGCTAAGTTGGTTGAAAATTTAATAAACTAAGAAGTAAAGAATACCCCCAAAACTATAATGGGCTGACCCAGTCAACCTAGTATAACTGAAAGTCAAAAAGGAGTTTAAGATAAGAAAAGGAGGAATGAAAGGAGGAAAAGACTAGAATAGGTAGGATTGAGAAGAAAAAGTTTATGGTAAATTGTTTTAGGAGAAAAATGTGTAGATGGAAAGTGGAAAAAGGAATAACAATATTATGAAGCATTGATGGTCTACCCACCCCTTTTTTGATGCACCCCTTAAGGCATGTACTCAAAGAGATTGAGACTCAACAAGTTCTTACAAGATACAAAGTGTCATTAATCAATAAATTTTTGAAAATATTATTTGTATAAAACTTCCAAATCAACAAAATATCATTCAAAGGATAGTTTAGTGCCCCACACTATCCATGTTGAAGAAAATGAGAAGCCAACCTAGGCTTTACATGCTACCCAAAGGTTTAACACATGATCTCAAACAACATTGTGAGCTCACATGATGGTTACAGGAATAAGGATTCCACCATCATATTGCACTTACCTCATGATAGTAAAAGACAAGAATAAAAATACATGGTACCCATAATAACAAAATCCACTTGATTAGGACTTACAGTATTCATTTTGAACACAAAACTAACATCCTATCTAGTTATCCATAAAACAATATAGAAGTATATACATACCAAAATATATAAACAAGTATATCAATCAATACCTCAATCACAACATGTTTAAATGCACATGCTAGCACATGCATACATTTTAGTAAGTGGTCCCTTGCTGAGTTACATCCATGTCCTTAATGTAGGATCAGTTGGTGTTTTATAGGGCTTACATAAAGATATTTCTCATAGGTTGTTTTACAATAACCTCTAAGAGTGGTTAAATAGCTCTAAACCATAAGGCAACCATTATGTAGGAGGTTCCCATGGCCAATATGTGGCTCTCATCATGCACACTCTAAAAAAATTAGGTGGCTTCCTTATGTAAAGGGGTGGAGTGGGATTTTAGAATATGAGAGACTCCACTCCCTAGCCTATACCTAATCTATCCATTACATAAATAGTGTCTTTTTACCCTCAACCTCATACTTATGTTGATGTTCAAAACTAGAATAATGATGTCAGATAAAAAAATACATCACAACACTATGCCTTGGTAACTTAAAAAGAGATTCAACTTTCAAACAAAATTATAATACACAAGTTCTTGAACTCACAATTTATAGTTTAAAAACACAATGATCACATATATAAAACAAAAAGAACATTAGGAAAATGAACTGGATAGAGAAAAAGTTCACACATTTCATGTGGTTAAACACTTGCACATCTCACAAGTTTATACCATAACATATAACAATGTATATGGATGAAGAAACAATGAAAGATAATTACACAATCAATTATATGTAACTATGCCAAGGTATTTTACACATCACAATAGTCAAACACATAGGTGTGTGAGGCACAAGGGTCTATGAATCTACATTTGTCCACTTGATGTGTAGATTCCATGTAAATGACATCAGATACCTATCAATGGTATCACATCATCAATTGTAAAACTCTTAACTTTCTCATATATGTCAATCATACTCACCCCATCAAGCCATCTATGATTGAGCCACACCCTTGGACCTCCCAAGATAACATACCTTAGCCTCATTGTATAGCTTTCTCATTTAAGTAATCAATGGACATCCAAGTATTGTCTTAAAATTCTAACAACAAGCTTATATCATGATTCAACATATTGACTAAATCCAACATGTCAAGGGTTGAATAGTGATGCTTGTGTTAATGCAACATCAAATTAGGAAAGGTGATCTTAGACAAGGCTCAAGGAGAGTATCATATCATTATTATGGGAATCACAATTCCTCACAATCAACAAGTTCAATCAAAACTTGCAATAAAATCCTCATGGATGTAGGACATATCCAATGTCTCAATAGACATCATCATAAGTGTAAAAAATAATTCAATTCTAAATAGACATCCCCATGGGTATCTAACCTAGATAATACCAATCAACATACACATGAAATCAATGATATCCATAAGTAAAACATACATCATAAATGTGAAACTAATCTATGATGTAATAATCATGCTAGAACTAGTTAGCTTCACCCCTTCCTAGGGTTAAAAATCCACTTCATCTAATTAACCCAACAAAGGCTAACCAAAACCAAGCCTAACTTAGCTGAGATGTGTAAGTTTTTAGCTGTATATAAGTTTGCCTAATTTTAAGGGTACATAACAAATGAAATCAACCAACCAAGAAATAACTTAAAGAACTAAAACCTCCTCAGTTTACTAAAAGGTCCAATACATAGGATGAGCCAATGCCTCCCATGCATTTTTACCTCAATAAAAAGGTTATAAATTTATCCTGTTCATGTAAAGTGACTCCTAGGCTAGACCATAACTATGGATTCTTACCATAACTATTCTGTAATGTTATTATGAGAAGCTTCTACATAACAAACTTGTCATAAATATAAAAAGAAGAGATAGGGTAGCCTTTCTATCCATAATCAACTCACCTCATGGAGACATGTCCACTCCATTAAAAACCATCCAAAGTATGGACTCTGGCTAGCATACCCATGCAATTTCATAGGTTACTTACAGTTTGAGGCAATCCTTTTCATGATAGGAAAACTCAAATTTGCTAACTTATTCAAGAAATTTAGTCCTTTTTGCAGCCTATCATGCCCTCTAGGTTTAATTTGAACCCTTGGTCTTCCCTAGGTCATAATATTCCAAGTATCTAAGGAGCCCATAAAAGCTAACCATAGATATCTAGACATCATTCCTCTGATTCTAAGAGTGAATCTTGTATCACTTATATCCCATTGACCCACCCATACAAGTTAATGATTGATAGGTGAGACTTACCCTAATGTAACTAGATTTGGGAAGGGTTAACACAAACCAAGGCTAGGGGTGATAACCACTAACATAAAAGAAAAACTAGATTCTTTAAAATCATTTCTTATGGGCAATGAATAGAACTTTACATCAACAAGCAAGCAAAAACAACACACCACCTTAACCTTCAACATGAAGGCTAAGTATCTTAGGAATTATTTCTCAATTCTACCTAATTGGGATAACTCATTGGTCATCATGTATCAATTACACAAAACCTAGAGTTCCCTAGAGTAAAAACATGGCTCTGATACTAGATATAACAACCCCAATTTGTTTTTTTTAAGTTGAATATTAGATTACATAATGGATGCATAAAGGACCCAAACCTTGCTTGCTGAAGCAAGTGATACACACTTAGCATACCCACGTATTCAAAATAAGAAAGGTTTATCTTAAAATTATGAGTCAATAATGATAACAATAAGGCATGACATGGAAACCAAGGAAACATTATCCCTAATTACAATCTGGCATAATAACCAAAATTCTAAACACCCATAATAATCTAATATCAAAAGAGTGTATACAGATTAAGCTAAGGATCATGAGCATACAATAGGGAGAACCTAACTCATAAAATGATTTCAATCAATTCTTAAGCATGTTGGCTATGGTCCAAGTATATGGATGAAGTCACAACCAGGCTTTACCACATCCTCTAATAGGTGATGATATAGTGGGTACCAATCCATGGATCATTATAATCAATTCCAAATTGTTAAAGAGCCAATATGATAAACTAACAATGATGGGAAGAGGAATTAACACTCCTCAAGTACATGACAACCCACACGTATAAATATATAATCCATAATATTGATTATCTTATCAATATATGTTTAAGGTAGAAAAGGCATACTAGCCTAATGAATTTACACACCCACACTAGCACTTTAGCCAATCTTATAATCAAGAATTTATTGTGCAAGATTAAATTTTTCAAAATTAACCTCTTATTTTCCTTAAGGAGTTACTCAATAAATCAACTCACTTCATATAATATATTACTAAATTATGTCAACATAAAGGAATGACTTGCTTCACCTATGCCCAAAATATCTAGTTCAAGCATGCAATGGTTTCAAATGAAATGGGTTAATGTAGCATATAAGTATCAAGGTTTACACAAGCTTAATTCACACACCAAATCATATCAACAACCATGCCTACTTAGTGAGGAAATCAAACCAACATGAGGTAGAGTTAATATTTATATCCATCATATGAAAATGATATCTATAAACACAATTTTAGTCACTTCATTTATATAAGCATATAAATAAGGGAAAATACTGAATAACATTCCATTTAATTCACATTATAAGGGATCCAATATTTGCCTTCTGTATGCATAACTAGCAATTTGTTCCAAAATTACAATGTACAACATCACATACCATATATTCCTTAGTATGAATAACAAGGAAATCCACAAATATAGCATTATTATTGGTAGTCCAGTAACAAGGCATTATTAATTGGTAAAAATTATCACTCCAAAGCTAAAACTCAAGTATGATTAAACATAACATAAATAACTCCTTACCTAAACCATCATTAATCAAATTGGCCATGATAGTTTATAATATATGATCATGTTTGAAGTTCTATAAGATGACATTATGAAACATTTCCATATAAGTGTGTCAAACCAAATTACTAGTTATAACTACAGGTAATATTAGCTATGAAGTGACATAATAAAGAACAATAATAACAATAACATGGTGTGACACTATATAAATAATAAGGAATATCTAGTTAACACCAAGGTAAAACCCAAGTACATCTAAGAGTGAATTCAGAACTATATGGGAGCTCCAAAAAAATACATCGTACTCAACAACATGAGCTTTAAATTCTTGAATTCTAAAGGGTCCCTAACCATACACAATATTATCATGCCAAGATACATTTGAAACTAATTTGAAATCCAAAGGATATAATCATAACAGTAACCACTAGTCATGATAGATGAAAGTAACATACATCTAAGGTAGTAAAAAAATAAACAACATGAGAATAACATTAAAAAATACATCATACCTATCCATGAAGTCATCCATGTATGGAGTATCAAAAACTAATCAAGACAAGCCCTCCAAAGTAGTCTTATGATCCTGATCATTGGTGGCCCTCACGATCCCAACCATAAGCTAGATGGTAGTTTTGGCAAACAGGGTCAAGGAGGAGGTTGTGAGTAGGATAGATACTGAACCAATGGACATCTCATCATAAAAACATAACATCAACACAAGGCACAAGAGCCATCAAGGGTACACTCCATGCAGTTAAGATAAGGAGCCTAATGTATAACTCAACTATTATATGCCACTAAGTCAAGGTCCACAAAAAATTCAAGCAAATGAGAAAGTTAGGAAATACAACCACACACAATTCCTAGAGAAACAATCCAACATAATAATCAATTATCAATATAGAATTGATCTAATAATTCATATAGTCTCAAAGAGGGAAACAATGGTTCCAACCACATACAACAATAATTTATTTTAGAGCAATACTCGATATAAGGAAAATTGGGGATCATTATGAGGTCTCACAACTTCATATGATCCATAAATACTAAAATAGGGTCGAGGAGAGTAAAGGGGACAATAGGAATTTTAAAACATGAATAATTAAAGTTGAAACCCTCCTTATAAAAAGATGATTCCTACAAGCTTGGACCAATTTCCAAGGCTCAACAAGGTTCAATAATCTACAAATCTTATGCTAGTCATGACAAGGTCCAGTCATTAACAGATGGAGGGTCTTCACCTAAAACACATGCATATATTTAATAAGTTGATTTTAGTCAAAGAACAAAATAATCAATTTTCCAAGGGGAAAAGAACCAACCCATATTTCATACATACTTATATGTATATCCAACTAGTTCCATATTAAATAAGATATATAGACTTTGTCACAAAACTGAGGCATATCTAAATAGTCAGAACGTGTCATTAATACTGTAACATGGCCGAGCCAAGTAAGGACCCAAGTAGTGTTAATAAGTATAAGATCCATATTTTCGCCCACAAATCGGCTCTCTTAGCCATTTACGACCAAATTTAATCCTCTCATTTGGAGACTAAATAAACATAACAAGCATGGTGTTATACCCTATGGTTGGCTAAAACCCTAATCAAGTTATGCAAAATGGGTAACAAAAAATAACAATAGGTTAAGACTATATTAAATAAAATATATATCCCAAGGTTGATTTGATTTTAAAACAAATAATATAGAAATATTCTAAGTTCATATTAATGAATTTAAGAGAACTTGATCAATTATTTGGTTTGAAGGAAAGGAATTGCCAATAGGAAAGAAATATGTCCACATGTCTCAACAACACCTCCCCAAATCAACTTATTCCAAGATAGGGAAAATATAAATATATATCAATGAAAATCATAGGTTTGTCCAAAATATTTAATATAAAATCATATCAACTTAATTTAATTTTGAAGATTATATTATCAAAAGAGTATTCTTCTAGGTGATTATATTGGAACCCTAGATCAATTTAAGACACACACATGGATAATACATCAAAATAGCTGTAAAAGTATCTATCTCAAGGATTTTTCAAGAAAGCTAAATCAATTTGTAAGCTTTATAATAGGCATAAAACCCCCAAAAGTGAGTAGCCAACAAAATAGGGCATGGTGACCCACTAATATTTACATGGTCAATATATTCAATAATTTCACAATATATATACAACATTTCTCAGGGAAGAGTAGGTTTACATCATTAAAAATAACCACTCACCCAAATTTGAGCTCAACAAGATTGAAAAGAACTAGATTGTGGAATATACACATTTCTAGAGATATACAGCTCTTCAAAACATAATACATTCAACAAATTAAGAGATATAATTGAAAATAATTATCTAACCTTGTTGCATGTTGTATCTCTCTTATGAAAGATTCTCCATTAAATATTTTCTTCTCTTCCTAGCATTGCCTTCTCCTTCCTTCAATTTTTCCCTTCTACCACACACTTTTTCCCATCTCCTTGTCCTCTATGCCCTCCTTTCTCTTTCATCCCCTACTGTGTTCCCCTCCTTCCACACCTTTTCTCCTTCTTCCTTGACTCTTTACTTCCCTCTCATAGTCCTTACCCCCACACATCCCTCTCTCTAAATTTTCTTCTTGTCCCTTTTCTCCTTTCTATCTTATCCACATCCTCCCCTTAATAGCTATGTTTTTTTTTTTTAATTGTCTCCTCCTCACCTGACCATGTTCTTTCCCTTTATTCAAAACATCCTCCTCACTTCCCATCTTTCTCCCTATGCCTCCTTTTCCCCTGCCATCCCCTACTACCTTCTCCTTAATGCCATCAAATCCCTCTACCCCATCCATCCTTCTTCTTTCACCCCCCACCATGCCAACGTGGCTCACCCTCATAACTACATCCACACCATACATATATCTATCATAATATCAATATATAATCATATATATGTATATAATTATATCTATATATATATAATGAGATATATAATTGCATATACCAATGTATCTATAATTATATCCACTTATTCATATATATATATATATATATATATATTTGTATAAATAATATATCCATCTATATTTATAGACACACACACATATGTATAAACAATATTTATATATATAATTATGTATATTTATATATACATACTATATAGACATTCATATATGTGTATAAGTGTGTGTGTGTGTGTGTGTGTGTGTGTGTGTGTGTGTGTGTGTGTGTGTGTGTGTGTGTGTGTGTGTGTGTGTGTGTGTGTGTGTGTGTGTGTGTGTGTGTGTGTGTGTGTGTGTGTGTGTGTGTGTGTGTGTGTGTGTGTGTGTGTGTGTATTTATACACATATATAAATATATCTATACAATTATACATATATGTATATACTATTATACATATATAAATAAACATATAAATGCATTATGATGGTTAATAGAATAAAAAGTGTGCCACATCACAGATAGTTGGTAGATGAGCTCCGAGAGTAAGGTGGTCTTTCAAGCCAATAATCACCTACACCTAAGAACAATTGGAAGTACAAAATGCCAACAAAGAAAAAGCTAATATAGGGAGAACCAAAGATCAATAGATATAAAAGAACACATACATAATTAATAAGAAAATGGTAATCAAAAGGACCAATTAAGACATAAACACCACCTTGTACAACTTGATAATAGTAAAAGACTGAATTTTCACTTTGTGTAGGGAAACAAGGCCCATTTTTGCATAAAACCATAAAGGATGACCTAAAAAAAGAGCAAAACACATAACTAAATAGTGGCTTAAGGTTTATGTTTTAATACATTTGAGTAGTTAAAACTCATTTGACTGTTCAAAACTACTCCATTACCCCAAGAGCCGATGCTAGCATCTAGCTTAGCCCATAATTAGTACCTACAACCACCAAATGGATCCATCAATAGTATATGGCCCAATAATCGATAAAAAAATAATGAACTATAATCAAGTATAAAATAGTTAAATAATTCATACATAATCACATGTACAATTATAAACAAGATAAATGTATCAACTTGTAATCATATATCATAGCATCAAGATATGATAATACAATCTAAATAAATAAGGAAGTGTAAAAGCCACTATACACATTCTCTATATGAACATGAAGCCCAATATCATAACATCAGAATAATAATGTAGTCTAACTATGCAAGGAGTGTATCAATTAGCCATATACATGCTAAATCAATCATGTAAACAATCAAGTCTGGGTGCACAAGGGCAGGATCATGACATTATCTTATATTATTATCATATTATTCATATGATATTTTCCATTGTGAATAATGAAAAAAATATGAGTAACAAAAGCCAATATTATTAATATCATTTTCATTATCTTTTATTAAAATGTAAATTGGTTCAATTTTACTTAATATATCTTATAATTTTTTAAAGGTGACATTTAAATTGTTTTGATTTCTACATAAATACAAATCATATTTTCCTAAATGTTTGTAAATTAAGTTTAACTACCAATACTATTTTAGACACAAATAATATTTTATTTTAACAAATGATTTTTTATTTAATAGTAACACAAATAAAATTCATAATTTTATCTGTATACATTGGCAAAACACTATTAATTTTATTCCTATTTAATTGTCAAAGTAACTTAAATTTTTTTGTGGTTTAATGGTAAAAAGTAATTTAAAATAATCTCTAAACTTTAATTGATTCATATATGACTCAAATTTATTTTTGACCTTAATTTTAATAATAAAAATTAAATTATATAATTATTTTAAAGATTTTCTATTGAAAAGAAAGAAATTCTCATCAAATCATAACCCTAGTCATATAATCAAGGTTAATGATAGTTCATTGATGTCAACTCTTTAAATTATAATATTATTTAAATAAAATTAAGCCCACATTCTTTATAACTCTCATATATTATGATATTTGATGCCTACCCTTTTAAATAGTTTAACATTATTTAATATACCTTATAATATTTTATAATTCACATATAAATTATTTTGAATTCCATGTAAATGTAGTTCATTTTTTATTGAATGTACACATATCAAGTTTAAAAACCAAGAATATTTTAGACACATAACAAGTATTTCATTTCAATATTGAATGGATTATTACTTGATTTCAATACAAATAAAAGTGTTAATTTTATTTCTATACAATGGTATTTTTTTAAAATTTTATTTCTATTTAATTGTCAAAGTAATTTAAAGGTTTACATGGTTAAATGAAAAAATATTTTATATTTTATTAGGTTAATAAATATGTTTTAAAGGATACCATAAAAATTAAAAAATTGAATGATATTAAAGAATATCTAAAAAAATACAAGGGATAAAATCCCCTGGGCTACCGAAACAACAAGGCAAATTTCTACCAAAAAGTCATTAAACCGACCAAAACATTCTACCAAACATCAAAAAAGAACCTATAATGAACCTAAAAAATGTCAAGACAATAAAATTACCAATAGGGCAAGATCTGAAACAATACTCACAATTGATTTGTATTGAATGACTTGAAATAATTACAAACCCTAACCATGCTTAAATAAGCCTCAACTCAAAATTAGAGTTGACATGCAAAAATTTGAACAAGATAAAATCTAAAAAAAATGTTTATTTTTAGAATATTCTATTTATATTAAGTTTCACATGTAAGCATTCACAACTCTAAAAATCTCCTGAAATATTCTAAATGGTAAAATTAGCCTATGGGATGAAATTCAACTGAAGTTAACGTCTGATCCTAAAATATACAATTTCTAAAAATAGAAAAATTCTAAAAAAATAATTAAATTGCAATTTTAGACCATTATATGATCACGTATGGCCTCTAAAAAATATTGAAAACATCCTTAAGCAGGTAAAACTACTTAGGATAGCAATGAACTTTTCTAAACGGTTGTTTTAGTGCATGGAAGAGCTCAAACAGATCTATGGGTCAAAAGTTATGGCCTCCAGAAGGTTTCCCTATTTTTTTTGCATCAACCTAAAAATCAACCCAACTAAAAAACAAGAAATAATGATCAGCCAGAGGTTAAGGGTAAGACTCCTTGGAGTCTGGGTAGCCGACTATAGCTTAGGCTTGGTGATGTCCTTCATCTTTCTAATTTATTATTTTTTGGAGTGTCCTCTAGTTCTCGTATATGGCCTTTAGTTGGAATTTATGCCTCATTCTTCTTTTTCATAATTTTTTTAGTTGAAGTTTTAACCACACCAAAGTTAAATGACAAAGTGTAATTCAAGGTAATTTAATGTAATTATCAAATAAAAAAATAATATTGACTATTAATTTCATTTATATCAATATGCTTTTAATTTTTTGAGTTTTGACACTGACATATATTTATTAGGAAAACATGCAACTAGATTTGATGTACTTTGTGGGCATTCAAATAGATTTTTTATACTTTACATTAGATGTTCAATATCATAATTCAAAAGAGTATGAAATGAAAAATTGTCAAACACTGTTGAATTGACAAACACAACTCAAACATGATGAATACTGTTGGGTTTTTAGTTTCACAAGTTTATAGCGGGTTATTTTTAAATTTGAAAAATGGTGTGGTTATTAATGTTGTAAATATTTTTCAAACTTTGAAAACACCATGTTCAATTTTTTGGGTAGAATTTATTCATAATTTGATATATTATAATATTTTTAGTACTGAATAATTTGAGTTTATTTCCTTTATTTTGGAATAAGTGACAAAATCCAATAACAAAAAGAAAGAGATGCAAATCTATTCAAAGTTTGATGATGCTACCATAGGGAATGAGAGCATAATATCATCAACACAACATACATAAAGAGATAAATGGGTTTGAGGGATACCAACATCGATTTGGGATATCTATACCACATTAAATGAGATGAATATGATAATGATTCCACACTAACAAATTTATTTGACACAAAGAAGAAGAAATACAACATCATTTTTTTTTTTGTTGTCACAAAGAAGAAGAAATATAACATCAAATTTAGTTTGCACAGAAAAGAAGAAATACAACATCAATGTCAAGTTTTGTATTTTTATCTATATCTTATTCATTATTCTTTATAATTTTAATATAAATAACAATGATAAAAAATTACATTTGATTTTTCATTTCAAACAATTGTAATTTGACTGAAATAATTTTTTTAAAATTCAAATTGACTAAAATCTTCATAGAAATAATGACAATGATAAACACATGTTATAATCTCTTTTTAGATCCTTTCCTGAGTGATAGATTTATTTTCCACTAGATTAACTCTTATTTATCTAAAAATGTAGTTTCATAGAAAAATAATTATCATAAAATATATTTTTTTCTACTTACAACTTTTTCTTACTCTACAATATCAAATACAAAATTTTATATTCATTATAATAGAATTTTATGTCTAACTTGTGATATTTTAGATTTAATTTTTTTTCATCTCTTAAATGATTAGTCATAAATACACTTATTTTCTTAAATTTTAACAAATTTTTTACTTTTGTTTCTTTTGTCTATGTAGAAGTATTTTTCAATGATTTTTTAATAATAAATTAATTTTCATTATAATAATACTAATTCTTTTTTTACAATCTCAGATATAATTTATGGTTGATATTTATTATTTTATCTCTTCACATTTTAACATTAAAATTAATATCCCTATCTCATCTTTTTGAAAATAGTATTTATTAATGGCAAAGGCTTATTTTGTAATACCCTGTGTGAAAGACCTCCTTCCCTTACGAATTGAAATATCTGATAATATAATTATGTGGTTGTTAAGAAATTGAATCATAGTTTACTCATTGTTAATTGATAAAATAATGATTATTAAGAGTTTAGAAAGATCAATTAGATTTAATCTTATCATATCTATAATTTTTTTTTAAATTTCTAAAATGACTTTTATTATTTTAGTTGGGGTCAGTCAGGGTCATAGGCTTGTT